>CM028129.1:943585000-943892500 GCA_016271365.2 Neoceratodus forsteri
ATGACATCCTCACGAGTATGGACAAAGGACATATCACATCTGCTATTTTCATAGACCTAGCCAAAGCCTTTGACACCGTCTCCCACTCCCTACTCCTTTCCAAACTCACCTGCACAGGGCTCTCCACTCAGGCCACAAATTTGTTCCATGACTACCTAGTAGGCATAAAACAAGTAGTCAAAATATCCTCTCACACTTCACCCCCACTGTCTGTCACTGCAGGGGTACCCCAAGGCTCAGTCCTGGGTCCATTGCTCTTCTCCGTCTTTTTAAATGATCTCCCAGCAGCATGCTCCCACTCCTCCATTCAGGTGTACACAGATGACACTGTCCTATACACATCAGGTTCCTCAGCAATCAGTGTAGCTATCCATCTCTAAGAGGACTTTAATGCCATCCAGAACTGGTTTAGGTCCAACCAGCTGTTTCTAAACCCCAAAAAAAACATATCCCTAACTTTCGGCACTCCACAAAGACTATCCCATCAAGCCCCCAGCACCCCTTTCAAAACGCTGGATGGAACTCCACTGGAAAATTGTACAAGCTTTAGATACCTGGGAGTATGGCTAGATCAACACCTAGATTTCTCAGCCCACATCACCTCCCTACACAAGCGGCTGCTCCCTAAACTTGGTGCTTTGCACCGAAAGAAAGCTGCCTCCCCACACAGACAAGACATGCCATAGTGCAAAAAATGATCCTTCCAGTAATTGACTACGGTGACATAGTGTACTCCATCACCCCTGGGTCCGCCCTGGCCAGCCTAGACTCCCTATTCCACTCCTTCTGCCACTTCATCCTTGGCTGCCCCCAATCAACACACTACTGCGACCTCTACAGTTCGCTTACCCTACCATCCCTTCATGTCCGCAGACAATCCAACTGCACCAGATTCGCTGCCAAATATTGATCCCACTCCCTTCCCCCCTACCTGTCCTCTGTTCTCTCACAACAATCGTTACCTATTTACTCCCTTAGAAGGTCAGACCCTAAACTGTTCCATGTCCCATTCATGTGCACATCCAAAGGCCAGGCTGCTTTTAACTACCGTATCCTTCAGTCATGGAACGCCCTACCTTCCCCCATTAGGCACGCACCAAACACCCACCTACGCAACCAATTACTCAGGACACACTTCACCTCCAGCTACTCCTGTTTCAACTAAGAATGCTGCCAAATGTCACTCTGCTGTTAAACTAATACGTATTGTACAGTACTTTAGCCCTCGTGTCATTATACTGTTTTTGCCAATTGTATTTAAAATACCCTTGTCTGTATTTTTCTCCCATAATGAATGTATTGCACTTGCTCACTTTGTACTGTTTAAACAATTCCAATTCATGTATGTGGGTCTCAGCCCCCAGGTCGCATCTGGAATCAAGCATATTGCTCAGTATGCTTTCCTGGTAAAACTTGTAAATAAATAACTAAATAAACTATGAACTGTGTAATGTGCTGAACTGTTGGATGGGATGTTTGGTACTTAGTTCTGGCTTGGAAAGCTTCCACTACTAGCACTGGCCATGGATGGGGGAATAGTCTATGCTTGCCAGATGGTGTACAAGTAAAAGCAGGGGACTGTTGCTTAGCAGGTGTGCTGGGGTGCATGGAAGACTCTTTTAGTGTTGAGGCACAATGAGTGGTAGCAAAAGTAGCATTTTTATCAGACACAGAATTTTTGTGGCATTACATGTGTCATCAGCACCACTGCCTGCATCATTGCCATGAGATGGTTTTGATAGAACCATAGTCACAGACCCTGATACTTAAAAAATTTCGGAATGCTTCAACTTTAGATGGTTCACTGAGGAGTTAGTTGTTAAATTTGCCAGAGATTTCCCCCTACTGATAGCTGTATGGCAAAATGTGTACACTGTCTTTCTGTTATTTTCTTCTAGTAATATAAAATGCAGCCATACCATGTTCTTATTGCTGCTGACACCACTCGTGTGGTTAGTAGGGCTATGCAAAGTTAAACTTCCTCCAGCAGAATCTTGGTGAAAGTCAGAATTTTGCTTTTGCAAAATTTCTGACTGCACTTTGGCAACTTTTGCAGAAATTGAATAGTGTAATAAATGTATGAATTGCAGATTACTGTACTAAACCTCAGAAAAACAATTCCACAGAACTGATCTGTCAATGATAAGTCCTGTGGATTTTTTTTCTGCAGTTTAATACATTAATCCACAATTCATACATTAATTCCATCGTTCAAAGAGTTTTTATGTAGGTGGCATATAGAGATGCAGATTGAGTGCATGAAAAGAAAAACACAATAGTATGATAAGTAGCTCAACACTAATGAGGCAGACATGGCTGAGCAATAAGTGTCTCGAGAAGCTACTCCAAATTTGGATACTGTTTCATAACATGTTTACACTCAGACATGCACAAGCATTGCATTTCAATAGTGACAAATTTAACATTGAATCATACAGGGTGGAAATAAAAAAAAAGGATTGTATGGAAGAATCATACACTCAGATGAGGGTTTTTACAACCTACTTTATAATCTTGTCAGTCAAGATTTTTTATGAGTAAAACTCATTCCTTTTAAGCATACAGAGAATGGACAATCAAAAGTGAAATAATCAACTTGATCTGTGAATATATTATAGTTGCACGATAGCGCCACTATAGCTAAGGTTGAGTAAGCTGTTTAATGTTAAACCCAAATGTTTGTACCTTAATAACTTTACCATTGTGTGCAGAATTGGCACATCATTTGGCACCTGTATTTAGGCTGTCAGAATCTAAAGATGTGGAAAGTTTTATGATTACATCTTGTATGGTTTATGGGAAATGGAGGCTCAAAGAAAATGAAAAAAACACTTTTTTTTCTCTATACTTAACATTGAGATTTTTGCTCTCACCTAAAGCCTAGTCAGTTTTGAAATTTTCCATGAAATTTTCATGGATGATGGCATCTGTACCAAGGGTGTGCCTTTGTATGGTTTGCTTAAAAATTATTGGATAGTTTTTGAATTTCAAATTTTTTTGTGATAACGTCAAAATGTGCCCAAATAAAAATTAATCTATTCATAAGAAACAGATTCAGTGTCAAAAAGCAGATCCATTAATAAAAAAACATGTGCACTGAAGGTAGAGTTCGACCCCCCCAAAAAAAAATTGTTTGATCAACTGTGGCATATGAAGATGCTTGTGCCGCCCCTTCCCTAGTTTCTGTTGGTTGCCCCCCCACCACAACCCTCCTCATAGCTGTCTCTTTCAATGTATCATTTATGTGTTTCTGTCATTTCTAGCAGTAACATTCCCCACCACCGGATCACCCCATTACTTTCATGTTAATCCCTGGTATCTAGTGGCACCCTCCACCCTCCGATCACTGGGCCCATATTCAGAGTGTGTTCCCTGCCCTCTAGTGGCACACCTCGCCCTCACATTTCAGGCAGATCTCTGAAATAAAGAAAACAATCCATCAATGTTTTTTTTAATTTTTTTTTTCAAACCTGTAAAAAAAAAGGCCCTCGTTGATCAGCCCCCTACCTCCACCTTCCACTCAGCACCCACCACCCAACATCCCCCAGTACACCTCCACTCACCCTTACTCACCTGAACAGGTCCCAGGTTTGAGATCCACTCTCCAATCAAAGAGATGTCTTGCTGCTAGAACCAGCAACTGCAATATGAGAAAGTAAGGTAATTGTGGTTCAATGTGTTTCAATGTGGGTTTCAGCTTGTATGCATAACTTTGCAATTTGTTTGTAATTTTGACCCCAGAATTTCAACATAGCTTTTTGGGGACCCAACACCATAAACAATATGACTGTTATTAGGCAACTCCCACCGAAATGGTGATTTCACCTTTCAGGTGGGATTTGGAATTTTTTTCTGCTCTTGTTCATGAGGTGGGTTCATAAGAAGGCTGTGTTGAACATTTTAGGTTGAAATATGTAAAAATGACAAAGTTATGATCATTCGTTACTATTTCACTATGCATACTTGTAATTTTGGAAATTTTCAATATTTTGACCCCAGATTTTCAACATAACCTTCTTAATACTCCAGCTCATGTATGTCACAACTGCTATTTTTCAAATCCTGGCCAAAATGTGTTTCTGCACCTGTGGCGTGGAATGGCATTGCAGTTGAGCATAATTATGTTTTGGTGGGGATTCAGAAACTATCTCTGCCAGGTATATGAGGTGGGGTAATAAGATGGCTATGCTGACAAGCTTGTCACTGTTGCCCTATAAATGGAAGCATATGGCCCAGACGCATCTATGGAGGGATGGGAGCTCAAGGCCAGGAGATCCTTGTGCTCCCACAAGTAAATAAGAATAGAATTACATAATCTCAAAAAGTAAGGGAATGAATTGCAAAGAACTGCATTAATGCTTTAGTTAAGGTTATAGCCTCAAAAGTAGGGAAATGTGGCATTAGGGCTTCCAAATCTAACACCCCACCCCACCGCTACCCTGCACACACCAACAGGTATTGGGGATATACCTTGGGTTTGTCAGCCCAAACTCTCACCCCATTCTCCTATACTGTACCCATCTCAACTTATTTACTTATTAAATGGGGTGAGTGTTAGGGCTGATTGCCCCAAGGACCCCCCCCCGACATCTGTTGGTGTGTATGGTAGGCATGGGGTGTTAGCTTTAGAAACCATAACACCACATTTCCCTACTTTTGTGTACTTTTGTGGCTGTAACCTTAACTATACCACTAATGCAGTTTTTTGTGATATATATATATTTATATATTTTTATTATACACATTTGTTGAATGAGTAATATCGGCTCATAAGCTGCATACAATGTTCTGCCTCTACAATTGTTTATATAATCTGAGTATATGAATACATAATTTTGCAGCAGAGTAGTTAGTGAAAAACATGTACACATGAAGTAAAAAAGTTAAGTTTACCTGCCTGTATGTCCTATATGTGTTTCAGTTCTCGTGGGTTTGTGACAAGTGTGATGATCAGCCTGCTTTAGAAATGTGACCTACCCTATTGATTTTATAATACATCTAGTCTTTTAAGTATTGTGTTGAACACTGTGGTATTGCTGTAATCCAAATCAGGTTTATAATACTGTCAGTGCATTTATGATTTGGCATCATGAATAAAACATTGTATTTCATCGATCAGATATTTCTGTCTGCATGAAGTTAAATGGGCTCCTTTGGTATCAGTTTAACAGCTCAGAATGGCAGGTGTGCCATTCTTTTCACCAGTACTTTGTGCTCCTGTGCCCTGGCCATCCCTTTTCTGAATGGACCCCCAGCACCACCCTGCCCATTCTGTGACATACCCTTTCATCTTCATGGCAGGGTGTTCTCGGTCATCAGTGCAGGGCCGGGATTCCATTGTCAAATTGTGGCCAGAGGGGTTTTCTTTCGTTCTTCCCCTGTTGCCCCCGCAGCCATCCACATGTAATGGTGTAATTGGCGAGCTCCATCTCTGCATAGATATCCTCCTTAAAAGCCTGTGCTAGTTGGCTATGTGAGTGCCTGAAGCTGCGCTACCACCTGGACACCTCGAAGTGGCAGTCAAGCAGTGGGTCACACAGCCCCCCTCCCCAAAGGAGGAGACCAGTCAAATGGAATGCTCAATCCTCCCTCCCTGGCCAGCTCCCAAACAACTCAACTCCATTCCTGAATTCAGGTCACCGATGTGGCAGGAGGTAAGGCGCCAGAGCCTCAGCCCTCCACAACAGTGGGCCGGTCTGGTAGTGCCATTATATGCATGGACTGCTATATGTAATTCAGCACTCTGTCTCATTAAGGGGTCACACAGATACAGGGCATTGTGAGTTCCGACTGCTTGTTCTGAGAATAATGGTCAAGAATCCGAAAAATAAGACATGTCTTCAAATGGTAGATTACAGCTATTTCTTTTCCTGCTGTCAGACAACTTACACATAAGTACACCCCCTTCCAAATATTTTTCCATAGTCAGACTTATAATATAACATATGATACACACTAAGAACGTCTGAATAAATTTCGATGTTTATGATGTTAGCAATAGCAGTAATCTACTGTTTTTCTCACCCCAAAAAACACAGTCAAGCACACTATTTTTAAGCATTTCTAGTATACTGTATACTTGAATTTTTCATGAATAAACAACATAACAGATTTTGGTAACTAAGATATGTAAATGAGTACATTAAAACTGTGTTTTTAGTTGCTGTGTATAAGTGCATGTGTATGTGGGGAGGATGGTCAATATCATGCATCTTCATATGGTAGATATTTTAGAACCACATATTTATTAGCATCACATTTTTGGCACTGTCATGCTTTTCCAACTGGGAAGGGAAGAGTGAATTATTTAACCAGGAAAGGCACACTAAGCCGGAGCTTGTTTCCAGGTGCAACCTGGGAGCACGAGGAGGTTAAGTGGCTTGCTCAGGGTCACACAGTATGCAAGTGGGGGCTGATGGGATTCAAACCCAGGTCTCCAGATTTGCAGCTCAGTACTCTTAACCTCTACACTATATTGCCTCCTAACTGCGAATGTCAATAGCATCCCTGAGGTCCAGTGATGCTCCTCTCTCACCCAATCATCAATGTAACATGTTAAAAGGGCGAACCAAGAATGGCGAACTGTCGAAAGGGTGAAGGAACAATGGTGCCAACACTTTAGAGCAATCCTGGTTTTGCCCCATCCCTGAGTTGCAACCCCTAGAGTAGGAATCAAAATAAAGGGGGTGTATAGGACAAAGCCCCCCACAAGAAAACACTTTCTGAAAAGGGATCGCCCTGTGAGTTTGGTGCCATTGTGATGAATTGCCATTATTCATTAACCCTTTCGACATGGAACCATCACCAATGCCTAAATTCAATAGGTTTCCTGGTATCTGGTGGCTCCTCTCTCACATCTGATGTCAGAAAGCAAATGTCAATAGCATCCCTAGTCTCCAGTGGCCACTTTTCCCTCCTAGTAGCCTCATGCATTCCCAATGTCAACAAACCCATACCCCTCCCCCCATTACACACAGTCTCTGTTTTCCTCCCTGATATGCTGCTGTGTGTCCTACACATGTTCAGTATACCATTACACTACTGTTTAATGATTCAGGACTTGAGATCTGACTGGTATCAAAGTATTTATAATGTGCTTCACTGCGTGCATAGATTTCAGCAATGTGTTGTAAACCATTTGTGGACTCCATTAAAAGCATAATGTAAAGGGATTGCTTCAGTTTGACAGTGCTAATATAGGACATGCAGTCATCTTGCTAGTGTGGCTAGATGACACACTGTGCTATGCAACCAACAGAACCAGCAAGACCATTATGTGTGGTTGAATGTACAGTAGATAGCATCACTCTCAGTTGCAGGCAAAGTAAACAGGTTGGTGGGGCACACTTAGAATGCCTATATTGATGGATTTTAAGTGTTCCATAAACTTATTGGATATGACTTTGACATTTTGTAGTGCAGAGGATGGAAGAAGCACCTGTCAAAATCTCACCACAGCAAAACTTCACATATCCTGGAGCAATGTTTAGTTTTACGTTACTATTCAAATAAAAAAAAAATATAAAAACATGGATAGAATAATTTCTGTTGGTGTTGTGAGATGGTAGTTTGGGGTGTTGCAGGAGGAAGAGTGTGTTTGATATGCATTAATTGATACAGTGATACCAGTTATAGTATTGTTATTCTATTGAGGTGGGGGGGGGGATTTATTGATTTATGAGGTGACCTGACTGGAGCTTGTCTGTGAACAGCATACATATTCTATGACTAGTCCATAATGCCATTCATGTATACACAAAATATACTGAATTCTTTCCTGAGGAAGAATTACTATCCAACTACAATGATTTGAGGGGAAAGAAATAAGTTACATGCACACCTCACTGTCACGGAGTAGGGGTGGTGTGCTGTGTACCAATCTCACTGCAGCATTCTGTCTTCCATGTTTATTGGAAAACAGTGACATGAAGACAATGAGTCTGTTTCTTACATTTGTATTCACAACATCTTACTTCTAAATTTGTTCTTAATTTGATTCCATATTATGTATATTCAATAAATGATCACTTTAAAATGGAATCTGTGTTGGCGCAATCAAGATAAGCAGTGTCAATATGGAGTGTCATGAATAGCAGTAGCACTTGGCATAAACACATCATGGCATAACTTGCTGCAGTAAGTAACTGAATTGATCATCAAGCAAATATTAATCTAAAAGACAACTGGATAAAGTACTCCGTGGAGGTCATGATGATCTGAGAGGTAACAGTGTGTTAAGAACATGTGTCTGTTTGAAATTAAATTAATAAAGCCTGTTATTTCAAATCAGGAGTAAAATAGATAAAAATGCTTCCAAATCAGCAAGAGTACCTAAAATAGCCAACACACTTGCATATTTGCTATTATTTATTTTGAAAATAAAATTCATCATACAGCTACATTTTACTGTATATATACTGTAGTAAATTGATTTTACTCTGTTTCATACAAATAAATCAATTACAAAGGTTGAAATAGGTCAAATAAAAATGTATACAGACATCCAACAATATTATTTCAAATGAACTGTAGATTCCTGATGTAATTGCAACTAGAAAAATTATTGGAGCAGACAACAGTGCGCCTATTCTAAATGTTAGGGAGATTTGTTTTTTTTTATCACTGCCTCCTATTTACTTCAGTGTCACTTTAATGAACTATACTAACAGTAGAAAGAAATTCTGAAGAACTGATCACTGAACTGCAGAATAATTACAGGCACTGCAGAATAATCCATTGAACTGTGGAATAAAAGTCCACAGAACTGTCATTCCATAGTTCATGTGTATTATTCTGCAGTTTAGCCAGAAAATTCCATGGAACCAGATGAAAATTCACCAGACGCATTTTGGAGATTCCAGTCTCGACAATTGCAGAAGTTCAGAAACTTTTGCAAAATTTGCATAATTTGCAAGTTCTGCCCAGTTGTAGTGGCTAGTGTCACCAATACCACCACCACCACCACCAGCACCACTCTTTTCATCACCACTAGCCTTTCCTGTTTGGGCTGGTTTCTGCAGATTTTCTGCTGGCACCACTAGTGCCCCTGCACCTTTTTTACTAGACTGCTCAGGCTGGGTTGGAGCCTGCTGAATGAAGTTCTGAAAGGTAGCTAGCTGAGTTTTTTTATAGGGAGATGAGCCATATCCTTCTTTCTCATGCCAGTGTGGCCTTGAGAGGTTGAGTTTTTTTCCACCCAACTTTCTTGCTTTACAGCTCTCAATGTACTTGCCATATTCTACCTCATCATCAAAGTTGCTTAGGTTAGCCTATTCAAATGATGTATCAGTGGGCAATTAATCTCCTGGTGGAATGTATTTAGTCCTAGATGAGTGCCCCCTCCTCCTCCTCCTCTGAACTGACAAGTTCTATATTACTAGAAACAGGCAGAGAAACAAGAGGTGTCACAGTAGGGGTGGACATTGTACTGGGAATAGTTGTGCAAGTGGCTTGGGACACAGGGATAGTAGTGGCTGGTGTCACTATAGCAGCACTGGTGGTTGCCACGATTACAATGGAAGGAGTGGTCTCAGTCAAAGTGGTTGGAGTGGCTGGCAGGCCCACTGCTGCAGCAGAAATTGGGATGCTGTTATTCACAGTGGATGGGTGGTGTATCAGAGCGGTGGTGATTATCAAGGATCAGGTGATGGTGGTACTGGTTGTAGTGCCAAGGGATGAAGAGGACAGATTCACATTGGTAGTACTAGTGGCTGTTTATGACAATGTCCTAGCAGCACTACTAGTAGTTTCATAACAAGCAAGGAGCCAGCACAGAGTGAATGGATACAAAACAGGCTTTAATGAAAGCTCTTATAAATATAAAGGCATCTAAAGTGCAGAGAGTGCTGTGTAGTGTTGTGACCCTCAGTGACTCAACCAGTTTTGCTAATGAGCTTTCTCAAGAGTCACTGTTACAAAGCTATGTGCTTCTTAAATACCCACAAACTCTTGAAGGGGAGATGTGTTAATCTTAAAGTGCTCATGTGCAAAATTCATTTATGTTAACAATACCACAGAATGTGTATGCTAATTTAATAAAACACTATTTTCCTACGTGGGGGTGCTTATCTTTTTGTACACATGGTATGTGTTTCCAGGGCAAGCCATGGAGTATGCAGGTGGTAATATGGTCATGCACTATGCTCTGACACATAATCCTGTCTGGCTCACATTGTGAACCACCATATTGACACTGACATTTACAGAAGTGAGTCACAAAATGGCAGAGGTCTTATGGACTGCCTTACCTTATAATAGCAGTTATGATTAATATAACCTAGCCTTTTGTCTTTTTCTTGTGCTTTCTACTCTTGCAGCACCCTTGGCATATACATTTATGAGAATAAGCAATATGGTGGTTGTATGATTTTTGCACAGGTTATCTGTGAATACGTTATGATTTATGCACAGCTTTCCACAACCATATAGCTTTTTTATCTATACTATAAAAGATAAGTGCCTCCACATAAGGAGATAGTGTTTTGCACAAGCATTCTGTGGTATTAACATAAGTGAGTAGTTTTGCACATGAGCACTTTAAAATTAACACATTTACCCTTTAAGAGTTTGTGGATATTTAAGAAGCCCTTAGCTTTGTAACAGTGACTCTTGAGAAAGCTCGTTAGCGAACCGGTTGAGTCACTGAGGGTCATCACACTACACAGCACTGTCTGCACTTTGGATGCCTTTACATTTATAAGCTTTTTAAATCTTTCATTAAAGCCTGTTTTGTTTCCATTCACTGTGTGCTGGCTTCTTGCCTATTCTGATATATTTTTTTAGCTGCAACATGAGTGTTTGTGGAGTGCAGCGACGGTTCCTGCAAACTACTAGTAGTTTGAAAGGTGCTTTCATTTGGTTCCCTGGTGTTATGCAATGCCTTACTGGTGCTGGAGATGGCAGGCTTTTATTAAGAAAAACATAATTTTGTGTGGTGAATGTGCCCTGAGCATTGTGTTGCAGTGTGTTCTACCTCTTCTGCTGCTTACTGCTCTACAACTGCTGCAGCTTTGCTGGGGCTGCCAGACCAACTACGTTTTCTGGTATTATGTCTGCTGTCTGCCAAAGCTGTATTCCTCACAGGAAGAGGTATTGCATTTAAATTATATTATTATGCGATATAGTCATTCATGTCACTGCAGCAATACAGTTTAATCCATTTAAGAGATCTTTGCAGTCTGCCTTTGCAGTCTAATGCAATTGTGACCGTTAAAAAGTTTTATTTGGTTTCTCCCCGTACGTAACATATGACTTTTTATACAATGATTAATATGGATTTTTCTGAAAATTGTATGTAATTGTTCTGTCTTAAGTGCTTTAACATACTAACATACTACAATGCCAGCAGAATAGGCCTAGAGGTCTTTCGTGTCGCTCGTTTGATCAGCCCCCACCCTGGGAGTTGACCTTGCTGCCCCCTCGCCCTCACAGGCTTCTCCCTTCCCAGTCCAGGGTATTTTCATTGCATTGGACTTTGCTTCCAGCACCCTTCCCCTGTACCTGCTCCACCCCATCTTGAACCCCTCCACAGTCTCTGCCTCCACCAGCCACCCTGGCAGTGCATTCCATGATTTCACCACCCTCTCAGTGAAGTAGCATCTCCTCCTTTCTCCTGAGTCCCCCTCCCTCCAGCTTCCATCCATGCCCTCTAGTTGCCCCCCTCTTCCTTCGGAACACCCTGACTGCACCTCCCCTATTTACCACCTTCAAGTACTTGAAGACCTCTATCATGTCCCCCCGGTCCCTTCTCACTTCCAATGTGTACATATTTAGCTCTTTGAGCCTCTCCCCGTAGGTGTTTTCCCCCAAGCCCCAGAACATTTTTGTTGCCCTTCTCTGGACCCTCTCCAGGAGTTCAATGTCCCTCTTTAAATGTGGCCTCCAAAACTGCATGCAGTACTCTAGGTGGGGCCTCACCAAGCAGTTATATAGAGGGAGTGTCACTTCCCTCCTTTTGGAGATGATCCCCCTAGCGATGCATCCCAGCATCCTATTTGTCTTGGTCACTGCCCTCCTACAAGTCTCTGAGTTGTTCATCTTGACATCCACCACCACCCCCAGATCCCTCTCAGCCATTGAGACTTGTAGAATTTCCCCACTCAGGGTGCACACTTGGACTGGGTTTTTGGCTCCCAGGTGCAGTACCCTACACTTCCCTGCATTGAACCTCAGTTTCCACTTTTTAGGCCACCTTTCCAGAGCATCCAGGTCCCCCTGTAGGTCCACCCTCCCTTCCTCCCCATCTACCACCACCCCCAGTTTTGAGTCATCCGTAGAAAGACTCATCTCACTCCTGATACCCTTCCTTATGTCAGAGACGTAGGCATTAAACAGGAGGGGCCCAAGGACTGATTCCTGATTTAAGCCTGACTTGACAACGTTTCATCTGGAACTGCTTGTTGTACTTCCACTTTTTTTTTCTTTTTTGTGACTGTATTTGACGTGGTACCTTTGTAAATGAGCACTTATGCTCAAAGGTTACCTCAGAAGTTTTCAATAATTAATGAATTATTTAAATGAATAAATAAATATATGTTGAGCTGACATGTCTCACTCACTTATAATCATACCTGACTTGTAAAATCTCAGAAAGAAAAATCTTTTTTAAAATTTCTTCTTGGGGAAAAAGTAACAATCTTTCTCAGAACAAAATATATTTTAAATGTCTTCTTGGGCACAAAGCCACAAACTGTCACAAAAAAAAACCACAAATATTTTTACATAGATACATATAGAATTTGACAGCAGATGAGTATCACCACGCCCATCTAGTCCACCCTTTTTCCTACCTCCAAAGTGTCCCTTGACTAATCTCTCTATGCTGCCGCTAGGGTTTCCTTATGTCTATTCCATGCATTTTTAAAATGCCTTTACTGTTTGCCCCAGTCACTTCCTTGGGGAAGCTGTTCCAGACATCTACCACCCTTTCAGTGAAGAAGGACGTTCTCACATTCCCCCTGATTCTTCCTCCCTCCAGTCTAGTATCATGATCTCTTGTTTTTGAGCATTCTTTTTTCTGAAAGAGGCTCCCCCACAGGGCCCTATTAAAACCCTTGAGGTATTTAAAAGTCTCTATCATATCCACCACCTTCTCTTCTCCAGTGAATACATGTTGAGGTCTGCTAGTCTTTCCTCATATGTCTTCTAGTGCAGCCCCTGCACCATCTTTGTAGTCCTCCTTTTGACTGCCTCCAGTTTGTCTATGACCTTTCTGAGATGCAGCCTCCAGAATGGTACACAGTATTTCAGATGAGGTCTCACCAGTGATCTGTAAAGTGGCATCATCATATTTTCCAATTTTCTGCTGGAGTTGCCCTTCCTAATGCACCCCAAAATACCGCTGGCCTTCCTTACTACTTTTTCACACTGTCTGGCTACATTTAGGTTATCTGTTATAATCACCCCCAAATCCCTTTTATGCTTGGTGGTTGTCAGCATCCCCCAACGAATACTCTTCTCCTGGATTCCTGTGCCCCAAGTGCATAATTTTACCTCTTTCTTTGTATTATCTTTTATTGAGTTCAAGATTATAACAACAAATACAACATAGACAACACAAGTAGGTAGATAGACAGACAAGTGCATTCCATGATTGATTACTGTTACATTCAAATGTCAATTAACAATATTTTTCTCCCTTTCATTTACTTCCTGAAACTGTACTTGCATACTCATTCCAGATATCCGTTAACATAATTATGGATATTTATGGGTGTAAAGAATTTATAATTCTGCCTTTAGCCCTTTTCAGTCCAGACCACTACACAGAGTGGTCTCCTCCTCTCTGCTAAGCGAGGCCAGGAAAGGAGTCCATTCACTATAGAAGGCTTCTACGCTATCTCTGATCATCAGCATCAACCTTTCCAATGCCAGAGTTTGAATCATCAGTTTACGCCACTGCTGAATAGTAGGAGCAGCACAATTAACCCATGTGTTCTGAATACAATGTCTCGCTAGCACCATTAATTCCCTGATCCACCATGGCAGTGGTTCCCATTCCCCCTTCTCTCCTGGGTTCATTCCAAACAGGCCTATTATAGGGTCTGCCTGTAGGGGATATCCCACCATCTTTGTTATCTCACTAATCACTCCACCCCAGAAAACCTGTAGAGCACTGCATTCCCAGAAACAGTGTATATATGTCCCCTTGCCCTTTCCACATTGACCACAAAGAGGGGACTCAGAGGGGTGTGCTCTATGAACTGCCACCAGAGGATAATAAAGCCTATGCGGAAATTTATAAAAGGCCTCCTTAAACCTATTATGTATCAGAAGGTCCAGGTGCCCTTCCATCAGGAGTTGCCAGTTCTCTTCTGAAATTTCCCTTCTTAGGTCTCTCTCCCATAATTGCTTCACCTTTTGCATATGATTGGGGTAATCCTGCTTCCCCAGCTTTGCTGCCTTTCTAATAAATCCTTTGGGATCCCTCTGTGCCCCATATATCAATGTCGCTATAGAACACCATCCATGGGATTCCACCCCATCTCTTTCCATTTTCTGCATTAATGCCCTGAGTTGTACATATCAGAATAGTTGATGCCCCCTCAATCCCAACCCCTGAACAATATCCCCCAGTGGCTTTAGTGTACCATTCCACACTAAAGTTCACATACTTTGTACTCCTCTAGTCCCCCATTCCCTAAACCTCCTGTCCTCCAGCCCTGGAAGGAAGAAGGGATTCCCTGCTACCGGTAACAATAAGGTTTCCTCTTTACCAATTCCCTTGCACTTCCTGATGTGGACTGATGCCTCCAATACTGTTTTTACTAAGGGGTTACAATGACCTTGGCTGGAGTATGCCTTAAGGCCCTTACTGTGTAGGTATGCTGAAAGTCATCCCTGGCACCCTCCCTGCTCTAAGTCAACCCAGCTTTCCACCTCAGGGCGATGTACCCAGTCTACCATGCATCGTTGTTGGATGGAAAAGTAATAATTAGAGAGATCTGGGAAATTAAGGTCCCCCCAGCCATTTCAGCCTTTAATCTCTGAAGATGAGCTCTTGGTCATTTTCCCCTCCAAATAAACTGGGTAAATAATTTCTCTACCTGAGCTATGTCCTCTTTCGTGAGACCCATTGGTATCATTTGCATAGGGTACAATATCCTAGGGAGGATGTTAATTTTTATTAGATTAATATGCCCCAGCCATGACATAGGCAATTGCATCCATCTTCTCAAGTCTGCCTCCATTACTTTAATGACTGGGACATAGTTCAGTCCATATAATGATCCAATTATCCCACCCACCTTGATACCCAGGTAGGTGATGCTCATGGCTACACCCTGAATTCCCCATTACTCATCCACCTTCTCCAACCCAGGAAAACACAGCATTTCAGACTTATTTAAATTTATTTTATACCCAGAGAAGGTAGCAAAAGCCTCTATCAATTCTAATACAAGTGGCATAAAGGTCTGCGGATCTGTGACAAATAGAAGCATATCATCCACATAATGGGTGATCTTATGCATGGTACCCCCTGCTCCCTTAATACCCCGAATCCCAGGACACTGTCTAATCACCACAGCCAATGGCTCTAAAGTGCGAATAGTAATGGGGATAAGGGGCACCCCTGCCTGGTATCTCTCTCCAGATTAAAGGATCTGTAGGTATCCGATTAATCAGAATCTGAGCTCTGGGAGCCTGGTACATGGTTCGAATCCACTGAATGTACGAGTCACCCAGACCAAACCGGGACATCACCTTAAAGAGGTACTCCCACTCCACCCTATCAAATGCTTTTTAGAGATGACATATGTTTTTTCTGCTACATGTCCTGTTCCCCACACTATATTAAGCAATCGGTGCATGTTATGATAGGAAAATCTCTCCTTTATGAACCCAGTTTGGTCTGGGTGAATCAATGCAGACAAGTGATTCTCTAACTGCATGGCCAAAACTTTGGCCAGAACTTTAAGATCACAATTCAACAGAGAAATTGGCCTATGTGATGCACATTCCATCACATCTTTACCCAGTCTGGGGATTAGACAGATCACAGCATCATAACAAGTATCAGGCAAATGTGGGTGCTCCTCCCCCTTCTCTACCTGAAATACCTCACTCAACACTTCTGCCATCTGACCCGCTAGAGTTTTATAAAATTTCCCAGGGAATCCATCAGGGCCACTCGCTTTACCCTGCTGCAACCTTCTTATGGCTATTAGAACTCCTTCCTTCATGATGAGTTGATTTAGCCGTTCTCTTTGAGCTGTTGTAAGCCTAGGGTGTTCTACCTTATTGAGGAATTCCTGTATCTGACACCCCTTACCCTTGCATTCTGCCTTATACAACTGATTATAAAACCTCCAGAAGCAAGCTCTCAATTCCTTGGATTTTCTTTGCACTATGCCCCCCCCTCCTTGTCCCTAATCCCTGTTACTCTAGCAGGGCACCTGCCACCCTTCATAAGTCTTACCAAAAGTGGGCCCGGTTTATTTGACCATTCAAACATCTGGCATTTACAGTAAAACCAAGATGTTCTGACTTCTCCTTGAACCAAGGCATTCCAGGCCTCCCTTGTGACCATTAGGAGCCGTCCCACCTCCCGTTGCTCCCCCTGGGCCGACCGCTTCTCCATTTCCTTAAGTTATTTCTCCAGCCCCTGTCTTTTCTCCCACTTCTCCCTCTTGATCTAAGCCATATATGCTATTATAGAACCTCTCAGGAAGGCTTTCCCTGAAACCCAGAATATAGCCCTAGAAACTGCCGACCCTTCATTAGTTTCTTTATAAAATTGCCACTCATTTAACAGATATTCCTTAAACTCCTTATTTAAAAGCATATATGAGGGAAATTTCCACTGGGGGCTATGTCCCTCACTGTATGCTTCTGAATTCATCCTATCACCATGGCATGATCTGATATATGGATGGGGCTATGCATCACATCTATCACCCTATCATTCCACGCTGGTGGCACAAGGATGTAGTCAGTTCTAGTCCACGTCCCATGGGGATTTGAAAAAAACATACACTCCCTAGCCCTGGGGTTCACCATCCTCCAGCCATCAACCAAATCCAGATCTGTCATGCCCACCCTCCACTGGCTTAATACCTCTGTCATCCTCCCTTTACTCTCAGAATGGTCCAGTACTGGGTCCATGTGTACTATTCAAATCCCCACCCAAAACCAATCCTGGAAACTGTTCCCTAGTAAGCAGGTCTAAAAGCTCAGGGAAAAACTGTGGATCGTATACAGCCAGGGCATAAACACTGCCAAATGTAATGTGTTCTCCATTCATCTGTCCCACAAAAAAAATATACTGGCCCTCCCGATGGTCATTCACTATCCTCTTAACCTCTAGTGGCAGATTTTTACTCAGGAGGATAGCAACTTCCCATTTACAGGAGGAGTATGAGGCAGCGAAGCATTTACCTACCCACCCACGGGTAAGCTTGGTGTGTTCTATATCAGACAAATGGGTCTCCTGGAGAAGTGCTACTTGTGCCCCTCGTCTTAAATGCTATCAGGAGCATCATGCGCTTAACTGGATTAATAACTCCTCACACATTCCAGGAGACTACTGTCAGCTCTTACGCATTAGCCATATTCGAACCCCCTCTTTTCCTGAACATAGAAATTTACCACCAAGCCCATCTGTACATTGCTACTCCACCCATTAGTGCAGTGATCTGGAATCATTAGCAACCTTTTGAGAACACAGAATGCAATAGAAAACATATAGTAATAACAACATATATTTAACAAGAAGATGAGAACAACATACCCTTCCCCCCCAACTGGAACATGATAGACAGTATCCCTCAGTCCAATCCTCCCTCCTCCCTTCCCTACTCCCCACCGGAACCTACCCCCAACATACCTATAATCATGCTGCTTTGGATTCTGTTGCCTGCTGGATTCCAGGAACTTCACAGTTCTTTCCTTTAGCAATGCTTCCATCAATTTCCCCACCACTGAGGTTAGGCTGATGGGCCTATAATTATCTGCCTCCTCCCTACTCCCACTCTTGTGAATGGGCTGATATTTACCCAGATAAAAAATTCTTCTTGGGCACAAAGCCAAAAACTTAGAAAACCGTCTTGAGTGCACAGCCAAGCACACACATAGAAGAAAATGACAGCTAATTGAAGCAGTAGGAGTCAGCCAACTAGTCCTACCCTATCAGCTGTAGTGCACAAGTGGCCATGGAGGGACACAAACATCAGTTTCTCATAAGAGATATCTGTTATAAAATTTAAATTATATTATTATGAAATATAGTTTCACACTCACTGCAACAATGCTGAGATAGCAAGTTTCACTCACTAGCCTGAAAACGTCTCAGAAAAAATATATTATTCTATTAAATTTCATCTTGGACACAAAGCCACAAACTTAGAAATATGTATTGAGTCCATAGCTGTGCACACATGGAACAAAATGGCAGCTAACTGAAGCAGTGAATGTCAACTGATTAGTCCCACCTTACCAGCTACTGTGCACTTGCAGTTGCACAAGTAGTAGTGGAGGGTCCCCGCCCAGGTTACTCACAGGAGGTATGTGATATGAAATGTATATTCTTTTTTTTTTAATTTATTTTCTCCTTTTTGCCCATACTACTCCTGGGTTCTGCTCTGGTCACTGACCCCCTTCGCCTACACCTTCGGCAATGCCGGCATCCCCCAGTTTTCCCTGGCTTTCCCCGCTGAGATTGGGGCCTCAGCACTGACCTCATATATCGGGGCAACAGTACATGTATCTGGTCAGGGGATTGGCTCTAGAGACTAATCAAGGCGCATGGGGGCAGAGCATTATGTAGACGGCGAGGTTCAGGAATTTTTTCTCCCTTTAAGCAGGATGGGGACTTGCAATGATGATCTGCGTCTGCCCCATCCTGATGTTCTGATGAGTGTCGACATGGTGCAGCTACCCAGCCACTGCTAGGTGCCGCTCATGTGCTGAATGCTGCCCTGCCCTCCCCCCAGGAGAAGGAGAGCTGTCTTAGGGATGTTCAATCCTTCTCCCCCCCGGTCGGCCCCCTGGTGACCCTGATCCTTTCCCGAACCCAGGCCGCCGGCATCACAAGCAGAAATACAACCACTGCACCGATGGGCTGGCCTTTAAATGTATATTCTTTTGAAATATACTCACTCACTCAGTGCAGAAATGCTGATCTGACAAATATGATTCACTAGCCTGATTAGTAAATGCTCAGGAAATAAAAAAATATATTTTTTTATTTCTTCTTGCATACAGAGCTACAAACTTAGAAAAAATTATTGATTGCACTGCTGTGCATAAATACAGAACAAAATGGCAGTTAACTGAAGTTCTGAGAGTCAGACAACTAGTCCTACCATACCAGCTATGGTGCAGTCGCAGTTGCACAATTGGCCATGGAGGGTCCCAAACCATGGTTCTTTTAAGGAAGATGTCTAATATTAAATGTAATTTATATTATTATGAAATATAGTCACTAAAGTCACTGCAGCAAAGCTGAGCTGACAAGTCACACTCTCTATAATAAAGCCTGGCAAAATGTACAGAATTATTTTTTAATTTCTTCATAGACACGAAGCCAAGCCATGAACAACAATAAAAAAATGGTCCCTAACAGCTGACTGCACTTTTTGTTTCAGACAAGTCCAACTGTAAGGCACTGCTGCACTATGCACTGTGTTTCAATGCTTGATGGCCAAAGTGAGTGTATGAAAGGTTCAAAGTAAGGTTTATGAAAGGTTCAAAGTAAGGTTCATAAAAAGTACAAGCCTTGTGGTCAGGATCTAGTTGAAACTGACATTATTCTGACCTGATGTTGAGTACATGATGGAAAGAATGTACTAACTTTGCAAGTCTTATCTGTTTTAGTAAGCTATTCAGTAGCTATTTGTCTGTTCAATAGGCTATTCATTAGCTCTATTCATTAGATATCTGCATACCTTCCAATAGGCCATTCATCAGTTCTTAGCGCTATTCATTCGCTCTCATTTGAATATTTGCATACCTTCTCTGGAAGCAGCTGTCAGGCAGAGTGTAAAATTTATATAAACTGGCTGAATTAGCCAGAGTTGAGCTGCAAATTCTGACATCCTAAGAACCTGCCATCAGTTTCCAGGAGAACGGGTAATATCCATGCTCTATTATCTTGTAAACTATTGCCAGTTATATTTTTATTATAGTGCCTGTAATGCTAATGCCTATATGCTGAAATAAACCTCCTCCAGCAGAGGAAACAAGAACTCACTGTGTTGAGTGGCATTTATACTATTCTTAGTACTGGGATCCCAGAGTCATAAGTCCAAATCCTGCAAGAATCTTACAGTGGTGGCTGTGTGGCAGGACTAATGGTTAATCCTCAAGATTGACAATAAGCTTGGCAAACATTACAGGCTGTACCCTGGCTATGGTTCACAACCTAACGAGGTACAGGGGAAAAAGACTGGAAACAGTCTGAGTGTTTGTGTAGTCCACAAACCAATAGTAAAAATTGCAGTGAAAAACATTCTTAGTTTAGAACGTCTTATTGAACAAAAAGTTACTAAAGATAAACCATACGCTTCCCTACAAGATGACCTCTAGGCGGAGGTGCCATGGAGGGCAGTGATGATATCTGTATTTAGAGAGTGTAGTGATAAAAAATTATCTCACAAACAGGCTGTCAAATTGTGTTTGAGAGCCGCTGTTGCAACTGATAAAATACTGATGTCTTAAATAAAGAACTTGCAGACAGGCACTCACGAGATCAAGCTAGAATTACAGATCTCAGTGACAGATTACAATAGTGTAACTTAATAGCACAGGACAAATTAATGAAGCAACAGTTTGTTGCTAACTTAAGAGAAGAAAATGAAATTTTAAAGAAACAAGTTGATGAACTAAGTCACTCTTTAGAAGATGCCTAATCCTCCATCCGTTACCATCTGGACTCTTTAGGGGAAGACAGAGACCCATATGGCATGAAGCATCACAGATGTAAGCAAAAATCTAAACAGAAAGTGAAGTACAGCATTTGTCATCAGTCATAATGGCTATCAGTGGCAAAAAGGCACCACGGTATTTAACAGCCATGGACTGTCACAGTTCTGAAGATGAATGAGATTCTGAAGATGCCCACAGCCAACATAGTCATCAAACAGATGACTGGGACTTGGAGAGTGAAAATTATAGAGACCATTGTAGAAAACACCAAGATGATTGTGAGGTGACACCCCCATCGGCACCGCCCTTCCCCGAGGCACCCGTTCTCACCATTATTACTAATTTGGGAACGGGAGTTGATGCGCGAACTACCGAAACAAAGAAAACCAAACCCCTTACTTATGCGGACCGGCAAACATTGGCAAGGAAATTAGGAGACATTTGCATGGGGGATAATGGTTCTGTCATTGTCCACTGGGCAAACAAGTTCAAAAAGGTCCACTTTGAATTAGAAGACACAGACATCATAGACGCAATGCATACTGTCCTGCATGCGGACTTACAGTCCACAATGCCATATAAAAAGAATGATGAAAAATTCAATGATGTATTAGGAATAATTGTTAATTTAGACATGTGAGGGAACCACGATTTTGTGGCAGACTTTGTAAATGCCACACAAAAAGATCAGGAGTGCTATAAGTCTTGGGTTTTCCGCTTATGGCTAAAGTATGTTCAGGCATATCCTAAGGGGGATGGTATTATACAGGGAGATCCCGCGACCCTAGAAGACAAACCCAGAAATGATGATGTCACTTTTAAAAGTAGGCTGTTTTACGAGCGTGCGTTGCAAAGCTTCCACTCATTTACGTAACTTTGTGAATTTGTAATATTTTCACTCCAGATTTTAAAAATTGGCATTTTTCCACACCTCCTTATGAACAGTATAGCTGTCATTTTACATATCCTGACCAAAATGTGTTTTCGCACATCCAGCGCAGAATATCGCGGTCGCTGTGTGAAATCAGTTTTAGTGACAGTTTGAGGAAATGATGGTGAAACTGTTCATGAGCAGAGATCCTAAAATTCCTATGTTGAAAATTTGGTGCCAAACTTCCATAAAATGACTGTGTTACAAGCATGTGTTGTGAAGTTTCCATGCACCCTTGTAATTTCACAAATTTGAAATATTTTAATGCCAGATTTTCAACACTAGCATTTTTTCACACCTCCTTATGAACAGTACAGCTGTCATTTTTCACATCCTGCCCAAAATGTGTTTCTGCACATGTGGTGCACAATGGTGTGGCCGCTGTGGGAAATCAACTTTTGGGACAGATTAACAAAATCACAGTGCCACTGTTCAAGAGGGGAGGTCCCAAAATGCCTATGTTGAAAATGTGGCTAACAAACTCCCAAAAATAATAGGGCTACAGATGTGTGCTGCGCTGTTTCTATGCATGTCCATGACTTCACCAATTTTTCATATTTTCATTCCAGATTTTCAACGTTGCCATTTTTTACACCTCCTCATGAACAATACAGTTGTTATTTTCCACATCCTGCCCAAAATGTGTTTTCATCCCTGTGTCACCAAATGGCATAGGCACTGTGCAAAACCACCTTTCAGCTAACAAACTGATTGTGCTGTTTTTCATGAGGTGGCCTCACAAACAGCCCATGTTGGAAATTTGGAATGAAAATACCAACACACACACCTACGGTGTTAGGGTTTCCAACTGTAGCACCCCACCCTGTACAGACTGACAGGTGTCAGGTGTGTGGCTTGGGATCATCAGCTGTAATGCTCATGCCATTCCACCCCCACCACCACCCTGCAGCCAGTGACAAGCATCGTGGTGTGCCTCACACTGTTCGGCAACAAAGTTCACCCCATTCTCCTATACTGCACCCACCTCAGCATATTTCCTTATGGAATGGGTAAGTATAATACCCAAAGACCCCAAAGCACACCATGACACTTGTCAGTGTCTACAGGGTAGGGTGAGGTACAATGGCATGAGTGTTATAGCTCACGACCCAAACATACACCCCAATGCCTGTCACTCTCTACAGGGTGGGGTTGGGGTTGGTGTCATTTCAATAATTCACTGCCATTCCTATTATGCATCTCTAGTACTACCAATGCCAATGCCAGCAAGACAACATTCGGCATTGACAAATGCTTATTTGTACTAGGAATAAACCTTTAAAATTAAAAAGAAACAGAACAATTAGTTGGTGTAACTTTAAAACATTTGATTATATTAACGTTATGACAGATTTGGGTAACATTGGCTGGTAACATATTCAGTTATTTCCTGCCATAGATGAAGTATGGGAAACATTTTTAAGTGAATTTATGATGGCCTGTAATAAGCATGCACCCATAAAAACTAGAGGTTTTAAACAAAACAATGCCCTCTGGTACACAAATGAACTTAGGAAGCATAAAATAACTAGGGATAAGGCATGGGGCCAGGCTAAAAAAAGAGATCATAGGCAGGATTGGGAAAATTACAAAAGACTCCATAATTCTTATCTTAGGGAGGTTAGGACTGCTAAACAGAGACATTACTCTCACTTACTGGATACAAACTGTACTCAGCATCCTAAGGATTTTTGGAGAACAATTAATACACTGCTGTTACAAGGACAGGGAAATAATGTTTCTAGCATATTTAATATAGAAGGGCAGATGATCCTAGTGTCATAAATGATAGCTGACTGGTTTAAAGATTATTTTAGTAAAATGGGATAACATATCTCTCAGGTACATCAAATACACCAGGAGCCTACCAGGTGGCAGAGCGAGTGCCCATAACATTATTTACATTTTCAAAAATATTGGTTGAGTTGGTGACTAAAGAATTATTAAATCTGAATACTTCAAAGGCCATTGGCCTAGATAGTATCCCAACCAGGATGTTAAAGTATGCTACACCAGTCATAGCTCACCCCTTGACATACAGTACATTGACATCGTGGCTGATCAACTTACCGACCACTTAGATAAATACAATATACTTTGTCCACAACAACATGGTTTCCGGAAGGTCACAGTGCCACAACAGCCCTTCTTGAGTTCACTGGAGCTTTGCACAAATCCCTTGACAACGGCCTTCTCACAGGGGCGGTTTTTGTCGATCTCTCCAAGGCCTTCGATACAGTGCACCATGAACTACTAATTGACCAACTACTGAATGCCGGGCTATCACCTGACTCTTCTCTCTGGTTTAAAAGCTACTTAGAAAACTGGTCACAGAGAGGAAAAATTGCTGACGCTGTTTCTGACACCCTGCCTGTTCACTCGGGTGTCCCCCAGGGATCCATACCGGGCCCCCTCCTTTTTAGCCTTTCTTAAACTCCCTCCCTTACCACTGCTCTGAGCAGATCATACTATATGCCAATGATGCTGTTGTATACTCCACTCACAAAGATCCTGCAACTCTTCAACACAACCTTCAACTTGGTTTCAGTTCTGTAGAGACATGGTTTCTTAATCATAAACTGGTCCTCAATAACAAGAAAACCAAATCTATGCTCTTCTGCAGCTCTCATAATCCACACAAGCTACACCACTTGGCTATTCCCACCATCCAGGGGAACACTCTAGATCAGGTGGGGTCCTTCAAATCCTTAGGGATACAGCTTGACCCTAATCTCTCCTATGGACCTCACGTAGATAATGTAGCTAGAGCTGCTAATACACGGCTTGGTCTCCTCTACAACACAGACAACACCTCACGCCAGAAGCTTTAAAGGTTGCCGTCCTGAGCTCTGTGATCTTTGTAATAGACTATGGTCTCATCATTTATGGCTTGGCCATAACCACAACCCTTAGACGCCTCTCAACTGCCTTAAATAAGGCATGTCAGCTCATCACGGGTGCTCAAAGTCTCACCCAGACTGGCTGGCTCCAACTATCAAACCGCATAAAGTTTCTCACCTGCTCCAGGGTGAAAAATATCTACCTTGGCCTTGCACTTTCTGGGGTCTCAACCCTGTTACAACACCGAACAAACAAACGGTGCCTTCAGAGATCCACGC
Source organism: Neoceratodus forsteri (assembly GCA_016271365.2). Lineage (NCBI taxonomy): Eukaryota > Metazoa > Chordata > Ceratodontiformes > Ceratodontidae > Neoceratodus > Neoceratodus forsteri. The sequence continues at coordinate 943,609,913 of CM028129.1, forward strand.
TACAGCTACTGAAAGTCCCCCACTGTCACACTTCACAGGGACAATGCTCTTTTGCTTATTGAGTGCCACTCTGGTTCAATGGCCTCAGCACCACCATCTCCTATGCCCCAACAATTGGTATGTTTAAAACTAGGCTCCAGGACTATCTCACTACCAACAGCTCCTGTGACTACCCAACTCAACCTAGTTTCTCCACTTCCCTGCCTGCTCTAGTGGTCCCGCCTCCCCTCCCCTCTTCACTGGATTCTACCCTCACATCTTGGTACCCCAATGCTGCACTTTTCACCCACTCCCCAACCCACCTTACCTACATTCCTTCTACCCCCTCCCCTTCCCTTCCCCTCTTCCCTCTCCTTATGACTCTGTCACTTCTTATGTCTTGTCTGTTTTCTCTGAAAAATGCCACTTGCTGCCTTGCTTACAATGCTACCCTTGAATTGTATTAATCTGTAATCTGTTTGCTATATCCACATTGCTGTAATATCTGTCTTGATGTTCCCCATAACTTGTATTTCTCTGACATGGAACCTTTGTAAAAGAGTCTTGGCTCAAAGGTATTTGTAATCCTAGACTTAATAAAATAAAAAAAAAATATATGTATTTAATTTATCATTGAGTGCAGGAGAGTATCACTTGGCATGGAAACAGTCAAAGGTGATACCAATGTTCAAAGGGAGTAACAAGACTGAGATGAATAATTATCGCCCAATTTCACTTTTGTCCCAGAGATCCAAAATATTTGAAAAATTACTGGTGGCTGAATTTAGGGAACACCTGGATTCAAAAGGTTTAATTAATGGCATGCAATTGGGTTTTTGAAAGTGCCATAACACCACTTTGGCCCTTGTTAAAGTGGTGGGGGATGTGCAGGTTGCTCTGGACAGGAGCACACAGGTGGGTGATGTATTTGTAGACCTATCCAAGGCTTTTGATTCCTTGGACCACAGTGTCCTCCTGTCCAGGGCAGATTCACTGGAGTTCATGGGCCAGGCACAAAGGTGGCTGGCATCACATCTTATGGGTAGGAGTCAGATGGTATCAAATGGGTGAATGGGTCTCTGGTTTGCTGCCTGTTGAAATGGGGATCACCCAGGGTTCCATCTTGGGACCACTCCTGTTTAATATACATGTAAACAGACTGTGCTTTTCAGACCCAATGGTGTCATTCCATCTTTCTACATATAATGCTGTTATTTATACATCAGATTATCCCTTAGAAAAGATACAAATGAAGCTCCAGAGAGCATTTAATGAGTTACAAGACTTTCTTGAAGATAGTAAATTAATACTGAATGCAAAAAAAAAAAAAAAACACAGTCCATGATGTTCTGATTAATGAGTGATAGGCAGGATAACTTGGCCCTGGGGTTGGTGACCCATGGGGGAGCCCCTATCCAACAGGTGTAATCTTACAAATATTTCGGTATGTGAGTAGACGATTCCTTAAGCTGGGGTACTCATATTAGTAACTTGGACAAAAAAGTGGGTTAAAGATTGGGAGCCCTATATAGGGCAAGACCACTTATGAATATGGACATTAGAAGAAGGGTGGTGAACTCCATGATTATTATTATGTTTGGCTATGGAGGCATTCTCTATTCTGGGGGGAGAAAAGAGGATCTTAAAAAATTAGAGGCTTGTCATGGCAGTATTGCCAGATATATATATTAGAGCCCCCTCTGCAAACCCATAAGTGTAATTTATATAATCAGTTGGGATGGCAGAATTTAAGTGAAAGCAGCCAGGAACATTTTTTGGGTTTTATATGTAATGGCCTGTCAGGCAGATTTCCTGGGTACATCATAGATAATTTGATTTATATAATAAAATTAGATTCACTAAGAACAGTTAAAGTGCCAGATTAAGTATTACTGAGATGTAGCCTAGAGATTGGCCATCATCATCAGTCAGTATATTATAGGGGAATACAAGGTTGGAACAAGATACCCACTGAATTGTGAATGGGTGATGTGAATAAATCATGGACTGAGATAAAATCATGGTTAAGAAAAGAGCTGTGTAACTCAAGGCAATGCTGTGTGTCATGTGATTAGAATTTATTAGGTAGGACAGAATAAAGGGTAGAGGGTAAAAGTGTTAGAGCCTGATTAAGGCAGGGGAAGAGTATATTTTTGAATAATGTTGTTTGTTCTGAAAGTAACATCAAAATTATAATTTATAGTCTAAGTCAAGGGTGAGCTCTTGACATATATTTTCTGTTTTAAGATTTTATATTAACTGACTGTAATGAATGTATGTATGGTATATTTTCGTATTTTACAAACATTCTTACTTTGCTGTGGACCTCGTTGAAAATTAGTTTTATTCAATTGAGTTAATCCCTATTCATATGAAATTTATATGAATAAAACTATTTTACTACTACTACATATCTATATAAATTGCAAAAAAACTTTGTTAATGCTCTAGTTAGGCTTAAAGCCACAAAAGTAGGGAAATGTAGCATTAGGGTTTCCAAACCTAACACCCCACAACCATGCTACAGACACCAACAGGCATTGGGGGGTGCCATGGGGTCATAAGCTTTAATGCTAACCCCATTCCATAAGCAAATATGATGAGATGGGCACAATATAGGAGAATGGAGTGAAACCCTAATGCCACATTTCTCTGCCTTTGTGGCTTTACTCCTATCTAGAGCATTGACAAAGTTTTTTGCAATGTATTGCTTTACTTTTGGAGTTTATAATCATGTCTTTAATTGCCTGTGGGACACAGGGCCCTCTGGGAACTGGACACCATCCATCCATATATATATATATATATATATATATATATATATATATGAGGCAAAAACTCCATTTAATGTTTTTTTTCTTCTTATTTTTGTCCTCCCAGGGCCACTGATCTGCCTACCTGCCACGTCCTGGCTTCACCCACAGGTCTGTCCGGCTGCCATCCCCTTGAACTACCCCCAGCGACCTCATTAGGCCCCTCGGCTACCCCTGTGGCTTGCCCCCCGCTGCAGGGGGGGTGGGGAGCACTCCCTCTGGAGCTCAACCCACCCATTCCGGATCCAGTAATGCTGCGCACCCAGGTGCTGGGAGAGTCCGCGCGTGGAGACGGCCATCATGCCGCCACAACCAGTGCCTTCCTTTTTTTTCCCCCACTTTGCACCCCTGAGCTGGCAGGCATGCACTCACGCCAATGGCCATGAGCGTGCGCGTGTCCGCCCATGTTCTGGCCAGGCGTCTGCCTCCGGCTGTGCTTTGTGCTCCCAGCAGCGGAAGTACCTCCGGTCTCCACCTGGGGTCTCTCCTGCACCGGGATGCCCCTGGATCCCCCCCAGGGCGAGGAGAGCTGTCTTATGGACTCTCGATCTTACTCCCTCCCCGCCGACCCCCAGCACCCGGGCCGTTCCCGAACCCGGGTTGCTGGCGGTAACGGAAGGTGTGGCGTCCAACACCTCAACCCTCAGTGCCACCCGGGCGACCCCATTTAATGATTTAATGCATTAGTTAGGGTTGTTCCACAGTGACAAAAATGAGGAAATTCGGTGTTGGGTTGAAAGCCCCCCCTTGGACCCCCACACCACCAAACAGCATCGGGGTGCGCATTGGGGTCTTTGGCCCTATCTCTCACCCCATCAGATGTGTGAAGAAGCAGAGGTATAGGAGAATGGGGTGAGAGTTAGGACCAACAACTCCAACGCGCACCCCGATGCCGGTTGGTGGTGTGGGTAGGGGGGGTCCAAGGGGGGCTTTCAACCCTAACATTGAATTTCCTCACTTTTGTCACTGTGGAACAACCCTAACTAATGCATTAAATTGAGTTTTTTGCCTCTAATTCCCTTCTTTTTGTGTAGTATGATGAGAAATAATGATTGTAATGCGGTGGAGGGAGCGTGGGGCCCGTAACACAGTGCCCAGAAATGCAAATGGTAATGCGCATGGTGACGCAAGGTGAAACAAAAAGATAAACAGTACTCTAGACAGAAATGGTTAAAATAATGCAAACACAAGCGCAAATGGAAACGCGAAGAGTAACGCACATGGTGCCGTAGATGGGAACAGTAAGTGAAATGGTTACGGAACCGCAAGCAGAAGTGGTAAGGGTAACAGTAATGTAAGTGCACAGGCTAGTTTTCCCCAAAAGCTGCATAGCGAAAGACAGTGAGTACAAAGAATGTATGCATAATAATGGGTCTTGGAGCAGAAAATGAGGAGTTGGGATAGTAAATTGCTTATATCTCAGGAACCATACGACGTAGAAAAAACATTTAAAAGTCATATAATTTATGACTTTACTGGCTAGTTTTGTACTTAGCCGCTATTAGGGAGCCAAGCGTTTTTCTGACAAAAAGTCCATATCTCGCACCGTTTCTGAGATACGGGCCCTGAAAGGCATGGGGAACGCCGTAATGTTATCTTATGGGAAAAAAAGAGAAGTTTGGAGTGACATAACTTTCGCTCCCTGAAATATTTTTTCACCAAACCAGTAAAAGGCACATCTGTGGGATGTTGGCTTTCTTCTCGCCAAATTTCAGCCTAAAAGACCAAACCGTTATTTTGTAGCAGGGCGGCAAAGAATTCCTGTAATGCAGTAGATGCCGTAATGTTATCCTATGGGAAAAAGCGTCAACTTTGGAGTGCCGTAACTTGCCGCACTGTAATATTTTTTCACTGAAACACAGAAAGGCACATCTGTGAGATGTTGGCTGAGTTTTCTCCAAATTTCAGCCCAAAAGACAAAACCGTTCTTTTGCAGCAGGGTGCCAAATAATTGCTATCATTTTCACACAGCCTGGAAAAGTACTGTCGAGCTTTGCAAAAACTTTTGCAAATTCATTTGACACTGTCTCAAGTGAGAAAGTACTTTGCGAAAATACTTGTTCCAGAAATCTGAAAAACATATTTCTGGGGTGTTTTATCCCAAAATAAAGACATGCCTAGCATCCTCAGGGTCCGACTAGGTGAATACAGAAAGAATTAGGTTGCTAGAGGGTCTCAAATTTAAATGCCAAGCATTTTTCTGATGAGCAACTGAAAACAAAATGGTGGATTTGCGACAGTAAAAGGGCCATTTGTGAAAGTAAAAACTGCATTTATGACACTGTCGAACTTTTTGTAAACTTTTCCCTTTGACTTATAATGGGAACTTATTTTTTGAATAACTTTTGAACCATTTAATAGTTTTTGACAAAATCTTCAAAAGGCACATCAGGGACACCGGCCGTACGTTCCCCGAAGATTTTGGACCAGTTGCGCAAACCATGTGACCTCTAGAGATGACCAAAGAATTCCAAAAAAGCGTAAACGTGCATGCAGATCATGCTTAATAACTCCACAGCTGTATATCCAAACAGTATGAAAGTTGGCAGATCCCAAGATCTATAGTTATTGATCCTGTATTCCAAATTTCAGGCAAATCCATTGAACAGTTGCAAAGTTATTAAGGTACAAAATTTTAGGTTTAACATGTAAATGGATCCTCAACCTTAACTATGGTAGCACTACCATGCTACCATAATATATATATATATACACACACACACACACACACACACACATACATATATATATATATATATATATATATATATATATATATATATATATAGCTGTGGAAGCACAGAGCTGACCAGTCCCTGTGCTTCCATTTATAGGACAGCAGTAACCAAATTGTCAGCACAGACATGTCATTAGCCCACCTCATGTACCCAGTACAGAAAATGTTCAAATCCCTGCCAAAACCTAATTCTGCACAACTGCAATGCCATTCCGCACCACAGGTGTGAAAACACATTTTGGCCAGGATTTAAAAAAGGCAAATGTGATACACATGAGATAGGCTAATAAGATGGCAATGTTGAAAATCTGGCTTCAAAATATTGAACATTTCCAAATTTACAAGCGTGTGTAGCAAAATTGCAATGAATGGTCATAACTTTGGCATTTTTACATATCTTGATTCCAAGCCATTAGTGTAGCCATCTTACTACCCTACCTCATGTACACAGTACAGAAAATATTTGAATCCTCACCAAAATGTAATTCTGCGCAACTGCAATTCCAATCCACACCACAGGTTCAAAAACACATTTTGGCCATGATTTGAAAAATGACAGCTGTCACATACTGTACATGAGGTGGGGTAATAAGAATCCTATGTTGAAAATCTGGGGTCAAAATATTGAAAATGTCCAAAGTTATGAGAGTGCATTGCGAAATTGCAGCACATGGTCATAACTTAGGCATTTGTGAAGATTTTGACCCCACATTTTCAGCATAGCCTTTTGATTACCCCACCTCATGAACAATATGGCTGACATTACACAAATCCCACATGCAAGGTGAATTCAACAAGCAACCGTGAAATCACCTTTCGGGTTGGAATTGCTATAAGAACAGCCCTATGGTTCATGAGGTGTGGTCCCCTAATGGTTATGTTGAAAACTTGTTGCAAAAATGTCAAGAAATGGCTGAGTTATGAATAAAAGTTGAAAGCCCCATTGAAATTAATTGAATCACATATACCTTAGTTTCTCATATTATAGTTGCCAGTTCCAGCAGCAAGAGTTGTCTTCGATCGGGATTGTGGATCTCAAACCTGGGACCTGTTCAGGTGAGTGAAGGTGTGTGAGGGTGTACTGTGGGATGTGGGGAGGTGGAAGCTGAGTGGGAGATGGGAGGGTTTGATTGTTGAGGGACCGTTTTCTTTTTTTTAAAGGTTTTCTAAAAGAAATTAACTCATCAAGGGACCGTTTTCTTACATTTATAATTTTGCTGCAATGGGAGTTTAGGGGGTGCCACTAGACACCAGGGAGCAAACTTTTCAATAGATATGGCAATCAAAGTGGAGGTCACTAGGCACCAGTGAATACTAAACAATAATGGGGATAGTGATTGGTGGGTGCCACTAGCTGCCAGGGTTCAAAGGGCAAATAATGGGGGACTACTAGACACCAGGGAAAAAGAAGATAAAGGGAACAGGGATTGGAGTGTGAAGGGTGCCACTAGACACCAGGGAAAAAATATAAAATAAGGGGGACATCAATCGATGGGTGGGTGTTGCCACTAGACACCAGGGAAGAAATGTAAAATAAGGGGGAATAGAGATCAGAGGGTGAGGGAGTGCCACTAGACACAAAGGAATATATGTTAAGTTATGGGGACAGTGATCAGTGGGTGGGGGGGTACCAGTAGACACCAGGGCAAGGGTGGCTCACACCTGACACTGCAGCCAGCAGCACAAGTTCAGTTGTGGCTGCAAAACTCAAGAAATTCCTGCTGTTCTCATAATGAGAATGCAGGGGAAGCACTCCTCTCACTAAGCTGGGTACCCAGAATGTTGGGTACCTAGAAGACTTATTTCTAGGCATAATGTAAACAAAAATCATTAAAATCTAGCTAAAAGGCTCCTGTTGGTATCCCATGATATTGGCACTGGGTGAAGGGCACCTACAATAGCAGAGACCCCTTCCCCGGTACATTGTTGGGATGGCCACAGGATGGTAGGGCGGCTGGATGGGGGGGCTGTGTGAGTGTAGTGACAGGATGTCATACAGTGAGGGGTGGGAGGGGATGTGAAGGGGTGGTGCCATGGTGGGTTGTGGAGCTGACCCCATGGAATGGTGGGTGGGTTGCTGGTGTCAGTCCCCAGGGTACCTGGTTCAGGTCCTGGTGCAGGTGCATTTTTCTTGGGCCTGGCCCGAACCTATTTTTTTTATGTTTTCACCCTTCCCGACATGCACCCCCCTTGAAGTTGAGAATCCTTTAGTAGGGAGGTGTGGGGGGTGAAGCCTCCCATGGGGAGTGGTGTGGGGGCATAGCCCCCCACAGAAAACATTAAAAAACTAAGTCCCTGGTGCCATTTTTTACTGTGTGCTGGGGTGTCAGAGTGGTGAAAAATTGTTTTGCCACTTTCACTTCGTGATAACGGTGATCACCTTTAGGCTTTCACCAGTATCACATAAAACCCTCCTGTTTAGTTACTGTAGGTTCTGATGTTTGTTTTTAAAAATTGCAGCACTTTTATGTATTTTCCATCTTTGTCAGTTTGTGAAAAAAATTAACAAGATGTTGTCTGGCATGGCACCAAAAATGTTTGGTGCCCTGCCAGTTCAGTGGTACAAAACCAAAAACCAGCATTTATGGCATTACATTTTTACTTTCATTGCTGAACGTTAACTCTGAATCACTACAGTGCATGCTCATGTCGGACAAAATGAAATTTAAAAGCCTTGTAACTTGGGAACCATAAAATCTTTTTTCACCAGACCTGTCAAAGGTACTGCTTTGGTACACGACACATGTTCCTTGCAAGTTTGGGGCAAATATTCCTCCCCATGTTGGCTGTAGATGAGAGCAAAAAAAGACCCACAATGTTAAGTATAGGAAAAAATTAGACATTTACAACAAATGACATATCTGAATCTCAGAAATTGCACAAGCTGCCGTCATAAAAATGTCCACTCATCAAGATCTTGCCTCCTAGACAACACATACAAAATGTCAGCTCATTTCATCAAAGGGAGCCAAAGATATGAATGTGCAAAGTTAGGGGTTTAACATTGAACATCCTACTGAACCCTAACTATAGGGGAGCTACCATGCTCCTATGATCTATATCTATATATACAGGTGTGTGTGTGTGTGTGTGTGTGTGTGTGTGTGTGTATATATATATATATATTATGGTAGAGGAGCCATTTACATGTTAAACCCAAAATTTTGCACCTTAATAACTTTGCAACCATTTGACGGATTTGCCTGAAATTTGGAATACCTGATCAAGACCCATATGCCTTGGGATCTGCCAAGTTTTGTACCAGTTGGATACATGGCTGTGGCGTTATTAAGCATGATCTGCGATGCGTTATGCTTTTTCTGGAATTCTCTATTGTCGTTACTTACAGGTCGCACGGTTAGCTGCCACCAGCCCAAATCTTCAGGGAACGCGGTGGTTGGGGTCCTGACGTGCCTTTTGAAGATTTCATGAAAAAATTAAACTGTTCAAAAGTTATGACAGTCTGAACTTCCTGTTTCCATAGGATAACATTCACGGCGTTCGCCGCGCAGCACGGGCCCGTATCTCGAAAACGGTGCGAGATACGGAGTTTTTGTCAAAAAATTATAGCCCCTTGCTATGTACAAAACTAGCCAGGAAAGTGATAATAAATATGACTTTTAAATTTTTTTTCTATGTCATACGGTTACTGAGATATAAGCAATTTACTATTACAACTACTGATTTTTGTGTTCTGAGAGTCATTATTTTGCATACATTCTTTCTACTCACTGTCTTTCTCTATACAGCTTTTGGGGAAAACCAGCCTGTGCGCTTACATTACTCTTACCATTACCATTTCTGCTTGCGGTTCCGTACCCGTTTCACTTACCGTTCACATTTACGCCACCATGTGCGTTACCCTTTGTGTTTTCATTTGCGGTTGCGTTTCCATTGTTTTTAACATTTCTGTCTACAGTACTGTTCCTCTTCTGTTTTGTTTTGCATCACCACGCGACATTAATTTGGCGCTAGGCTAAATGTTACAATACGATAAAACATCAGCCTCAAGGCCTCACCGCTGCATTACATTCACTATTTCTCATTATCATTCTCAAAGAAGGGAAATTAGAGGCAAAAACTCTGTTTAATGTATCAGTTAGGGTTGTTCCACAGCGACAAAAGTGAGGAAATTCGGTGTTAGGGTTGAAAGCCCCTTTGCACCCTCAGCCCCAACTGGAATCAGGGTGTGCATTGGGGTCATCGGTCCTAACTGTCACCCCATTCTCCTATTCCTCAGCTTCTTTCCACATGTGATGGGGTGACACTTAGGCTGATGACTCTACCGCACTCCAATTCCAGTTGGGAGGTGGGCTGAGGGGTGCAAAGGGGTTTCAACCCTAACATCGAATATATCTATCTATATATATATATATATATATATATAATATATATATATATATATATATATATACACACACACACATATATCAGGGATAAGGGAACATTGTTTAACCAGGATTAGCAAACTAAGCCAAAGCTTGTTTCCAGATGTGACCTGGGAGCACAAGGAAGTTAAGTGACTTGCTCAGGATCACACAGTATGCAACTAGGCAGCTTTGGGATTCAAGCCCAGGTCTCCAGATCTGCAGCTCAGAGCCTTAACCCACTGCACTATACTGCCTCCTTAAATATATATATATATATATATATATATATATATATATATATATTATGGTAGCACGGTAGTGCTACCATAGTTAGGGTTGAGGAGCCATTTCTATGTTAAATCCCCAAATTTTGCACCTTAATAACTTTGCAACTGTATGACAGATTTGGCTGAAATTTGGAATACACGATCAAGAACCATAGTCCTTGGCATCTGCCAAGTTTTGTACCAGTCAGATACACAGCTACAGAGTTATTAAGCGTGATTTGCGCGCACATTCACGCTTTTTCTGGAATTCTACGGTCGCGTGTACAGGTCGCACAGTTTGCACGACTGGCCTGAAATCTTCAGGGAATGTGTGGCCAGGGTCCCCAATGTGCCTTTAAAAGATTTGGTGAAAAAATATTAAATGGTTCAAAAGTTATTCAAAAAACAATTACCCATTATAAGTCAATGGGAAAAGTTAAGAAAAAGTTCAACAGTGTCGCAAATGCATTTTTACTTTTGCAAATGGGCCTGTTACTTTTGCAAATCAGCCATTTTGTTTTCAGTTTGTGATCAGAAAAATGATTTCCATTTAAATTTGGGACCCTCTAGCAACCTAATTCTTTTTTGTATTCACTTAGTCGGACCCTGAGGATGCTTGCCATGTCTTTATTTTGTGCTAAAACACTCCAGAAATATGTTTTTCAAATTTCTGGAAAAAGTACTTTCACAAATTACTTTTGTGCTCATGAAAGTGTCGAACTTTTTTGCGAAAGCTTTAGCAAATTGCGTCAGTAGTTTTCCATCTGTGGGAAAGTGACAGTGATTCTTTGGCACTGTGCTGCAAAAGAACCGTTGGGAGTTTTGGGCTGAAATCTGAAGGGAATGGATCCGACATCTCACAGATGTGCCTTTCAGTGTTGTATTGAAAAAATATTACATGGCAGCAAAGTTACAGCACTCCAAAGTTGACAGTTTTTCCCATAGGATAACATTACGGCGCCCGACGCATTACAGAAATCCTTTGGATTCCTGCTGCAAAACAACGGTTTGGTCTTTTTTCCTGAAATTTGGAGGGAAGACAGCTAACAGCCCACAAATGTGCCTTTCAGTGGTTTGGTGAAAAAATATTACAGGGAGGCAAAGTTATGGCACTCCGAACTTCTCTTTTTTCCCATAGGATAACATTATGGCATTTGCCGCGCTTTCAGGACCGTCGATCTCGGAAACGGTAGCAGATACAGACTTTCATCAGAAAACTTAGTTGTCCCCTGGGGTTAAGTACAAAATTAGCCAGGACAGTTGTAAATAATATGACTTTTAAATTTTTTTTCTACGTCGTACGGTTCCTGAGATATAACCTATTTAGTATTCGAAGTTCTCATTTTCTGTTCCGATACTCATTATTATGCATACATTATTTGTACTCACTGTCTTTCTCTATGCAGGTTTTGGGGAAAACCAGCCTGTGCGCTTACATTACTGTTGCCCTTTCTGCTTGCAGTTCCGTACCCGTTTCACTTACCACTGACGTTTGCGCCACTGTGTGCGTTATCCTTGGCGTTTTCATTTCTGGTTGTGTTTCTGTTATTTTTTGCCATTTGTGTCTACAGTACTGTTTCTCTTTCTGTTTTAGTTTGCGTCACCATGCCCATTGAAATTTCCATTTGCAGGCACCATGTTACTATGTGACAACACATCACGTGGCAGACCGTTCCCGCTCACGCCACGTGTGCAACTACTTTCTGTTCTCATTCGCGCTTGACGTGTAATATGTGCGCCACTGTTAGCGCTTCTGTTTGTGTTGCTGTTCCTGTTACTATGCCTCAAGACATCCGCGTGGCGGGAGCCGCAGTTCCAAGGCCCAGCCTCGGCCGCAAGAGACACAGGGAGCGTAGGGGCGCAGAGGCCCGCACTCCTTGCCTCTGCATCACATTCACTATTTCTGTTATCATTCTCAAAAGAAGGGAAATTACAGGCAAAAACTCCATTTAATGCATTAGTTAGGGTTGTTCCACAGCAACAGAAGTGAGGAAATTCACTGATTAGGGTTGAAACCCCCTTGGACCCCTTCCCAGTCCCCAACCAACATTGGGGTGTGCATTGGTATCGTGGTCTAACTCTCACCCCATTATCCTATACTTCTGCTGCTTTACTCGCTGATGGGGTGAGAGTTGAGGATGGTTAACCTCTTCATGTATGTCAATAAAAGATTAACATAAGGCTGTTAGAATGTTTGCAGCCAATCAGAAAGGTCCATTTCTCAGACCCTTTTTGTAATTAAGTAATAAGGCATGAGAAGGGGTTATGTTAATGGTCTGTTAATCATGTTCTAGGGTGTACTGTGGCATGTGGTGTAGCCGGGTGCCAAATGTCCCTACAGGGTGATTAACTGACCATTAACATAATTCTTGGGAGTGACCTATTGCTATTATAATGAAACATGTTTTTAGACAGTGTTAAACCTTGTTTAGTGTGTCATTAACCTCTTCATGTATGGTAATAAAAGATTAACATAAGGCTGTTAGGATGTTTGCAGGAATTACAAACCTTCTTTAACACATCACATGGCAGACCGTCTGCCGTCTGCGCTATTGTGTGCAGCACGTTTATGATCTTTGCAGCCAATTAGAAAGCTCCATTTCTCAGACTCTGAAGTACACATAGTAGTGACTGCATGGTACGTGTATAGTCACAGCTGTGTACTGTTGGGTGCTGATGTGCGGCACCTTGGTATAGTAATAATGACTGCATAGGCACAGGAAAAGTAAGTACATTGCTGAGTTTTTTACACTCTTAGGAATTATGTCAAATGTGACATGCAATGTGCCACATCGTTGCATATGCTGTGATACTGACTGTATGTCATAGGCACCAAACAAATTGATGGAGGTATAGTTGTAGCAGTATTAGTTAACACTGATTTGTATTCTTAAGTCAGACACAATTATTTTTATGTCATGATGGTATTTAAAGTAAAGAGTCGACACAGGTGGTTATGGTTTAAAAAAAATTATTGCCAATTTGTCAAATGGAGAAAAGGGCCAATCAAGACTGAAATTTAGTTAACAGAAGCAGTCTCACAATACAGTCTTTGTATGTGTGCAATCATTGCTCATCATATATGTAAATGTGTAACAATAATGAGAACTGTATAATGTGGATTGGAGTAAGTATGTGATATTATAGGAAACTAATCAGGTGTTGTGTGTTTCTAGACATGTTTCACTACTCACTACTCTTTATGTGAGGAAGTCGTTTCTGAAATTCGACCTGGAATTCTAATAGTCAGGCTGAAGCTGTGGCACTTTATTATAGATTTACTATTGAATGTGAATAGAGTTTGTAAAAAAATGTTACTTTTTTTAAAATGGTTGTATGTTGTAATTATGTGTAGTGCATTACTTGTGTGGTATGTTAATAAGGCAATGTCAGTAGGTTGTAAAGTGTGATTACACATATGATACACAAGTGTTTTGTTGTTATTGTGTGACTGCTAATGTGGATGTTCCTGGGTTGGGCGAAAAACCATATGCTGACTATCTAAGTAATACAATATACAAAAATGTTAGTTTTGTGACATTTGATTGGTGTTATTTAATTATATGTCTCTGAATAGGTGCAAATGGAAAATTCCCACCCGACCCTTTAATTGAGGCGATCATAAATATTGTCAGGAACAGGTATGCAGTGTGTTGTGATCAGTAACAGTGACTGATTTACAATTGTTAATATTTTTATATACATTAGAATTACTTATGTGACAAGTTGCGAAAACAGAATATTCTAACATGAACAAATGACATTGTTTCAATTCTTACATTATCTTCTATGTAAATTCTTAACTTGTAAATAGTAAGACTGTGCATGATATGCATTTTTTAACAAACTTATGGTTAATCAGATGTAGTTAGTATAGTGATGAATAATATGTAAACCATTCAGTTATGCTTTAGTGTTAGACTTGTATTTTTAGTACAAGTATCAAAGTAGTTATTAACAATGTACACCTGAATACAAATCTTTATAATATGTACAAGTAATTGCAAACACATATAAAACTCAGTAAATGATATTCTGCAATTGGTTCTTATTTACAGTTGTGTAATTTAGCTTCTTGCATTATCAATAAAGGTAGTTATTTTTACATATCTACAGTACTAGTATTACGCATGAAGGTGGGATAGTTCTACACTGTTGCATGGTGAGCGAATGATGTTCTCTATATGTCAAGAGTCAATAGACAAATTGAAGTGTTGATAGACAACTTGTGACAGAGTGGAATGTTTGGTGAATGTTAGAAGTGTTGCTCAGTTATTTATGATGATAACTGAGAACTTCTCTTTGTTTGCAAAGAGTAACACTTCATAACTCATGTCAATTTGTTGTTATGTATGAGCTGATACATGGGTAATTAAAGATATGTACAGAGGAGGAGAGCAGTAAGACCTCAGTTTTTAGATGTACAATCTTTGATAGACATGTAATCATGGCTTCTCTAGTGACTGTGAATATTGTTGGCGCCGATTGAAGCCACTACAACAATTTTCATGTAGTCACTGATACACACAAGATCTTACATGTTACAGTGTATGGAATGTCTCTATCAGAATAGCATTTTGTTGAAATTGTATGGTTTATTTAGAGTCGTACATTATACAACATTGTAATGAGGTATGAATGTTTTTTGGACAAAGTAGTCATTTTTTAAATGCAACATGTTTTGTCCAATTCTTCTGAAATATGAAGGTTATCATAATTCTTCAATATTAGAAGATATAAATTTTTTAAGTGTCGTGGCAGTCTCTGTTTAAAACTGCTTGTAGAGTCGTCACACTCTAACTATCCAGTTCTGCACCTTAGTAAGGAGGTGTAATGCCCAGAATGCATGGATTGACCATGGTGATAGATTATACTGTGAGTGTCAAACACTGATTGGTTGAAGACTATTCTACCAGCTTTGTAATCTGTGATAGGAGTATCAACTCTGAGCCTGTTGGGGTCAAATCTGTGCAACATAAGCAACAGATATTGAGATGAACTCCTGAGACGTATGGACTGAGTGCATCTGCCTCCACACCTTCCACAGGCATGACTACATTCAGCATTGGTAAATAGCTGTCAAAATTTGACACTTTTGGTTTGAGGGACAAAGAGAGTAATCCACAGCATGTCTTGTGTGGTTTCACGCTGTGAATTGCCACATGAAACACATACATATTTTGTAACATATGTTACTGTGAAGTACTGCCGCATTGGGGTGCCATCTTCATCCAGGTTGTTTATGATAGCCATCATAAACTCAGTAGTGTCTTGCTGTATGTCTGCAGCAAACGTACTACATCCAGCATATGTAGCTAACACCTGTCGTAGTGATGTTAGTGACTGTACATTGTTAGACTGGTCAGAAGTCATGTTGATAATCTGCTTCAAAGCGTTTGATAGGGGATTGTCTTGTGAAGAAGATATTGCCTGCACAAACTGTGGCATGTGCAGAAAA
Organism: Neoceratodus forsteri; assembly: GCA_016271365.2. Classification (NCBI taxonomy): domain Eukaryota; kingdom Metazoa; phylum Chordata; order Ceratodontiformes; family Ceratodontidae; genus Neoceratodus; species Neoceratodus forsteri. Next base: position 943,625,536 of record CM028129.1, read on the forward strand.
ACTTGCATAGCTGAGTTAGCGTAGCAGTTTACTCTACTGCTGTTGTCAAAGACTGGTACAGCAGCTACACCAACTGATTTCTGATGAATTGCTGGCTGTGAATGTTTACTTGAAGTTGTGGCCTTTGTTGAACTCTTTTTTTGTTGAATCACTTTTGGAAGCTTGCTGCTGTTTGTTGATACCTCTAGCTGTGACTGAATTGTGTGAGACAGACAGATATGTAGGCAGTGGTATTAAAGACATTTGTGGCTGATGTAGAGTACGTAACCTGTTGTACTCAAGAATACATCGCTTTTCAGCTTGTATTTTCTGAGGTGCTATAGTAATAATGTGTGCAAGCCAAAAAGGCTGCGTACATGTGAAAGTGCGACGTAGCACATGCCATCCTTGAAAATGTCTGTACCTATGTCTACCATTGCTGAATCCAAACTCAATCCCTGAGATTTGTGAATGGAGACAGCATATGCAACACATAATGGAAACTGTTTTCTGTTTACATATACATCCTTAAAAACCTGGAATTTTACGCAGGTTCGATCTATGTGTACAGAGTGTCTCATGTTGTCAAGCGTAACTACAATCGTCTTCGATATATGCCTTTCTGGACATTGTAGACAAAGTCAGTGATGTTTCCTCATGGCGCCATTTACCATGCCTTGTTCTACATCTAGATTACATCGCAGCATGATACGTGCATTCTTACAAACTGTGAGAACAGTTTCTCAGCCAGCTGTGCGTGAAACATCTGACTTCAGTTCACTTAGTCATTCAGTCATCTTTGCTACTAGTTTTTGACTAAGAATAACGCCATCAACTGTATCAAACGCATGCAGAGTTAGAATCTCTTGGTTTTCTCTCTGCAGCATTAGATTGTTGAATTCTGTGCATTTCTTTAGTCGTGGCATAAGACACACTATGTGTCTGCCAGTAGAGTATATATCCCTGAAGACATTACATGCTGTTTCTGTGCATGAACTATCTACTGTGATTGTCCGATCATTTAACATACAAACATGTTCTGGTGATAGAGAACCTGTACGAGCTTCATCTAAAAGTGATTTGTAAGCTAGATCACCACTTTGGTGCATGTTCTTAGACAACTCAACACAGGTAAATAATTCCCATATGTTATAGCCTGCAATGCAACCGAGGATATTCTTAGCTTGTTTGGCAGTTAGAGTTGTAAATACATGCTCTGCATTGACTGGTGCAAGCTGTAAAAGGTCTCCCAACACAAGTATACTTTTGCCACCAAATGGCACTCCATCGTCAGTACCTAAGATCTGCTGTAGACGTAGATGAATAAAGCAAGCATGACATTGGAGACCATGCTGATTTCATCAATGATGAGTAACTTCATCTTTGTGAACATGGAACGGAGCTGAGATGCAACCTCAAATGACAGTTTACGATACTCTCCAGTTCTTCCATTTTCCACTGGCAACATAAAGAGACAGTGTAATGTAACTCCATCAATGTTGTTTGCAGCTAGTCCTGTGGGAGCAGTTACAGCAACAGACATTGAAGTGCCTGTCACACTCCGTACTTCTGCAGTGATGGCTTCAATCAGAAACTCTTTCCTGTGCCAGCTGAACCGCTAACAAACATTAGTAGTGGCTTGTGGTCAGTGCAGTCACATTGTTTTGTTTCATGTAGTATCCCATGTTGGCAGCTTCAACTACTTGAGAGTGAACTGTATGCTGCAGCTGATTTAGTCTTTCTCTTAAGTCAGCTGGGTTGACCATGGAGTGTGTGCCATGTTCCATGGCTGTCTCACTTCTGACATTAACACTTCTGGGGCATTTAAGGGCAGAGGGTCACCTAGAACACCTTGTCCTTCTGGATCAAGGTTGTCTTGTGAACTAACTGAGTGTCTTCCTGAAGCTGCTTCTCCGCCTTCTCAAGCTGTTCTTTCTCAGCTTCTAGTCTTTGTATATATGTCTGTGAGTGTTCAGTTAGGAAATTCTCATAAGTGAGATTGAACTGTTCTTTGAATGTGTCACAGTCACCTTTTAATTCAGACTCAGTCCTCCAGGGTCTAAATAGGAAAAGGATAGCAAAGTAGTAATGTTCTGTGCTCTCTGATGTGCCTAGATGCAGTTTACAGTGATCTATAAGCCATGACTTGTGTCTCTTCACGAGACAGCCATCTAATCCATTGACCTTGTAAATCTGGCGTGTTGAGTCAGGTGCTGCACCTGTCTTGTAGTCATACCACTTAGCCACCTCAAAGAGACACATATCATTCATGTCATTGTGTCTACGTGGGTAGTATGTGTCTATCAGGTTATTCTTCAAGATATGTTTTGAAGAAGGTGTATTGGCAGCTAGCTCCTCAATTTCACCATGAGGAATCAGTACACATTTCTGTTTCTCTTTGTAGTTTACACTGAGAAAACGTACAGCATCAGACTTCCCGTACAGATGTGTACCCATTAACCGGTCACTGGCTTCATAAGCTCCACATTTTCTGTGTGAAAGAGTCTTCAAACCCAATGACCACAGCTGAGATGTCAGGCTTTTGCTTGAAGTGGCAATATCTTCCTGAAGATCTTGCAAGCTAGTCTGTTCATGTTTGGTTATGTATGGAGGACGTATCTAACCAGGCCAGTGAGTTATCAGCCATAAACTGAACATCTATATTTGCTTGCCACATTAGGAGAAGAGTTGGGTTGTAGTCATTGATGTACAACTCTTTTCATCTCTGTAACTCTGTATACCCTCTTGGTTGATTTTGCCTTCAAGTGGTGTCGATTGCTGAGAAAAGGTCATTCACCACCCCTGACAAACTCGTCTAGGAAATCCAAAGCTACATCGGTGTACCAATTAGATTTGTTCTTTACTACCGCTGGCAATATTTTGTGCAAATATGTCGCTGGAACTTTGTACCACTATCTTGCTTAGAACTGTCATACTTGTCTGAATGTGACAAGGATATATTTTTGATGAATGATAGCGCTACTGCTGTTTCACACTGTCAATGTGTGGAGCATACTTGATCCACATGGATATGAGGGGCACTGTGTTGAGGTTTGTCCCAAAAGAATAATACCTGAGGAGATTTTTTTGATAAGAGTTTTGAATGTCGTGGAACTGCCGGAAAATGTCTGGCAGACAGGATCAAGTAACACATCTTCTGTTGTTGTTGGAGATGCTCACATCAGAATTTTCCCACTCAACAGTTCAATGAGCCTGTCCCAGGCATATTCAGCACAACTGTGTGACAAACCACGTGGTTGCACCATACCTCGCATTGTCATCACTTCAGAGGTTCGCATAATATTTTTTGCCAAGATTTGAAAGTATGAGTTGGGTGATTCACTGCATTTCATCTTTCTGCTTTAATTTCTAGAAATTGACCAGCTGTTATTCCATCTATGGACTTGTTAGACGATGGTATTTGCATGTGCAGACAGAATGCTAGGTTCACTCTCCCAGAGATGGAACTGGTACCGTATGTTACGTCTGGATTTGTTATCTTGCTGAGATACGGGTTAGATGGGCACTAGCACCCTGTACACGTGTTTTCTTTCATCTAGGTGTCCTCTGACCCTTTTGAAAATAGGTCTGGAAACAGCGTGTTTCTATGTTGCCTCCCAATGCTGACAGGCTCACCTTCAACCTGCTTCATTTGATAGAGATCATGTTGTCTCTAATGGATTCTCCCATGTGGTGGTGAATTGTGTAGTGTTCATACATATTGCTTGTCTGTACACTGACCTCTCAATATTGGCTATTTTTCTAATAGATCACGTTGTAGAGAGACTGGCCATCTGATTATGTCAAGGTCTGTATAAAAGGGATTGTTACTTTAAATAAGTAAGAGCAAGCTTTACCTTTTGCATATTGTCAATATCTGCCAGATGACCTTGGCTTATTGTACACATTTACAAGAATCACCAAGCTATTTTCAGTTGAGATTGTTGAAGATTTTCCGTAGAGGAAGTGGTAGATATATGGAACCCTTTAGAGATCTAACGTTTTCTAGAATGTTCCGTCTTTGTGTTCAGACGTAGAATCATTTGGAATGGTCATTGTTCGAACGAATGTCAAACATATTCATGTTGAAACTTCACTGGTGTAACATCTGTTTCATTTATTCAGCATTGACCTTGTTGGCAACTGTTACAGTTCACTTTGAAAACAGGTTGTATAGCCAATGGTGTCTTGTAAGTGAAAGTCAGATTTCAGCAAGAATGCTGCCAGACAGAACCACATGTTATTGTATGGCACGGTTTCAGGTTGACTGTGACTGTTTGCTTTCACAAATGGTTGTGTTGCACATACAGATTCAAACTTGACTTGCAACCTCAAACGATTATTTCCTTCCCGCATTGTCTCAGAATGTCATTTTCACACTGAAACAGATTTTTCTGCATAGTGTTACACTGAAAATTTGTTGTTTCTGGTACAGAAGTAATGTGTTGCAGTTTTTAGAAAGGATGGATCCTCATGTCACCTGATTGCAATAAGTCATTTAAACAAGTGTACTGATGTATAGCCGCTGTACTATATACCTAGACAAAGTTTTGCATGTTTGTTTGATGACTGCAAGCATCTGCATGTTGAAAAAATACTATCACAACACCACTATTGAGACCTGCAAGTGAGTGACCATGAGTCCAGTATGTGGTCGATTTCACAATGGTCAATTTTTGTAAACAGTTTATGTCTGTCATCTGTTATTACGTAGGTTTTACAGTGTTTTACTTTTCAAATGACTATTGCTCATGTAGGTACATCACATGACCATGTCAGATAGTGGCATTTATTGAAGACTGTGGTTGGATTGATATCATCAGTATCCAAATGATTGTCAATGATATACTATATTTTGTTGTACCATCATTAGTGAAGTGTGTCTTTGTAGAATGATAAGATTTTCCCTAAAATATGCCTGAGTGCTGTGTGGCCACTGCCTGTGAAACATGATAGAAGTTGTCAACAGTGTAAACAAGGATACTGTTGAAGCCTTTTATGGCATATATGTTTCCTGAATTGTTCGCCATACACATCTACGCCACAATTGTTGAAACACTGCCTGTTGACAAAAGTTCACACTTTCGACTTAAGTTCATCAGAGACAGGTGACTTACTTTCGTGGTGCTCAGTATTGCAGCGAGCAAGTCTTTGGATCAGCTTTTTACTGCATAGATCGGAAATACTTTCTCTTCTGAGTTGTAAATCAGGCAGGATTTCACTTTATCGCTTGAGTGTTTCGATGGTTGATTCGTGTCGTTGTGTTTCATCTAGAGATTCACACAACATTTGTGATGGTATACCTTTTTCTTTCTGTTAAGGAATTTTGTTTGCTTGTGCAGTGTTGATGTAGGGTTACTGTTGGGTAAAGGCTGTCCATGTTCATTTTGTGTGTACTTTACTGTTTGTTTGTTGCCCTTATACAACAGTGTAGTACTATCATACCACCTCATTTTGGCACACTCTACGTCTGTATTTAGTTGGCATGTTTCATTATGGTTCAAGGCAGGGGCAATCTTAAAGAAGTATGAGGCACCTGTAAGGAGAGACAGAGAAAAAAAAGTGTTCGAATATGTTTTTAGTAAATTCTTTGTAACAGTATGACTTGATAGTATTAACTTAAATGTTTACAATTTGCAATACATAACTAAACAGTAGTTTTTATGAATGTGCATTGTGCAGTGCAGCATATCAGAAGTTTGTGCATCTAATGTTTCTAGTCCACATTTAAAAGCTTTTTTTTGGCCATTTAGTTAGCATTATTAGTAATTGTTAATGTTTTGAAAATGCAGTCAGTACGCAATTCACTATATGGTAGACAAAACTTGAGAGGATTCGTTCATTATCAAATCTGTTACAATTATTATGTTTTGCTTAGAGGAAGAACGGTACTATATTGTTGTGTGAGTATGTAGCATGTTGCTATGTGTTTGTATGTTAGTGAAATTTAACTATAGTTGCTGCAGATATCAACATTGTGTTTTTAGTATAGCTGTTTATGACTATTGCAGCTGTTATTTTAAACATGCAAATGTTTTTCCCGCATAGGTAGCGTGGAATGCTGGGAGTTGGTTAACAAATTGTTGTATGGGGCACAGTAACAAAATACAGTGCCACTGTTCGTGAGTACCAAATGAGTCTGTAGAAAATTGGTGTAAGAATTCCCAAAATTTCTGGATTTCCAAGTTGCCATGCAGTTCTGAAGTACACTTGCAAGTTGTGTATTGTCATATTGTTGGATTCATTTTTTTGTTTTAACCCACAACCTTATGAATAGTATAGCTATTTTGACCTGTCAAAACTGTGTTTCACTTTATGTACTATGTTTTGGCTCAGTCGATAGAAATGACTATATGGTACAAATGTATAAATCAGACTGACACTGTTCATGAGCAGAGGTCTTAAATGGCTATGTTTATATTTGGGTAAAATCACAACAGCAACTTTTACAACTCTGTATTACGAGTTTTATGTATGTTGAACGCTGTAAATGTTAAATATCTGAAGTGCAGTGAGTTCGGGCAGCCACGCAGCACATAATGTGTTAATTATTGAAAACTGAGCATTTTGCCATAAAATCTGAAATTGTGGCAATAAATAGAAGTCTTGGAAAATATTGTTGTATACACTAAAGTTTAGTAAAGTACTTTCGCATACGAAAAGTCGGAATGTTACTTTTTGTATTCGATAGTATGGTTAGAATGAAGTGCTGACACTTTCGCAATTTATTTTCTGTTGCAGTGTCGCAATTTACTTGGCATTCGACAGTAAAGTAAATATAACTTGGGAATGGCAACACATTCATTATCGAATCAGAATTCAGTGTGTTTGACTGACAGCTGGTTTCTCAATGTAATTTAAGATTTGTGGCTTTGTCGAACAACGAATCAGAGACGACAACACTGAACAATAAGTCACTGGTAGCTATTTTAGGTATTGCTGACAGAGAGCAGTTTCAGAACTGTGGTACAGTATTTTAAAATTAATTGTTCTATATTAAAAACTGATAACAACATTAAATACTGTTAAAATGTTTTTATATGCTGAATCTCATTATGTAAATTGTTACACCCAACATGTATTATTTAGAGCAAAGAGTTGAAGTCGATGGTATTTTTGTACTAATTGTTGGGATACAGCTGCAAATAGAGGGAGATAGAATGTGCACTGAGTTCTATGAGAAAGTGGAACCAATCAGACATGTTTCTGCTGTTGTAATTATTTAAACTGCCTGAAAAATGATGCATTTTTCCACTTCAATGTTTGCAGATTTGGCTGAAACATAAGTCTAGTAGGCTATACTTAGATTGGTTAATGGCCAAGCAGCAGGAATGTTTATGTTGATTTGTGTATGTCTCAGCCCACTTGAAGGTAGTTTGAAATAAGGAGGAAAATATCAGTTTTATTTTCAGCACTGCCTGGTCACTGCAGGTGAACACTGACTTCTTTGTAGCTCTGTCCAGTTCTGAGTGTTAAACTAGAATGGCGGGTATTAGCAAAGACTTTGTGGATAGTTGAAGCAGTTTCATAAGACTAGCAGCTGAGTTTGCTGTTCATAGTACTTGGGAGGGGCCTGCAGCTCCCCGATTGTTGTGTAAGATGGTTTGATGGTTGAGATGGGAACATCTTATGCCAACCATGCACAGACTTTGATAACTCACTCCTCCTGACATACTGCTAATGATCTTGGAGGCAATGATTTAAATGCTTGTAGATTTAGTTAGAGACAAATTGGACCTTGTTTTATTATGTCTAAAGTTTCGCCTGTATTATCATCTTTCAGATATTACAGAGTAGGGTCTGCGAACATCATATGTATCTGATTGACAGAGCTCGAGAAAAGTAAATGCACAGATAACTGCTTTTCACATGGACATACTATACGCCACCAAATTAAATACTGTAATGACTGGTTATTCTACCAGACGGTGTACATTTCTTTATGTTGGCACTGCCATTTTCGAGACTCGAGATGGAATCAAAGTCCTTTAAGATTGTCAGTCGTTTGAGCAAATATTACGTACACAGTTGTTCTTCTAGAACCATATTAATGTGGCTGCAATAGATCAACTGCATGACCACTACACACATGGCACATATATGGGTTTGTAATATTATTGTGATGTTATATTAGAATAGTGGGGCACAGTATAGTAATTTACCCTGTTGTTGTCACTTCAGAATTGTATGATGTTGTTATTTGTCGCCATTTTATATAGTTGAGTATGTTATGAGTGTAGCATTTACTGTGCTCTTCAGTATTGTAGTTGCTGACAGTATGTGTGTGCAACAAGAATGAAACACAGTGGTGCTGTTTAATGTATAGGTTTTTAGTGGTATGTGTGGAAATAGAGTTATTTTGAATGTAACACATGTGTGGTAATTTGTATGTATACTACCATGAATGCACAACACAATTATCATATTATTTAACCTTTGATCAGGTTTGTTAGCCGCCTTCACATTTATTAAGTGTATTTGTAGGAGTATGCACAGTTCTGCAATGTGTGGTTCATCTCATAAATATTGTCAGGAACAGGTATGCAGTGTGTTGTGATCAGTAACAGTGTCTGATTTACAATTGTCAATATTTTTTTATAATCGTTAGAATTACTTATGTGACAAGTTGCGAAAATAGAATATTCTAACATGAACAAATGACATTGTTTCACTCTCTACATTATCTTCTATGTAAATTGTTAACTTGTAAATAGTAAGACTGTGCATGATATGCATTTTTAACAAACTTATGGTTAATTAGATGTAGTTAGTATAGTGATGAATAATATGTAAACCATTCAGTTGTGCTTTAGTGTTAGACTTGTATTTTAGTACAAGTATCAAAGTAGTTATTAACAATGTACACCTGAATACAAATCTTTATATTATGTACAAGTCACTGCAAACACATGTAAAACTCAGTAAATGATATTCTGCAATTGGTTCTTATTTACAGTTGTGTAATTTAGCTTCTTGCATTATCAATAAAGGTAGTTATTTTTACATATGTACAGTGACTAGTATTACGATGAAGCGTGGATAGTCTACACTGTTGCATGGTGAGCAATGATGTTTTCTATATGTCAAGAGTCAATAGACAAATTGAAGTGTTGATAGACAACTTGTGACAGAGTGGAATGTTTGGTGAATGTTAGGAAGTGTTGCTCAGTTATTTACGATGATAACTGAGGAACTTCTCTTTGTTGCAAAGAGTAAACACTTTATAACTCATATCAATTTGTTGTTAGTGTATGGTTGATACATGGATAATTAAAGATATGTACAGAGAGGAGAGCATAAGGCCTCAGTTTTAGATGTAATAATCTTTTGATAGACATGTAATCATGGTTTCTCTAGTGACTGTGAATATTGTTGGCTGGTGATTGAAGCCTACTACAACAATTTTCATGTAGTCACTGATACAATCAAGATCTTACATATTTACAGTGTATGGAATGTCTCTGTCAGAATAGCATTTTGTTGAAATTGTATGGTTTATTTAGAGTCGTACATTATACAACATTGTAATGAGGTATGAATGTTTTTTGGACAAAGTAGTCATTTTTAAATGCAACATGTTTTTGTCCTATTCTTCTGAAATATGAAGTTATCATAATTCTTCAATATTAGAAGATATGCATTTTTAAGTGTTGTGGCAGTCTCTGTTTAAAACTGCTTGTAGAGTCGTTCTTCACTCTAACTATCCAGTTCTGCACCTTAGTAGAGGTGTAATGCCCAGAATGATGGATTGACCATGGTGATAGATTATACTGTGATGTCAAACACTGATTGATTGAAGACTATTCTACCAGCTGTGTAATCTGTGATAGGAGTATCAACTCTGAGCCGTTGGAGTCAAATCTGTGCAACATAAGCAACAGATATTGAGATGAACTCCTGAGACGTATGGACTGAGTGCATCTGCCTCCACACCTTCCACAGGCATGACTACATTCAGCATTGGTGAATAGCTGTCGAAATTTGACACTTTTGGTTTGAGGGACAAAGAGAGTAATCCACAGCATGTCTTGTGTGGTTTCACGCTGTGAATTGCCACATGAAACACATATATATTTTGTAACATATGTTACTGTGAAGTACTGCCGCATTGGGGTGCCGTCTTTCATCCAGGTTGTTTTATGACAGCTATCATAAACTCAGTGGTGTCTTGCTGTTGTCTGCAGCAAGCAGTACTACATCCAGCATATGTAGCTAACACCTGTCGTGGTGTTGGTGACTGTGCTATTGTTATACTGGTCAGAAGTCATGTTGATAATCTGCTTCAAAGCCGCTGATAGGGGATTGTCTTGTGAAGCAGATATTGCCTGCACAAATTGTGGCATGTGTAGAAAATCTGTATAGCTGAGTTAGCATAGCAGTTTGCTTTCATTGCTGTTGTCATGAGACTGGTACATCAGCTACATCAACTGATTTCTGATGAATTGCTGGCTGTTGATGATAAGCTTCTTAGTTGTGGCCTTTGTTGAACTCTTTTTGTTGAATCACTTTTGGAAGTTTGCTGCTGTTTGTTGGTCACCTCTAGCTGTGACTGAATTGTGTGAGACAGACAGATATGTAGGCAGTGGTATTAAAGACATTTGTGGCTGATGTAGAGTACGTAACCTGTTGTACTCTCTGGAATACATCGCTTGTCAGCTCGTATTTTCTGAGGTGCTATAGTGATATGTGCAAGCCAAAAAGGCTGCGTACACGTGAAAGTTCGACGTAGCTCATGCCATCCTTGAAAATGTCTGTATTCTATGTCTACTATTGTTGAATCCAAACTAATCCCCCAGGATTTGTGAATGGAGACAGTATATGCAATATACATAATGGAAACTGTTTCCTGTTTACACATACATCCTTAAAACCTGAATTTATGCGAAATCGATCTATGTGTACAGAGTGTTCCATGTTGTCAAAGCAATTCTAATCTGTCTCGATGCTACGTCTTCTGGACATTGTAGACAAAGTCAGTGATGTTTCCTTGGCTCCATTTACCATGCCTTGTTCTATATTTCAGATTACATGTGGACATGATACGTGCATTCTTACAAACTGTGGTAAGCAGCTTCTAGGCCAGCTGTGCGTGAAACATCTGACTTCAGTTCACTTAGTCGTTCAGTCATCTTTGCTAGTTTTTTGACTAAGAATAATCTATTATCAACTGTATCCTTCCGCATGCAGAGTTAGAATCTCTTGGTTTTCTCTGCAGCATTAGATTGTTAATTCTGTGTGTATTTCTTTAGTCGTGGCGTCAGATACACTATGTGTCTGCCAGTAGAGTATATATCGCTTTGAAGACATTACATGCTGTTTCTGTGCATGACTCTATCTGTGATTGTCCGATCATTTAACATACAAACGTGTTCTGGTGATGGAGAATCCATGATAGCTTCATCTAAAAGTGATTTGTCAGTTAGATCACCACTTTTGGCGCATGTTCTTAGACAACTCAACATAGGTAAATAATTCCATATGTTATAGCCTGCAATGCAACGCTAGGATATTCTTTAGCTTGTTTGGCAGTTAGAGTTGTAACTACATGCTCTGCATTGACTGGTGCAGCTGTCAAAGGTCTCCAACACAAGTATACTTTTGCTACCAAATGGCACTCCATCGCATGTGCCCTAAGATCTGGCTGTAGACGTAGATGAATACAGGCAAGCATGACATTGGAGACCATGCTGATTTCATCAATGATGAGTAACTTCATCTTTGTGAACATGGAACGGAGCTGAGATGCAGCCTCAAATGACAGTTTACGATACTCTCCAGTTCTTCATGTTCACTGGCATATATAAAGAGACGATGTAATGTAACTCCACCAATGTTGTATGCAGCTAGTCCTGTGGGAGCAGTTACAGCAACAGACATTGAAGAGCCTGTCACACTCCGTGTACTTCTGCAGTGATGGCTTCAATCAGGAAACTCTTTCCTGTGCCAGCTGAACGCTAACAAACATTAGTAGTGGCCAGGTCAGTGCAGTCACATTGTTTTGTTTCATGTGGTCTCATGTTGGACGGTTTCAACTACTTGAGAGTGAACTGTATGCTGCAGCTGATTTAATTTTCTCTTAAGTCAGCTGGGTTGACTATGGAGGTGTGCTATGTTCATGGCTGTCTCAATTTCTGACATTAACACTTCTGGGGCATTTAAGGGCAGAGGGTCACCTAGTAGCACCTTGTCCTTCTGGATCAAGGTTGTCTTGTCGAACTAACTGGAGTGTCTTCCTGAGCTGCTTCTCTGCCTTCTCCTGCTGTTCTTTCTCAGCTTCTAGTCTTTGTATATATGTCTGTGTGGTATTCAGTTTGGAATTCTCATGAGATTGAACTGTTCTTTGATGTGTCACAGTCACCTTTTAATTCAGACTCAGTCCTCCAGGGTCTAAATAGGAATAGGATACAAAGTAGTAATGTTCTGTGCTTCTCTGATGTTTCCTAGATGCAGTTTACAGGATCTATAAGCTATGGCTTGTGTCTCTTCATGAGACAGCCATCTACCTATTGAATCTTGTAAATCTGGTGTGTTGAGTCAGTTGCTGCCCTGTCTTGTAGTCATACCACTTAGCCACCTTGAAAGGGACACATATCATTTCATGTCATTGTGTCTACGTGGGTATTAGTGTGTCTATCAGGTTATTCTTCAAGTATCTTTTGAAGAAGGTGTATTGCAGCGAGCTCCTCAATTTCTGCATGAGGAATCAGACACGTTTCTGTTTTCTTGTAGTTTACACTGAAAACGTACATCAGACTTCCCGTACAGATGTGTACCCATTAACCTGGTCACTGGTCATAAGCTCCACATTCTTGTGTGAAAGAGTTCAAACCCAGTGACCACAGCTGAGATGTCAGGCTTTTTTTGCTTGAAGTGGCAATATCTTCCCAAAGATCTTGCAAGCGTCTGTTCATGTTTGGTTATGTGCGAAGTGACATGCTTCAACCAGGGCCTAGTGAGTTATCAGCCGCAAACTGAACATCTATATTTGCTTGCCACATTAGGAGGAGAGAAGTTGGGTTGTAAGCATTGATGTACACCTCTTTTTTCATCTCTGGGTAACTCGTATACCCTCTTAGTTGATTTGCCTTCAAGTGGTGTCTTTGCATTGCTGAGAAAGGGTCATTCATGGTACCATCCTGACAAACTCGTCTAGGAAATCCAAAGCGACATCGTGTGTACCAATTAGATTTGTTCTTTACTACTCGCTGGCAATATTTGTGCAATATGTTGCTGGAACTTTTGTACCAATTTCATAGTGTAGGACTGTCATACTTGGTCTGGAATGTGACAAGTGATATATTTTTGATGAATGATAGCACTTCTGCTGCTTCATGTTTCCAATGTGGGAGCATTTCGATCCACAATAACATATGGATATGAGGGTCATCTCGTGTGATAGTCGTCCTCAGTGTGCAATGTTCCCCAGTACCTGGGAGGATTGTCCTTTGACAAGATGAAAGTCAGAATGTCATGGAACCGCTTGTGAAATGTCTTGTGACAGACACAGGATCAAATGAACACATTTCTCCTACAGTCATTGATGAGATGCGCTCTTACATCAGAATTTTCTCCACTTCAACAGTTCAATGAGCTCGTCCCAGGCATATTCAGCACAACTAAGTGTGACAAACCACGTGGCTGCACCATACTCTCGCAGCATTGTCACTTCAGAGTGTCTGCGATACTCAATATTCTTTTGGTGCCAGAAGACTTGAAAGTATGGAAGACAGATTCACTTGCACATTTTCATCTTTCTGCTTTAATTTCTAGAAATTGACCAGCTGTTATTCCATCTAGTGGACTTGTTAGATGAATGGTATATTATTTAGATGCAGACAGAATGTAAGTTCTACTCTCCCAGAGGAGATGGAACTGGTACTGTATGTTACCTGAATTTGCCATCTTTGCTGGAGGACACGGTTAGTGCGGTACTCAGCACCCTTGTACACGTGTTTTCTTTTCATCTAGGTGTCCTCCTGACCTTTGGAAATAGGGTCTGGGAAACAGCGTGTTCTAGGTGTTGCTTCCCAAATGCTGACAGGCTCACCTTCAACCTGCTTCATTTGATAGAGATCAATGTTGTCTCCTAATGGATCTCTCCCATGTAGTGGGTGAATTGTGTAGTGTCTACACACATTGTACACTTGTCTTGCTACATTGACCTTCTCTCATGATTGGCTTACTTTTTTCTATTAGATCATACGTTGCACAGAGAGACTGGCCATCTGATCTATGTCAAGAATCTGTATAAAAGGATTGTTACTCTTTAAATAAGTAAGAGCAAGCTTTACCTTTTGCATTGACAACATCTTGCCAGATGGCCTTGGCCTTTGTCAGTACACTTCATTTACAAGAATCACCAAGCTATTTTCAGTTGAGATTGTTGAACATTTTCCTGTAGAGGAAGTGGTAGATACATCACGGAACCCTTTAGAGATCTAACAAGCTCTTTCTGTGGAATGTTCCAGTGTCTTTGTGTTCAGGCGTAGAATCATTTGGAATGGTTTCATTGTCTGAATTAGAATGCGTTCAAACATATTCAGTGTTGAAATCTCACTTGGTGTAACATCTGTTTCCATTTTATTCAGCATTGACCTTTGTTGGCAAAGTGTTACAGTTCACTTTTTGAAAAACGGTGTTTGCATAGTACAATGGTGTCTTGTAAGTGAAAGCAGATTTCATCAGCAAGAATGTTGCCAGACAGAACCACATGTTATTGTATGGTGACAAGGTTTCTAGGTTGACTGTGACTGTTTGTTTTCTGTAGCACAAATGGTTGCATGACACACATACAGATTCAAACTTCTGAGACTTTGTAACCTCAAACTTAGTAATTTCCTTCCTGCATTGTCTCAGTAGTCATTTTCTAACACTGAAACAGATTTTTCTGCAGAAGTAGTTACACTGAAAATTTGTTGTCTCGGTACAGAAGGTAATGTTGCAGTTTTTTTAGGAAAGTGATGGCATCCCTTCATGTCACCTGATTTGCAATAAGTCATTTAAACTAAGTGTACTGATGTACAGCTCGCTGTACTTCATATACTCGTAGACAAAGTTTTGCATGCCTGTTTGATGGACTGCAAGCATCTGCATGTTGTGAAAAATACTATCACAACACCACTATTGAGACCTGCAAGTAGAGTGACCCATGAGTCCAGTATGTGGCCGGATTTCACAATGGTCAATTTTGTAAACAGTTTACGTCTGTCTTTGCGATCTGTTATTACAAATAGGTTTACAAAAGTGTTCTACTTTTTCAAATGACTATTGCCTACGGTTGCAGGTATCATCACATGACCATGTCAGATAGTGCGATTTGTTGAAGACTGTGTTTGATCACAGTCATCATCAGTATCCAATTGATTGTCATCAGAGATACTGGAGGACATTTGCTAGTTTGCTGCACTCATCAATAGTGAATGTGTGTTCTTTTGTTAGGGAATGATAAGACTCTTCCCAAAAATATGCCTCTGAGTGCTGTGGTGGCAGCCACTGTCCTGTGAAAACATGACAGAAGTTGTCAACAGTCAAACAAGGATACTGTTGAAGCCTTTTTTATGGTATATACAAGTTTCCTTGAATTGTTCAAGCACATGACACATCTTACGCCACAATTGCTGTAGTATCAAACACTGCTTTGTTGGACAAAAGTTCGCACTTTCAGACTTAAGTTCATCAGAGACAGGTGACTCTTACTCTTTTTGCGGTGTGCCTCAGCACAGCAGCGATAAGTCTTCGATCTTAGCTTTACTGCTAGTGATCGGAAATACTTTTATTTCTGAGTTGTAAATCAGCAGTTGTGAGTTTACGGCATCGTTTTGAGTGTTTTTGATGGTTACATGTCAATGAAGTTGTGTTTCATCTAGGAGATCTACACAACATTTGTGATGGTATACCTTTTTCTTTCTCGTTAAGGAATTTTGTTTGCTTGTGCAGTGACTTATGTAGTCACTGTTGCAGTAAAGGTCTGTCCATGTTCATTTTGTGGTGTGACTTTACTGTTTTGTTTGTTGCCCTTATACAACAGTGTAGTACTACTCATTACCACTCTCATTATTGGCTAATTCACGTCTGTGTATTTAGTTGGCATGTTTTCTGGTTATTGGTTCACAGTGGCAGTAAGCAATCTTAAGAAGTATGTGAGTTCCTGTATGAGAGACAGAGAAAAAGTTAGAATATGCTTGTAAATTTTATAACAGTATGAATTGATAGTATTGTAACTTAAATATGTTTACAATTTGGTAAATACATAACTAAACAGTAGTTTTATGAATGTGCATTGTCGTAGTTGTTATTTAATATCAGAAGTTTGTGCATTCCAATATTTCTAGTCCACATTTAAAAGCTTTTTTTGGCCATATCTAGTTATGATTAGCATAGGTGTAATTTGTTACATGTGGGACGTAAAATGTGTTTTCGAGCATGTATCATGTCATGGTACAGCTGTACGCTAATTCACTATATGGTAGACAAAACTTGAGAGTGATTCTGTTCATTACCAAATCTGTTTACAACTTACTATGTTTACAATTATGTGAAGAACATGGTACTATTACTGTTGTGTGACGTACGGTAGCACAGTTGTTATGTATGCTTGTATGTTAGTGAAATTTAACTATAGTTGCTGCAGATTATCAACATTGTGTTTTTAGTACAGCTGTTTATGACTATTGCAGCTGTTATTTTAACAACATGCAAAAATGTTTTCTCCACAGGTAGCGCGGTCTGCTGAGTTGGTTAACAAAATTGTATGGGGCACAGTAACAAAATTACAGTGCCACTGTTCATGAGCAGACGACTTAAAGTGAGTAGAAAAATTGGTGTAAGAATTCCCAAACATTTCTGATTTAAGGTTTGCGCAGTGCAGTTCAGAAGTACACTTGCAAGTTTGTGTATTGTCATAGTTTTCAGTTGAGATTCACATTTTTTTGTTTTTAACCCACAACCTTATGAATAGTACAGATTTCATTTCTCACATCTTGCCAAAACTGTGTTTTCACTTATGTACTACGTTTTGGCTCAGTCGATGTGAGAAATGACTATATGGTACAAATGTATAAAATCAGACTGACACTGTTCATGAGCAGAGGTCTTAAAATGGCTATGTTTATATTTGGGTGCAAAAATCACAACAAATAACTGTTTTACAACTCTGCATTGTGCAGCGTTGTTATGCATGCTTTGAACGTTGTAAATGTTAAATATCTGAAGTGCAGTGAGTTCAAGCAGCTACGCAGACATAATGTGTTAATTATTGAAAATTGAGCTATTTTTGCCATAAAATCTGGAAATTGTGGCAATAAATAGACAGTCTTGAAAATTACTGTTGTATACACAAAGTTTAGTAAAAGTACTTTCGCATAATGTAAAGTGTCGCAAATGTTACTTTTGTGCATTCGACAGTATGGTCAGGAATACTGTTGAACTGCGACACTTTCGCAAATTTTACTTTTTTGCTTGCGAAAGTGTCGCAAATTTACTTTTGTGCATTCGACAGTAAAGTAAATATAACACTTGGGAATGGCAAATACATTCATTATCGAATCAGAATTCAGTGTTTTTGACTCGACAGCTGGTCTCTACTAATGTAATTTAAGATTTTTCAGGCTTTTTTAACAACCAATCAGAGATTGACAACACTGAACAATAAGTCAACAGAAGCCATTTTAGGTATTGCTGACAGAGAGCAGTTTCAGAACTGGAAGTACAGTATTTTAAAATTAATTGTTCTAGTATTAAAATAACTGATAACAACATGTAAATACTGTTAAAACGTTTTTTATATGCTGAATCTCATTATGTAAATTGTTACAATCTAACATGCTGTATTATTTAGAGCAAAGAGTTTAAAGTCAGATGGTATTTTTGTACTAACTTGTACAGATACAGCTGCAAATAGAGGGAGATAGGAATGTGCACCTGGAGCCCTATGAGAAAGTGGAACCAATCAGACATGTTTCTGCTGTTGTAATTATTTAAAACTGCCTATGAAAATGATGCATTTTTCCCACTTCTCAATGTTTGCAGATTTTAGCTGAAACATAAGTTTAATACTAGGTGCATCACTTATTGGTTATCGAAGCCAGAGCAGCAGGGAATGTTTATGTTTTGATTTGTGTGTTGTGTCTCGGCCCACTGAAGGTAGTTTGAAATAAGGAGGAAAATATCAGTTTTATTTTCAGCACTGCCTCGGTCACTGCAGGTGAACACTTTCTTTGTAGCTCTGTACAGTTCTGAGTAGCAAAACTTAGAATGGCAGAAAATAGCAAAGGACTTTGTGGGATAGTTGAAGCAGTTTCATAAGACGCAGCTGAGTTTGCTGTTCATAGTAATTTTGGAGGGCCCAGCCCCTCGATTGCTATGTAAGATGGTTTGATCATTGGTGGCATGAGATGGGAATATCTTTATGCCAACCATGCACAGACTTTTGATAACTCACCTCCTCCTGACATACTCTGCTAATACCTTGGAGGCAATGATTTGGGCTCAAAACGCTGGTAGATTTAGTTACAGAGACAAAATTGGACCCTTTTCATTATGTCTATGTTGCCGCCTGTATTATCATCTTTTCAGATATTACAGAGTAGTGGTCTGGCAAGCAGAACATCATATGTATCTGATTGACAGAGCTCGCAGAAAAGTAAAATGCACAGATACTGCTTTTTACACATGCATGGAATGCATACTATATCGCCACCTCAAATAAAATACAATGACTGGCTATTCCTACCAGACGGTACATTTCTTGTATGCTGGCACTGTTATTTTCTGGGAGACCTTTCGAGATGGAATCCTCAAAGTCCTTTTAAGATTGTCTGACAGTTTGAGCAAATATTACAGTATTGCTACAGGTTCTTCAGAACCATATTAATTGGTCAAAAATAGATCAACTGCATGCATCACTGGTCACACATGGTACATATATGGGTTTGTAATATTAATATTGTGGGATGCTATATTAGAATAGTAACAGTCATAGTAATTTACCCTGTTGCTGTCACTTCAGAATTGTATGATGTTGTTATTTGTCAACATTTTTATATAGTTTGAGTATGTTAAGAGTGTAGCATTTACTGTGCTTCTTCCAGTATTGTAGTTGTTCACAGTATAGCAAAAATAAGAAATGGAAAACACAGTGGTGCTGTTTAATGTATAGGTTTCTTTTAGTGGTATGTGTGGAAATAGAGTTATTTTGAATGTAACACATATGTGTAGTAATTTGTGCGTATATATACTACCATGAATGCACAACACAATTATCATATTATTTAACTTTGATCAGGTTTGTTAGCCGTCTTCACATTTATTAAGTGTATTTGTGAGTATGCACAGTTCTGCAATGTGTGGTTCATCTTCGTTTTAATACTTTACACTGCTGTGGTGTGTGGTTGAAGGTGTAGTTATGGTGTTATGGACAGTAGTAGGATATCACATGTTCAAGTCTGGTGCTTACCTGCATACAGACACATAGATGCATAGTATGTGATGCAGTCTGTTATACACAGTTTAGTGAGGGTGGTGTGCAACTAGCTAAATAACTGTGGTGCAACATTGCAAAAGACAGTTGTACAGCTCATGCTGTGTGAGCAATCTCGGTGTAGTAGACAGTGCATATGTGATGGTGTGTGGGCAATCTGATGTTCTAGTGTAGCCCTCCACCCCGAAAGAGTACTGATGGCATGCTGGTGGTACATTACAGCATAGCAGCAGCTGTTGTTACTGCTGAGGTTGTTGAACTCTTCTTGGGGCTGCATAATGCTAGTGAGATGTGTTTCTGCCATGGTGAAGGAGATGTTGCCTTTAATTTAATAAGTATTACATGGAATTAGTTTAACAAATGATTAATATTGGTAGATGATAGTAATGTGATGTTTTTTCTGTTTATATTTCAGAACTAAATAATTTAAAAAACAATGAGGCAGTGGACCTTTGCTAGAGAGGTGTGTGCACTGCTTGAGGCAGTCCAGGCCAGAGGCAATGCAAAGGTTTTGATAAGAGTACGAACCGGAAACTGGATTCGAAGGTGAAGGTAATTAACTGCTTCCTGCATGTTGTTTTAAAATAAGAAACAAAACAACAGTGCAGTTGATGCGAAGTGGAAGCTTTGCGCCCAACGTTTTACATTCTAAAACAGCGTGAGGGGATGCCGGACAATGATACGTGCTGGTACTACCGCTGATAAGTTAGGGAAGCTGTTGGCATCAGCTGCGGGGAGCTTTTACTCACCGTAAGTAAATCAGCAGAACTTTCATAATGGATGTATGTATTCAGAATTTGTAATAATTATTGCAGACAGTATAATTCAGTTAATAAGACATGAGCAAGGATTGCGTTAATGGTCTAAATACTACCATCTAGTGAGTGTTATGTGCATGAGGCACGCTAGTGCTACATGCCCCTTATAGGTGATTACGTGACCATTAATACAAACCCCGAGACTGTCTTTATTAGTATTTTTATACAAATATTTTGTAAATAGTGTTGAACCTTGTTTAGCATGTGATTAATCTCTTCATATATAGTTAATCAAAGATTTGCTATACGGCTAATAGAATGTTTGCTACCAATCAGAAAGCTCTTTTTCTCACACCCTTTTATAATACTTAATACTATATGTAAGAATGTACTATGAAAACATGTAGCTTAATTGTTGCATTTATTTACTGTGCTGTTGTTCAGTCACAAGCCACACCTTTAGTAACATAGCCATACCAGAAATAGTACATTCATACATATATGCACTTCATTATGGTATGTTGGTAGAGAACAATATGTAACTGTTTAGTCATTGTAATGTAGTGGTATGAAACTTGTAACTCTGTAATACTGTGTATGTATTAAAGTTAATTTTGCACACATGTGCAACAAACATAGTGGCATCTATGTGACATTTCATAGTTATTACACACCTGTTACAATTAAGGTACTGTATTTGCAGGTGTTTTGTAGTTTTCTATGTGTGCTGCAGCTGTCTGTCACAAGTCCAAGATGCATTGACTGTACAGTTAAAAAGGGAAGTATTTTCAGTAGGCAGTAATACAATATTGACTCATGGTGTGTCCTGTATGCTACATACACAGACAGACACGAAATGTACATATCAATAGTGTTTGGTGCCCCACCAGTTACAGATTATGTAGATAATGGTGTGATGGGCCCCCTACAAAAAATCCAATTGTTATTGTAATATGTGGCCACAATGCTTGGGTCTGTATAATTAGAAGCAATGTTTATCTATATGGTGCCTGATTTACTGTTGTTGCAAGTATTAAAAAACTGGTACTGTGATTCACATCAACCACTTACATATTTTTTTTTCTGTTTCATGCTAGAACACCGGAGGTCTCCCGGTCTCTTGAGTAGTACCAGCACAGCGTGAAGCTGTGGAGGTGGCCAGTCGAACACAGAAAGTGTCATTCTTATTGAGTCCGATGGTAAGAGTCTGATATAAATAATTGTTCTATGTTATTGGTCTGTGTTAGGAAATAATGTTATGTGTTAGCTGCAGAAGTTAAGGCTGTATTTTTTAAAAAAGGTCTTTACTGATTAAGTATTGTTTGAATCATGTATGTATTCTTTTTTCTTGTTGAGTGGGTTGAAAGCATTTTTTTTAATCATTCCATACAAGGAAGAAAGAGGCAGTCTCTCATCTGGCAACAGACAACACTTAAAGGTGAACTGTCAGCTTTGCCCCTCGGTTACTGCTAAATTCCCATCTGATATTCTACAACTAAAAAATTGTAAAGAGGTGACTGTAGAATGACTCTGAATAAAAGAAAAAGTGATCAGGTTACCAAATTTCATAATTAACAAACAATTCCCATTACTGGTGTACCGGCTTAAAATCTCCATGCTCTGTAAGCATTTCCATACTAAGCACACACATTTACGGGAGTGCTGTTCTGAACCACATGTTTAAGATTGTCATTGTCAAAAACTGTTAATGCATAAGAGAATAGTATTCCAAATCTTTTTAGCGTAAGTTTATTAATAAGAAACAAGTGTTTCTTCTGGACACAAAATACTTTAAAGTTAAAAGTAACCAACTCTAGTGAATGTGCAGTGGCAGCATGGAACAAGATCCTGAACCAGCATGAGAAACTGCTGTTACTACACATGTGAGTGGGATGCTATTTTTCATGTATGTGACAATGGATGTATGTCCATAGGGGTACTTGTCAGTACATGTGGTGTTTGGAGGGGGGATCTCTTGTCCTCTGCTACTTTTGGTGGTGGAGTTTCATGTACAATGAGTAATTGAGTACCAATTGTAATGTTGTTGGTGTCTCACTGGTATTCACTACTGTGCTGTTTAATTATCTGTTGCTAATTACCAGATGTTCCTAGATGCTTATAGACTTATTATTTCTATATCTGCTGGCAGTGTTTCATTTTTATTATTGCTATATTTATAAATGGACAGTATAGAGAGTCTACATGTTTGTTAATGTGTTTTAATAGCCCTGTAGGGGGTAATATGCTTAATAACACATAAACTACTGCCATATTCAGCTAGAGTGGTCATTAAGGAAGAGTTACATGATCGTATTTTTTGTTCTTGCTATTATAATAACACATTTTGTCTAACTGTTTAAAAAGAGGTCATCATATAGTTAGGTCTACATGTATGTAAATTAAAGGTACATATAAGGTTGTTAGGATGTTTCACTGAAAGAAATATGCATTATCACAGTGTTTTAACTATTGCCATTGATGGGTAGGCACTGCTTGTTCTGCATTGTATACTATCAATTTTAGATTTCTGTGTTTTCTTTCTGTGAAAATGTAATTGGACAAACATTGTTAGGGAAGCTCCAGAAACAAATGGATTTCTTATATTAAGTGTTCTGGATTGCATGGACATTTGTCTTGAAAGAACACAGACACATGGTTTCATAATTTCAACTTTGTGTGCCTTTCTGCAGATGAGAAGAGTTGTTGTATGCATGTAATACTGAGTTAAGAACATACATCTAGCTGGAGAGACAGCTGTTTTTGTAAAGAGACATGTGTTCATATGATAGTTGTACGTGCAGTGATGTAGTTTTAGAAATTGACGTTAAAGAAAAAGACTTTTAGCTTGATATTTCATCTATTAATGTGATCATTTTAAACTTGTTTGCTTTATAGAGCCCGGGAAGCTGCTGATGTACAACCAGTGGAGGTGAAGCTGAGGCCGGCCAGCCCACCACGTAAGTGAAATCTGAAAATGTTTCCAAGCAAGATGTAGTCCCATGGTACTGTGAACTTAGAATGTATGTTATTATTATGTGTCTTAGTTCACCAGGTGTGTAATTAATAATGTAATTTTACGTAGTCTCAAACTTTTCTTTCATATTGCCTTGCTGCAGCTGCATAGCAACATGTTAACAGTGTGCTGATTTGGGGCTGTAATGCTGTTGGGTGAATGCAGGTTACACATCAGTGGCTGTATACAGTATAATGTAATCACCCTGCATTTGTAAGTGAAGCCTTTCTCTAATTTTACCAAAGCTTATCATACTAGAACAGCATTTGGTTATGCCTTGTTGCTATTATCTGCATCCTTGGCAAGTAGCCTACGGTTGTCAACATTGGTGGTGATCAATGCTCCTGTTGATAACTGCACTTTGCTGTTTTAGTGTGATGACAGGGGGAGCCCACTGCCTGTTGGCATACTCACTCCAAATGTTGAATTGTGAGGGGTGTGCGCAATACCATTGGGTAGCGAGCCAGTACCACTATCTTTGCTTGGTGTGGGGGGCCCAATCCCTGTTGGCATTATTGACTTTATTTGTGCTGTGAGCTTACAAGGGTGGCAATGCATTGATGACTGCAGATACCCAAGCCCCAAAAACAGACAACATGCTGGAAAGATATCCTAGTGAGCTAAATGGTGTGCAACACAAAAAGTGTCCAATGATGATTTTTGTTTTTTTTCCAATGTAAAAGTTCAAAATGTGTCTTGTAGTATTCATGACCCCTTTTCCCAGTTAAACTCAATTGCTGTGCAGTGTGTCTCTCTTCACCCTTGCCAACCTCATACTTACCTCTACAGTGCAGTGTGATGATATTCAGTGCACTGTCACATATGTGGATTTTTCAAAGGTGATAATGAAGTGAAATGTTGATAAAATTTATAATGGAGTGAATAATGGGACTGTTTGCATGTCACACTATGAATATCATACATTTGCACATGGCACTATGGAAGTTGTCTCACCACATGTAAAATGAGTAGTCTGACCACTTGCAGTGGTGAAGTTCCAGTACATCATACACTGGCTGTGACTGGGTGGGTGCTATTAAACGAATTGTTGAGTAGCTAAACTGTGTTAAATATTGGGCCAGACACATCACATTGCTAAATTTTCAATGCAGCACAGCCTTGTGCCACACAGTGGTACACTTGAATGCTCACCTATGCTGTCAAACTGTGTTTTCACACTTTCACTATATAGATGATGCATGGGTGTTATGCCAAATCACTTTTTGATACAGTGTGAGGACATAACAGTGACAGTGTATGTGAGCAAAGGTGCTAATATGGCTATTTAAAACATTTGTTGTGATATGAGCATTACATTCTATCATTGCAATCAGGTATTGGATATTTCCCATGCACTGTAGTAGGTTTGAAAATGTTGTGTATTTATATACCAGATGTTGAACACTGTATTTTTTTTACCTACTAATGTACTGCACAGCTGTTTTTTGTTACAGCACGAACAAGATGTTTTCCTGCCCTGCAATATCTAACAGCCAGAGGGACATGCTAATGCCTGTCATCCTCTGCAGGGTGCGAGTGCTTTGGCATCAGTTAGAAATTTTCTTACTATTACACTATCAATGCTAATGTTAGCAAAGCAACAATTGGCATTGATAATTGTTTATTTATAATGTCAGATAGTGCATTACAGAACCTTATTAGTGCTGCTTACATTGTCTTGAAGAATTTTACCCTGTGTCAGTGCAACAGCACAGTGATCTGCACATTACGGGCATCCAACAGTGCACCAATGAATTAAATCTGTTTATTTTGACTAGATTTTCACATACTCTAGTTTAAGTTTTAGGTTAGTTGTCTGAATTTCTTGTAGTTATGCAACCTAAAATCTGTTATTTATGTTCTTTATGTACTTGAAGATCTCTGGCATTTGTGGAGTGCATTTTGCTGTTGATATGTAAATATGTAGGTTATTGAGTGGATATATAGGTGTGTTTTGCAAGACATAATTATTATGATTTTCCTGTTGTAGAAAATTCCAGAATGTAAGTCTATGATAATTCTACATGATAGCTTGTTAATGGTGTTCTGCTGAATGCATGTAATATCAGTGACTTAATTATTTAAAACAGTAATGTGTGTTGAGGGGCTGAAATACGGCTCAAAAGCTGTTTGTTTTCAAACAATCATCAAAGTGATCATGATTATGTACACATTTAAAGTATATTATGATAGTGTTCATGTCAAGGTAGCTTCATTTTTTATTGCAGAGATGACTAGACATTACAGGAAGATATGGTGAAGTAACAATTATCACACTTGATGAGGATCTATTTCAATTGTATGGTATTATACTGTTGATTATGCAAAAGTATGTACATACTGAATATTTATGTCTAGTGAATAAAATAGAAGAATAGCATTGTAAACAACATGTAACTATAAGGTTTTTGATGCTGTCAGCTCACTATATTATATAATTAATAAAGTATAATACAGACACAAATAACAAAACAAAATAGTTTAGCATCACACTTCAAAATATTATCATAAGTTTGAAATTAATGCATTTATGATATTGTAGTACCTAGGAAATATTTGAAGTTAAATATTTGAAAGTCATAACTGTTTTATTTGTCTTGTGTATTCATCATTTTTTTTTTGAATCTTTGTAGGGCGCCAGCGATTGAGAAGATGTACTGGCCACTGCCGCTGCTATAATCAGCTCGTGCGCGAGGTTGGCAGTCTGCGGAAACAAAATGTTGTGCTCCTTGAAAGGCAGTGTAGAATGCTGTCTCTCTTGGAGGCACAACAGCTGACTGTCAACCTCATGCTCGACCCAGTTGTAGCAGTGGCTGACGGCACTGTGGCCAGTACCAGTGCTTCACCTCCACCAGCACCACCTGTTCCTGCAGCTTCCCTGGGCAAAACTGACCACCCTTCACAGTAGTCCGGTATCTCCTCTGAGGGCAGCAGCTTCCACTTCCTTTGCACCTCCACATCGAATCCAGTTTCCACCTTGGATTGCCTCAAGCAGTGCATACACCTCTCACAAGTCTTGACCAAACACTTGCATTTAGTTAAGAAAGGACTTTTAAGAAATTTGTTTTTGTTGTTGTTATCTATGTAAAAAAAACTTTATTTTTATAAAATATTTATTTGTGTATGAAGCAATACACACTTTTATAAGTATTTTTTTTATTTGTCTTAATATAATATTTGTAAATATATATTTTTCTATGGTTTTATAAAAAGAAATATATTTTTTTGTGTTTAATTTAAAATATCTTAAATATTTTATTAGTAAAAAAAATAGTGAATTCATACTCTCTTGTGTTTGGTGTGTTATTGTGTACTGGGGATGTTTATTGAAAATAGTTTCAAACAAGATTTACACAACTGTTATTTTCTCATTTGCTGAAAGATCATACCACACTATTGTGGTATTACAGTTGTGATTCTCCATAGAAGTAACCTAGATGTGTGACAATGCTACCTTACACTATTTGTGGCACACTGTTGTTGTTTCATACACCTAGTGCTACAGAATGTGTGTATGTGTATCATGATGAAGATGAGTATGTGCCTGCTAGTACAACAGTGAAATTTCTGTGTTGGCGTACTTACAGCAAAGTTATGTATTCAGTACCAGCAAACCTCTTCCACCTCTCTTCACATGACTGATGCTACCACCTCAGTTGGTTGTAAAACCAATGTCTATAAAATCACAAGTTACTACGGTAACATATCCATTTGTTCAGTAGATGAATTAATGGTGTCCATCTCATGTCATATACTCTTTTACTTATGTACATCTTTTTCTTTACATATGTGCTCACAAAGAAAAAGACTAAGACACTGTTACATAAAAATACAAAATGGAATAACAATGACAAATTACTTTGAATAGAGTTATATAAAAACAATATGATTCACAGTGAAGTACTGTTACTGTTAATAACAGTAAATACTACTACAAGACTTGAAGTATTCCTGGTATTGGAACATTTTTGGTATGTATGTGCAGTATTCTTACAACTATAAATCATGTACTATAGTGAGTAATAGTTCTGAAAAAGACAGGATATTCATAGCAAAAACACTCCATTTAATGCATCAGTTAGGGTTGTTCCACAGCGACAAAAGTGAGGAAATTCAATGTTAGGGTTGAAAACCCTAACTCCTAATTCACCCCCTCCAGCACCACACACACACACATATGCAAGTATGGGGGAGGACCAAGTCAACACAACCAATGACAGACATCCAGCAGCAGGTGACAGAAATAACAAACAATTGTCTAAATGTACTACGAGACATCCCCACCCATCTGACCAGGTACTGCATGCTCAGTGGAGATCAACAGC
Organism: Neoceratodus forsteri; assembly: GCA_016271365.2. Lineage (NCBI taxonomy): Eukaryota > Metazoa > Chordata > Ceratodontiformes > Ceratodontidae > Neoceratodus > Neoceratodus forsteri. The sequence continues at coordinate 943,653,088 of CM028129.1, forward strand.
AAAACTGAGGCCATGTACACCAAACGTACACATCCCTGATTGCAGCTGCACACAACGTACCACACTTAGTAGTTGCATGGCCTCACCTACCAAGGCTGGTTTTCCCCAAAACCTGCATAGAGAAAGACAGTGAGTACAAATAATGTATGCATAATAATGGGTATCGGAGCAGAAAATGAGGACTAGGAATATTAAATAGGTTATATCTCAGGAACCGTTCAACGTAGAAAAAAAATTTAAAAGTGATATGATTTACGACTGTCCTGGCTAGTTCTGTAGGCTAAGTATTTTCCTGACTAAAAGTCCGTATCTCGCACAGTTTCCAAGATACGGGCCCTGAAAGGCGCGGCAAACACCGTAATGTTATCCTATGGGAAAAAAAGAGAAGTTCGGAGCACCATAACTTTGCCTCCCTGTAATATTGTTTCACCAAACCACTGAAAGGCACATCTGTGGGCTGTTGGCTGTCTTCCCTCCAAATTTCAGGAAATAATACCAAACCATTATTTTTCAGCAGGGTGCCAAAGGATTCCTGTAATGCGTTGGGTGCCGTAATGTTATCCTGTGGGAAAACCTGTCAACTTTGGAGTGCAGTAACTTTGCCGCAGTGTAATATTTTTTCAATACAACACTGACAGGCAAATCTGTGAGATGTCAGCTGCGTTCCCTCCAAATTTTGTCCCAAAACTCTCAACCATTCTTTTGCAGCACAGTGCCAAAGAATTGCTGTCATTTTCCCACAGACTAGAAAACTACTGTCGCAATTTGCGAAAGCTTTCACAAAAATTTACAACACTTTCATGAGCACGAAAGTAATTTGCAAAAGTACTTTTTCCAGAAATTTGAAAAACATATTTCTGGGGTGTTTTACCCCAAAATAAAGACATGACTAGCATCCTCAGGGTCCGACTAGATGAATACAAAAAGAATTAGGTTGCTAGAGGGTCCCACATTTAAATGCCAAGCATTTTTTTGATCACTAACTGAAAACAAAATGGTGGATTTGCAAAAGTAACAGGGCCATTTGTGAAAGTAAAAATGCATTTGCGACACTGTCAAACTTTTTGTTAACTTTTCCCATTGCCTTATAATGGGAAATTGTTTTTTGAATAACTTTTGAACCGTTTAATATTTTTTTACCAAATCTTTGAAAAGCACATTGGGAACCCTGGCCGCATGTTCCCTGAAGATTCCGGGGAGGTCGCACAAACTGTACGACCTGTAGGCACGACCGTAGAATTCCAGAAAAAGCGTAAATGTGCAGCAGATCATGCTTAATAACTCCACAGCCGTATAGCTGACTGGTACAAAACTTGGCAGATCCCAAGGCCTATGGCTCTTGATCATGCATTCCAAATTTCAGGCAAATCTGTCAAACGGTTGCAAAGTTATTAATGTGCAAAAGTTTGGGTTTAACATAGAAATGGCTCCTCAACCCTAACTATGGTAGCACTACCGTGCTACCATAATATATATATATATATATATATATATATATATATATATATATATATATATATGTAATATATGGATAAGTCATAATAATACTATCTTATCCCATACAAAAATTTCCCTATAATACAGTACTTCAGTTCTGATAATACCACCCTTGCTCAAGTGATAATACCATCATTTCTTGGTGATAATACTATCGTTCAGAGCTGATAATACTATCGTTGCAGTCTGAACGATAGTATCATCACCAAAACTCCAAAGCACAAGCGCATGACTGTCTCGTGGAGACTCAGAGCTGGCTTTACTGTAACCGTCTGCGCATAGAATAGAGGACGACTTGCTGCTAGCCAAAAACATCAAAAACTTTCCAAAGAGTTTTACCTTAAACCACACAGGAATAATTCCTCTCCTCTCTCCAATCCAGTCAATCTCCCGCATGCTGAACCATCAGACACCTCTCAAGCCCACTCTCATAAACAAGCCACCATTTTCCCTTGAAAATTATGTGAAAAGCACATCTACAGCCAATCAGAACACACACTGTGCACTTTACATACGTGTGAGCACTGTGGTGTCAACAGCAATGGCTGGCAACCACAGGAAAAGAAAGTGCTGCGATACAGGCATGACTACTGTAGCAGGCAAATTTAAAAACATTTAAAATGCCTCGGATCCATATATTACAAAAAATAAATTATAGCGGACTGAGTATTACGAGGCTAAATAAGCATCTAGAGGTTCTAGGGGACATGTTGGAACCTCTCGAAGCTTCCTCTCGAGGTTCACATGTCCCCAGAACCTCTCGATGCTATTATAGCCTCAGTAATACTCAGTCCCCTATCATTTATTCTATTTATATATATATATATATATATATTATAATATATATATATACAGGTATATATATATATGATGATGTTAGGGTTGAAACCTTTTTACCTTTCACCCTACCTCTCAATCGAATCCGCGTCGGAGTCATCGGCCCTAAGTGTCACCCCATCACATGTGGAAAGAAGCTGAGGAATAGGAGAATGGGGTGACAGTTAGACCGATGACCCCAATGCACACCCTGATTCCAGTTGGGGGTGGGCTGAGGTGCAAAGGGTTTCAACCCAACATCGAATTCCTCACTTTTGTCGCTGTGGAACAACCCTAACTGATGCATTAAATGGAGGTTTTGCCTCTAATTTGTCTTCTTTTTGAGAATGATAATGAGAAATAGTGAATGTAATGCAGCGGCGGGAGCACGGGGGTGATGTCTTGTCACATTGTAACATTGTGCCCGCAAACGCAAATCGTAATGCGCATGATGACACAAAGCAAAACAGAAAGAGGAACAGTACTGTAGACAGAAATGTTAAAAACAACGGAAACGCAACCGCAAATGAAAACGCAAAGGGTAACGCACATGGTGGCGTAAACGTGAACGGTAAGTGAAACGTGTACGGAACCACAAGCAGAAACGGTAATGGTAAGAGTGATGTAAGCGCACAGGCTGGTTTTCCTCAAATGCTGTATAGAGAAAGACAGTGAATAGAAAGAATGTATGCAAAATAATGACTCTCGGAACACAAAAACCAGTAGTTGTAATAGTAAATTGCTTATATCTCAGTAACCGTACGACATAGAAAACAAATTTAAAAGTCATTTGTGTTATCACTTTCCTGGCTAGTTATATACATAGCCTTTTGGGGCTAAAATTTTTTGACAAAAACTCCGTATCTCGCACCGTTTTTGAGATACAGGCCCTCAAAGGCGAGGCGAACGCCTTAATGTTATCCTATGGGGAAAAAAACAGAAGTTTGGACTGCCATAACTTTTGAACAGTTTAATATTTTTTCACGAAATCTTTGAAAGGCACATCAGGGGCTGCAGCTGCACGTTCCCTGAAGATTTTGGGTTCGTCAGCAAGAACCGTACGAATTTAGGGCCGACCGTAGAATTCCAGAAACACAAATGTGCACTCAGATCACGCTTAATAACTCTGCAGCTGTGTATCCAATCAGTTCAAAACTTGGCTGATCCCAAGGCCTATAGTTCTTGATTGTGTATTCCAAATTTCAGTGAAATCCGTCAAACGGTTGCAAAGTTATTAAGGTGCAAAATTTTGGGTTTAACATGTAAATGGCTACTCAACCCTAACTATAGTAGCACTACCGTGCTACCCTAATATATATATATATATATATATATATATATATATATATATATATATATTGCAAAAAACTTTGTTAATGCATCAGTTAGGGTTGAAGCACCAAAAGTATGGAAATGAGGTGTTAGAGCTGAGCCCCTAGCCCCACCACCAAACCACCCCATCCCCCTATCCTCCACACACCAACAGGCATTGGGGTCTGCCATGGAGTCATTTGGCTCAACTCTTACCCCAGTCCATGCATAAACAGGCTGACATGGTACAATATAGGAGAATGGGGTGAGACAAGCCTAATGACCCCATGGCACACCGCACTGCCTGTTGGTGCGTGGAGGATGGGGTGTGAGGTCGTAGGATGGGGGTGCCAGGGGCTCAACCCTAATGCCTCATTTCCATACTTTTGGTGCTTCAACCCTAACTGATGCATTAATGAAGTTTTTTGCAATTTATGTCCTCACTTTTTGAAATAGTATAATAGTATCTTTATTTGACTGTGGGAGCGCAGGGTCCTTCCATCCAAATAGTACAACAGTATCCATATGTCACAGCAGGAGCGCAGGATCATTCAGGCCCTGTGCTCCTATCCCTCCACATATGCACATATGGATGTATCTGTGGAAACACAGGGGTCTCTGGGCTCTGCGCTTCCACACATTAAGTTATGAAACTTATGAGCAGGCATAGTGAAATTGCAACAAATTGCAACAAATAGTCATAACTGTGGCATCTTAAATAATTTTCACCCAAAATGTTCAACACAACCTTCTTATGTACCCAGTACAGAACACTTTCAAATCCCTGTTAAAATGTAATTCTGCACAACTGTAATGCAGTTTTGAGTCACAGGTGTGGAAAACCATTTTCTGGCAGGATTTAAAAAAATTACAGCTCTACTGTTCATGAGGTAGTGTAAAAATTAGTAATGTTGAAAACCTGAAGTGAAAACATGAAAAATTGAGAAAGTTACGAGAGTGCGTAGAAACTGCTCAACACACGCTTGTAACATGGTCATTTGTTGGAATTTCTTCACCAAATTTTCAACATAGGCTTTTTGGGACCTCCCCTCATGAACAGTGGCACTGTAATTTTGTTAATCCATCATGAAAGTTGATTTTGCACAGTGACTGCACCATTCTGAGCCACAGATGGATAAACACATTTCTAGCAGGATATGAAAAATGACAGCTATATTGTTCATAAGGAGATGTGAAGAAATGGCAATGCTTAAAATCTGAAGTGCAAATATTAAAAATTGGTGGAGTTACGAGTGTGCTTAGAAACTGCACAATGCATGCTTGTACCATGGTTATTTGAAGGTTGATTTCACACAGTGACCACACTATTCTGCATTACAGGTGTGAAAACCCATTTCAGGCAGGATGGGAAAAATGACTGCTGTACTGTTCATAGGAAGATGTGAAAAAATGACAATGTTGAAAACCTGGAGTGAAAATGTCAAAAATTTGGTGAACTTATGAGTGTGCATAGAAACTGCACAACACACACTTGTAACGCAGTCATTTTTTGGAATTTTTTCACCGAATTTGAAACATAGGCTTTTTGGGACCCCACCTCATGAATAGTAGCACTGTTGTTTTGTTAATCATCCTGAAACATGATTCCACACAGTGACCGCAAAATCACCTTTTGGGACTGAGTAACGAAATGACAGTGCCAGTGTTCATGAGGTGGAGTCCCAAGAACCCCATGGTGAAAATTTGTAGCAAACATTCCTATAAAATGGCTGAGATATCAACCTAAGTTGAAACCCCCATTATACGGTGCTTACCTTTGATTCTTCAGTTTGCGGTTCGGCTTTGAAGAGTGCAAACCTGTCCTGGTAAAGAAGAAGATCACTGCTCTCAACCTCTGGAGGTAAGTATAGGTAAGGGGGGGGTACAGGGAAGTGAGTGCACAGAGGGAGGGTGAGGATGGTGGAGAGGGCACTGGGGAAACGATAAGGGACCATTTTCTTTTTTGCGGTTTAAAAATAAAAATTAAAAACATTGGGGGATGGTTTTCTTTATTAACAGCTATTTAAAATAGAAATACATAGTTGAGCTCATTGAGTGGTCTTCCAGTGTGCCATACTAGTTGGGAGTATACATGCCGACATGGGGATTGGACACCCCGTGTCGGCAATTAAAGACTACCAGCTTTGGGGGGGGGGACAACATCCAACACCGGGATTGAGCATCCCAGTGTCAGAAGCTTTCAATTTTAAAATACACTATATATGTGGCACACTGGGGTTGGCTGCCAGTGTGCCATATTAGTGCGGGGGGGATACATGATGACACGGGGATTGGACACCCCAATGTCGGCATTTTTTTCAACAATAAACTGGGACCGTTTTTTGCACCATTGTGGATCCCCGCTCATGAGGTGAGATGAGGACCAGATGGCCCTATCTGACCATCTGGTTTTCATCTCACGAATGGGGGTATTGACACCTCATGAATGGGGATCAGCTGATGAAAGGTGATTTTGGCACTTCATGAATGGGGATTTCGTTTGTATAATCCCCATTCGTGAAGTGTCAAAATCCCCGTTCGTCAGCCAAATCCCAGTTTGTGAAGTGTCAAAATCCCTTTTCATCAAGCCAATACCCATTCTTGAGATAGGACCATGTGGTCCTTATCTCACAAACTGGGATTTTGACAGCTCAAGAATGGGGATCGGCTGATGAACGGGGATTTTGTCACCTCACAAACAAAGATCATTAGTGAGTGATGATCAAAGACTTTTTAAATTAAAAATGGCCGTTTTAGACAAAAACAAAGAAAACCAAAGGCATGGGTCTGTACATGGAGTCTCCCTGAACAAAATCCATACTAGTAATACCACACAAGACACCCATGGGAGAAGTTAGAATGTTTTATTTGTGGGGAAAACTGAAAACAAGATAGGGGCTCATGAAAGGGGCTTTCTTTTCCTCATGAACGGGGATTTACTAAATCCCTATTCATGAGGTGACAAAATCCTTGATCGTGAGCCCAATCCCCTTTTGCAAAGCATACATATAAATTTAAAACTGAACTGAGCATCCTCAGAACCTGAAAATTCTAAATTAAATAACTTTTGAATGGATTAATATTTTTTTCAACAAACCATTGCTGGAATATTCTTTGGGCAACCCTCTTTCAACTCTAAACATTTTAGATCAACATTCCAAATGGTGCGACTGCAGCATGATTGGAAAAATCAGCAAAAATGGACCAAAAAAACCCCCGAAAAACACATTGTTTGGTATGTTGCTATATGAAAACTACAAATCTGATCTAAATGAGACTTGGCATATCAAGAGATCTGTCATCTGAGACCACGCATTCTGAATTTCGGTCACATCTGTTGAACTGTTGCAAAGTTATTAACATGCAAAATTTGGGGTTTAACATTAAACTGCCTACTCAACCTTAACTATAAGAGTATGACATGGCCTGACTGAGGAAATCATATTTATCTTCATGAGAGGCCAATGACAGCATGATATCTCAAGACTGGCAAAGCCATGAGTGAGATATCTTGATATCATTGGCCTTGAGTGATGTTAAATATGATAACTAATATCACCCCTATCCAGGGACCACCCAGTCCAATGCAACTGCCTCAAAGGATGCCGAGAACGAGGAGCACTTGGATGACAGTGGGCTCAGGGAGGGTTAGAGCGGTCAGGCAGAGGCACATCCCAGATCCTATTCCACTAAAGAACTCATATGCCACACTGGCAAATGAGGACAACCAAATAGAGGTACCCAGAGAAGTGGAAGGAAAGGATGTGGAGGTTAGCCAGGGAGGTGAACTCAGCGGGGAAAGCAGTGGACCCCAGAGGAGGAGGAAGCGAATCCTGGTGGGGGACTCCATCATAAGAGGTATCCAGCTAGGGACACAAGAGGGGGAGGACAGGGAGGTGAGGTGCCTACCAGGTGCCACGGCATGAAGGGATGGAAGGAAGATCCTGGGGAACACTGGGAAGGCAAGAGGGGAGGGTGAGCCAGATGTCATTATCCACATAGGTACTAATGACCTGGCAAATGGGGAGCCAAAGGAAGTTCAGGAAGAGTTTAGGAAACTGGGGAGGGTCTCACAAGTAGCTACTTCTGTCACTTTCAGAAGTACTACCTGTGAGAGGCAAGGGAGCATAGAGTGCATGCACTAGGAACTTTAACTCATGGTTGAAGAACTGGTGCTGTGAGGAAGGGTTTGATTCATTGGTGACTGGGGACCCACCTGGAGGGATGGAGGTTTGTTCAATCCTGACGGCCTGCATCCATCCTGGAGGAGAATCCAAGCACTCAATGATAAGTTTAAATGCTACATTGACAAGCATTTAAACTAGCAAAGGGGGGTGGTAGGCCAGCAAGGAGGGTACCAACTTGCTCACCCCCCACAGCTAGCAGTGGAACCAATGAACCAGAGGAGTGGCTATCTCTGCAAAGCAGTGTGCAAAAGATGGAGATTAGTGCCCAAGAGGTGGATAAGCAGAAAAGGGGCAACATTCAGCAGAAGGGCAGACCGCAAGGAGAGCCAGGGATAAATGACAACCAAGGAAGGGGCTGGAGAGAACTGTGAAACAGTCTAGGAGGTCAAATCATGGAAGCCATGTGTGCAAATGCCAGGAGCCTTTAGCAACAAGATGGAAGATCTGAGGCTGTCATGGTGCAGTCAGACCTGGACATTGTGGCCATCACTGAAACCTGGTGTAATGATAACCACGACTGGGAGATGGCCATACCTGCTACACAACATATTCAGAAGAGACAGAGCAGGCAGGAAGGGAGGAGGAGTGGCACTGTATGTGAAAAATGACATAAGGGCCACAGAGATCCAGGAGGAACAAATGGGGAGAGATACTGTGGGTTAGCTGGAAAGGAAATGGGGACAGCCATCCGCACAGGTGTGGTCTATAGACCACCAGCACAGGAGGAAGAAACAGATAGAGTTGATGCTAGCCATCCAAAGGATGGCAGACAAGGGTGAGGTAGTACTGGTTGAGACTTCAATATTCCAGACGTGGACTGGAGCATCCCAGCAGCAGCATCAACTAGAGCAGATTTATCCTGACTCCTTCAGGGTGCCTTCCTCAGCAACTGGTCATGGAACCAACTCGGCAGAAGGCAATACTGGACCTTGTGCTCACAAACAGGGACAGTGTGATAGAGTAACAGTGGGGAGCACCTGGGAAACAGTGACTACCAGTCATTGTGGTTTGAAATCACAGAAAGAGCAGAACCAAACCACACAAAAACACGTATCCTGGATTTTAGGGGGGCAGACTTTGGGAAAATGGGGAGATACTTGAAAGAGGCATTAAGGGGAATGGGACAGGAATCAGGGTTGAGGAACAGTGGGCAGTATTTAAAATGAGGATTACAAGAACAACAGAATTATGCATTAAGCAGGTTAGCAAGAGGAAAAGGAAGAGGAGACCATTATGGTTTTCCAAAGAGGTAGCAAAGAAAGTGAAAGCCAAAAAGATTGCATTCAGGCAATACAAAAAGACACAGGCAGAAGGGGATAGGGAGAAGTACCAGGAGAAGCAAAGGGAGGCAGGGAGGTCAGTTAGGGAAGCCAAAGCTCAGACAGAAGAGCACATTGCAAAATCAGTGGGTAGAGGGGACAAAACCTTTTACAGGTACATAAGTGAAAAAAGAAAGACAAAGGGAGGGATAGTGAGACTGAAGGGGAGGATGGGGGCCACGTGGAGGATGACAACAGTAAAGCTGACATATTAAACAGGTATTTCTGCTCAGTCTTTACTGAGGAAGAGGAGGTAATGGGTCTGAATGGAGTACAAGGGTGAGAATGGTGCAGAAATGGACACAAGTCCCTTTACACGAGAAAGGGTCCTGAAGGAACTGGAAGTAATAAGAGTTGATAAAGCAATGGGGCCAGATGGGTGCACCCCAGGTCCTTAAAGAACTAAGAGAGGTGGTGGCTGAACTCTGGCTATCCTGTTTAGCCAATCACTGGAAACAGGGAGGTACCCAAAGACTGAGGACAGCAGATGTAGTCCCCTTATACAAAAGTGGGAACAAAGAGGAAGCTGGAACTACAGACCAGTCAGCCTCACCCGGTAGTGGGGAAGATCATGGAAACACTACTGAAGGAGAGATTGGTAGAACATCTGGTTGTCAATGGACCACAGGACCCAAGGCAGCATGGTTTCACCAGGGGGAGGTCATGTCAGACCAACCTCGTTGAATTTTTTGACTGGGTGACTAGGGAGGCGGATCAGGGGAGGGCGGTGGACATGGCCTATCTGGACCTCAGCAAGGCCTTTGACACTGTGCCACATAGAAGACTATTACACAAAATGGGGAATATGGGTATGGGCAGGACAGTAGTGTGGTGGGTAGGTAACTGGCTGGGTGGCAGGACACAGAGGGTGGTGGTAAATGGCTGTCACTCCAAAGAGGGAAGAGTGACCAGTGAGTACCACAGGGATCAGTGCTGGGACCGGTCCTATTCAACATCTTCATCAGTGACATTGCAGGACCTAGAAAGCAGAATTTCACTGTTCGCTGATGACACAAAGCTCTGTAAAGAGTAGACACACCAGAGGGTGTAGACAGAATGAGAAGGGACCTGCAGAAACTTGAAGAATGGTCAGGGTTTGCAGTTGAAATTCAATGCAAAGAAGTGCAAGATAATGCATATGGGGCACAAAACCATGGCACAATATATCAGTTGGGGGTGAGGATATAGCATGCACCAAGCAGGAAAGGATCTTGGAGTACATCTCTGATGACCTCAAGGTAGGGAAACAGTGTGACAAGGCAGCAGGTAAAGCAAATAGGATGCTGGGATGTATAGGCAGGGGCATCACCAGCAGGAAAAGGGAGGTCATAATTCACATACAAGACACTAGTGAGGCCCCACCCGAGTACAGTGTACAGTTCTGGAGACCATACCCATGTAAGGACATAGACAGGGTAGAAAAGGTTCAGAGGAGGGTAACAAAGATGGTGCATGGATTGCATCACAAGTCCTATGAAGACAGGTTGAAGGAATTGAACATGTACCCTGGAGGAGAGGAGGGAGAGAGGATATGATACAGACATACAAGTATCTTACAGGAGGAACAGGGTACAGGAAAACACTATTTTAAGTGAAAAGATGTTCCAGGACTAGAGGGCATGGGATGAAGTTGGAGGAGGACGATTCAGAGGAAACATGAGAAAGAATTTCTTCACAGAACGGGTGGTGGACAAGTGGAACACCCTGCCAGAGGAAGTGGTGGGGCTGAAACAATCACGGATTTAAGAATGCATGGGATAGACATAAAGGAATTCTGGAGGTCAGGGGTAAGGGACAACAGACTTCCAGGAAAACAAACTGAACTTACAAGCTCAAATGGGCAGACTGGGTGGGCCATAGGCCCTTATCTGCTGACACTGTCTATGTATCTATGTATCTATGTAACTTCAGTCTGGCCATCTCCTATTCTGTTTATATAACACATGTTTGGGTGGTTTGGTTACATAAATGATAAACAATAAAAAAAGGAAAACAAGGAAAAAATGTAAACTGTATCCGTCTGTTCAATGGTTCTGCATTAAAGGAAATGATGAATACAAAGTTTACAGTCAATGGCAATGGCAACCAAAAGATATCAGGGATCTCACATGTAAAGATAACATTCTGAGCATGCTCAGTGAGCAACTTCAAAAGATATCAGGGATCTCACATGTGAAAATATATTTCTGAATATGCTCAGTGAGCAACTTCATATATCTTTGTATGTTGGGTCAACTATCACTTTTTATCAGCAAATTTTGCACTTTAATAACTTTTCAATCATTCAATGGAATTTCACAAATGTTTGCATGCACAGTCCTGTGGGATAGATCTATTGAGAAGCCAAGTTTCGTTCCAGTTGTACGTGTGGACTCTAAGCTTTACAAATTAAAAAATGTAAACAAATCAGTTTGGGGTTTTTTGCCTTTTTTTTTGCCATTACGTACACCCAGACAGTTTGGAATACTTTTTTTCTGAAATTTTCAGGGTAGAAATGGCTTGTCTCAGAAGGATTTCCTTTGGTAGTTTGGTATTAATCTATTTCAAAGTTATTAAATCTTAAAACTTCAGGTTCAGAGCTTGCTCAGTCTGCCTAAAAAAACAGCTGTATGAAGTTTCCGTATGGGGAATCATTTTCATGATGTTTTTCATATGCCATCATCTTGTTTTTCATTTAAAAAATATGAAAACCCACAAACATGCCACAGTACACCAAGACCAACAGATGTACAGTAGCTTCCTGATAAGTACACCATAACTGGATTCTGCACTTAACTGTTGAAGGAATGCCCTTGACATTTTTTTTTCTTGAGGGTAAAATCCTTTTCTCTTTGCTGACATCTTTTCCTTGGTGTCTAGTGGCACCCTCCCACCACCCCCTGATCGCCATCCTGCTTTATTGGACAAAGATCTACATACTTAGGAATTTTTGGGACAAGCGGGGGCAGATCAGCAAGATGGCTGCAACGCTGCTCCGCTTCCTATTGCACTTTATTTCCTTGGGTATTTTTGCAGTTTTTAGTGCTGACATTGCTTTATCTTTTGTTGTTTGATTCCATTTCAATGCATAACATGAAGTTTTCAATACCACTGATATTTGGGCTGCGATGGCAAATTATCATTTGTCATTTGTAGATATTGGGTTGTTACTCACTTAGGAGACATAGTAGCTATTGCTCTTTCCTAAAACCAGAGTTTATTTTTTCTGCTGCCTGTTTCACTTTAGGGCAGCTTTTATGCAGGTGGACTGCTTTGGTTGGGCTCAGTGTATCAGAAGGTCTGATGGTGACTTACTGACAAAGCCCCCCCCCCCAACTAGGAGCTGGTAAATTCCTGAGAGAATAATAGTGAGACCCACAGGTGCACTGTGATGAAATGCTCACTTTATATTTAAAAAGATATGCTGTTGTTACCTAGGGCTGGGTGGTCTCAGTAACACATTTGGGTGAACATATTCAGAGCCAGCCTGTTGCACACACACAATGATGTATCACACAGAATAGATGCACCAGCCAGCTCTGAGGGAATATTCAAACAGTATGTGTGATCAGTACTGATCACGCAAACTATACAAATAGCTGACCCTGGATGCACCACCTAGAGCATCTGCCCTCTTGTCTGGTGCAGCACAGTAAGGGACAGGGCTGGCACCTGCCAGTGTAAACTGTGTGGTGCATATCTGGATGTGCCAAGACCTCAAGGGCAATATTCATCCCGTACATGCTAATGAGCTCATTGGGCATGGCACAAATAAGTGACATGCATGCTCATTTTGAGCCCCTTATCATACCTGTGCTGTGCAGGTTATGCCTGTCCAACCCCCACCCATCCCAAATCCCCATACGGTGCAGACATCTGCACAGACCCCCCCACCATAGGCCAGTGGTCACCCCCTCCCATCCACAGACCTCCATTGTAGGGCACTTTGTAGAGTCCAGTGGAAGCTGTGGCTGTCCAGTGGAACCCCTCTGATCCTGCTCCCTGAATGCTGTTGTTGTTCAGGTAGGAGCCCCTTGCTGCCCTGGATGTCCTGTGACCCCCTGCCCCAGTCCACCACCATGACATGACCCATACCTATTTCCTGGTGGGCTCATGGCACAAATGGTAATCCCCCCATTCCCATAGTGTAGCAGCCTCCCCCAAGCCCTGATCCACAAACCCCAATCATGACTCACTGACCCAGGTCCATAATTGCGGTTCGAATACTACATGTGTACAACAATCCCAATTCACACAGTTTCCATAGTGTAGGGTCCTCCCACCCCAGTAGACAGGACCCCCTCCCTGCACCCCCCCAACAGCAACTGGCACTGCCCTTGACTCACCACCACTGCCAGCTGCTGACTGAATAGTCCAGTATCTGCACTGTTTGGAATATGCACTCATTGGTTGAGCGCGTATTCTAAACTGTACAGGTCTTGGACTGTTCAGTCGGTGGCTGGCTATGGTGGTGAGTAGGAAGGCTATGCCAGTCACTGGCATGGGGGTGCAGGGAGGTGTGGGGAGTGGGTCCTGTCTGCCAGGGTGGGGTGGGTGACCCTTACACTATGGTAACTGTGCGGAGTGAGATTGTTGTACCCATGTAGTATTCGAACCACGATTAGAGACTGGGGTCAGCTCGTCATGATTGGAGTTTGGGGATCAGGGCTTGGGCAGGTCTACTGCACTATGGACACCGGGTTCTTTTGGACATGGGGAATGGACTGGGATACACTACATTACAGTACTGCTGGATATCCAGTACTGTACCTGTGCATCTGGGAATGGGACTGGGGGAGTTGGCACCTGACAGCCATACTGGCAGTCAGCGGTGCACCTGTGTGCACCTCCAATGCCTGCCTGTGGATGGCTGGCCAGATTAGGCCAGCTTTCATGGCCTAGCTGTAGGCTGCACAGCTGTGGACTGTGAGGGGTGCATTCCCAATGAATATGCCACTGCACGGCATATGCATAGCCACACCAGCTCCAATTGCATGGCATACATTAATATGCACCCTGGCTCATTCCCTTGTCACCAGCGCATACCGCACATTTGAATATTGCACTGCAGTGCATTGTTGAAATTGCTTGGCACATCTCCATTTTCTGCCGGGATGCCCTGCACATCTCCTTTGAATATGGTGGCCTTAATGTACAACATACTATGCTTAGTGGAGCAATTATTTATTCTTTTATTTCTCAGACGACCATAATTAATGCAATCTCCGAGGCCTGAGAATTGAGTACAATACTATATAAATAAAAATCCAGCACTCCAGATCAAAAAATTCAGTGAGAGCTTTTTTTATTATTAACTATAGAAAATAAATAAATAAGACTTACAAGAATCCAAATACTTTGTAGCACACTACATTCAGTGCTTGTGAAATCAATTGCAGCCTACACATACTCTCTGCCTCTGCGCTTCGGGGCAACAAACCCTTCCTTAAGAGGTTCATCGAGTAGAATGGTGGTTTGAGCTTTGGGATCACAGGAGATTAGCATAGGAGATGACAAACTCTGCTTGAGATGGTTGCACTAAGGACCTATAGACGAATTGTGGCCTGAGTATATCAACCTTAATCTACCTAGTTTTCAATGGACTCCTGTATAAGAGAACAGCATACTGGCCCCAATGCACAAAGGGGTCGAGTGAGTGCTAAGCTGTGTAATCCTGGTGCGTGAACCCTCCACGCCCACTGACCCATTGCCCCAATGCATTGTATTCACCAATGTAGGTATGCTCCCCAAATGCACGGATCCCTGGTGTAGCATGGACCTACATGCAGGGCGTGGACAAGGGGAGGTGCAGGGGGCATGCCAGCACTCCATGGGATGCACAACCATGCAGAGTGCTGTGCACAGGTGTCGGCACCTCTGCCATTCTGGGGCAGCCATAAAGGCAGGGGACCAGTTACGCAGCTCCTGTGGGCTGCAGTGGTGAGGCAGGGTCATGTGCACCCCCATGAAGGAAGCTCCAGCATGTGGAGCACACTAGAAGGCCAGTGGATGGTCAACAGTGCACCCAACCCCTACACCACATGTGGTGCTCTACGTGCTGGCAACACACCTGGTGCCCACAGGCACAGGTGATCCGCTGTGGGATTTGGGTCAGGCAACTGATTGGTCACCCATCCAGATCTGTAGCTCTGTACCTGTCTGCACCTGTGGGCCTGTGTGCTAGGAGGTGGGGCTGCATACAGGAGTCGCGTGGTGGCCCCTGTTCATGCATGTGGCCACCCGTGGATCTCCTGCTGGTGCATAGCTGTGTGGGTTGGGTACACACCTCAGGCAAGTATTACCCACCCTTTGTGCTAGGGGCCAGTATGAATATTATTAGCCTCTGGATCTAGCATGGGTAGGAGTCTGGTACTCTGTATAGAGCAGTCTAGGGTTTTCTCTTTCATTGAGAGGAAATATAACTAATTGCAGTCTACTAAAGGTGGATTTTAATAGATGAAATGACTATATATTAAGGAACATACTAAGACAAATGAGGAGTGAGAAGGTGTGGTAGTCAATAATTGCTCCTGCAATTAAAATAGGTAATATTGTAGTTTTCCACTGTAGAGAATGTACCTATCTAGACACATCATAAATTAATCTTTATTTTTGCTGATAACCACCTCCAGTGTAGACCATTCCATAGGTTTGCTACAGTAAGGGCTAGATATTCAAAGAGGTTGCACCTGGCACAACCAATATGCACCACTGCAACCCCAGAACTGCATCCCAGGGCAATATTCAGAAAAGGGAATTGCGCAGTGCATGTCCAAATGCGCCAGGCCCCAAAGATAATGTATATGGCACATCTCCAGGGGGCGTGCCCATTCATATGCAGAATATCCCGATATTCAGCCCGGGATTCGGCACATCTGCTGGAACATCCCTGAGATGTGCCACATACCTGGGCTCAAAATTAAGCTCATAAAAAATTGCTCAAGTACAGGCCACCCACTGGCAAGTTGCTGTGTTGCAGTGTGCAATACAGCATCTACCGGCCATGTGTGGAACTCCCAACACTGTGCACAAGCGCACACAATAGGCCCTGGTGGTCCAGTGGTACCCCCTCCCTTCCCGACACCCCAATCACCAAAAATAAATTAATTACACATCCCTGGTAGTCCAGTGGTACCCGGTCCCCTCCTGACCCCTCGATCACTGAAAATAAAATAAATACACAACCCTGGTAGTCTAGTGGTACCCCCACCCCTCCTGTAGTGGCAATCGCCATGTTAAAAAGTATGCACATGTCCCTGGTAGGCTACTGGAACCCCCCCCCACTCTTCTCATAGCGGTGATCACCATGTAAAACATAATGCCCATATCCCTAATCATCCCTGGCAGTCCAGTGTTTCCCCCTCCCTGCCCAAATCCCTGATCTCTGTGAAAATATAATACTACACTTCCCTGGTGGTCCAGTGGTATCTTCTCACCCACACATGGCCTCGTCTCACCCAGCTCCCCCTCAATCATCGATGGGCAGCATACCCATCCACATACCACTGTGGCTGTCCGTCGAATGACAGCTTACTGTAGTGGCTGCAAGCTCATTGGTCCACCCTGTGGATCAATGAGCTTGATCACACTCTGTAATAATTCACAACTTTATGAATTAAGTCATTCATTCACAAAGTTGTGAATTATTACAATATGCACTGCAAGCCCATTGGTCCACAGTGTGGACCAATGAGCTTGCAGCCACTACTGTAAGCTGTCATTCATCAGGCAGCCACTGTGGTATGAGGGTGGGTATGCTGCCCACTGATGATCAGGGGGTGAGCTGGGTGGGACGCGGGGCCTGTGTGGGTGGTGATGTGGGGGGTAACACTAGCCCACCAGGGAAGTGTAGTATTACATTTCGATGGAGATCGGTGATTTGGACAGGGCGGGGGCAACCACCAGACCACCAGGAATGATTATTACATTACGGCGCCAGTGATCAGAGGGTCAGGATGGGGAGGTGGGTTCCAGTAGCTTATCAGGGCATGGGCAGTATGTTTTACATGGTGATTGCCACTATGGGAGGGGTGGGTGTTCCAGTAGCCTACCAGGGACATGGGCATTCATTTTTACACGGCGATCGCCGCTATGGGAGGAGTGAGCAGGTTCCAATAGCTTGCCAGAGATATGGGCATGATCTTTTACATGGTGATCACTGCTACGGGAGGGGTGGGGGATTCCACTGGACCACCAGGGACATTAGAGTAATCATCAGCATGGCGATAGGTGCTACAGGCTGGGGGTAATCCTCTGGCCTTCCACTGCCAGCACCACATGGTATGCAGGGTGCCAGGTGCACAACTCATGCAAATGGTCATAATGACACACAAATGGCCCCATTTGCGCCTTGCATGCATAATGGCCCCATTTGTCCATTGGTATCTGAATATGAGGAATTTGTGCAAAGTGTATCTCTGATGCACTGGTGCATTACCCATTCCTAGTATTCAGACCTGTTTGGGGGGATGCACCGGAGCATTGTTTTTGTGCAGGGTACATTCTTTGCTATATTGAGAAGGGATGCACTGTGGCACATCTCTTTTGAATATATCCCTTAGTTGCTCCAGCACAACTCTGTTGCTCTGAGCACCCACTTGTGCCATTGCCATGCATATTTTTGACTATCAGGCCCTAAGAGTAAACAAGTATTTTCTTGATACAGTTTTAAAAGGTTTACCAACAATCCGAAGTGGGTATCCCCTGTTGTCCCTTAAATTGTTTTTAAAATCAGCACCTAGTTAAGACATGTGGAACGGGTTGTTAATAATGTCATAAAGTAATAGTAAATTATCTCTAAATCTTCTGGTTTCAAGAGGCATGAGGTTAAGTGATTTTAATCGTTCCTCAAAAGTTGAACCTTTTAGACCAGCAATATGTTTGGTGTATCTTCACTGTACCCTCTCTAACTGTTGACATTCAGACTTTTTAAAGGGACACCATAACTGTGAGGCATATTCCAGGTGTGGTCTTACATAGGATCGAAATAATGGCATCAAAACTTTTGCATTTCTAGAATAAATATTGAGCCTTATAGACCAAATAACTCTATTAGTCTTATTTATTGCATCATCTACTTGTTTAGTACTATTAAGATCCTGAGATATATGCACTCCCAAATCCTTTTCATCACTAGTGGTGCCAAGAGTTGTCCCTCCCATTACATATGAAATATTAGGATTATAAGGGCCAAGATGCATTACTTTACACTTGTCCAAATTTAGCTTCATTCCCCATGAACTGACCCAGATTGTTATTTTATCTAGGCCACTCTGGATTTGAGACACCTGCTTTGCTGCTGTGCACTGGCTACCTATTTTAATGTCATCAGGAAACAACTGAAGAAGACAAAGTGTCTTTAATCATGTCTGAAATAAATATTTGAAATAATTATGGTCCCAATACAGAGCCCTGTGGCACCCTACTAGTCACTCTGCAAATGTCAGATAAACAACCATTTATCTGAACTCTCTGAGATCTATTCGATAACCAATTTCTTATCTGCCCTGCAATAACCTTATTAACAATAGTGCTTTTTAATTTATCCATTAGAGCCCCATTGTGGCATACGGTACATGGCATGGAAGCATCAATAGAAAGTGTGATGCAAAGCAGTGTTTTATGTATCTAATCTGTTAAGGCAGAAACAGCATCAAACTCAGAAATATAAACTTTCTTAATTTTAAATAAGTTGAATTCCTTTGGAATATGCTTTAATAAGTTTAATTATTCCTGCAATGGCCAGGACATGAACTTTTTGGTTTTTTTGCAAAACTAAATAAGGAGTATTATATTTTTTAATTTATATGTTGTTGTTTTCATTGTCTATGTGTCCTGCAATAATCAAGACATTCTACCTGTGTGTTATAAATGGTTGATACAACACCAGGACTGTTTTGGAGTCATAGTTTATAATTTATAGCAATAAAGGAAAAGATCTTAAGGCAGCACAAGCTTGAGCAGACAAAATGGAGGCACAGTGGAGGCATTGGAGGCACCTGTTATTAAAGTAAATTTGAACAGAGATATTCTGTGAGTAATGCAGATTTTGTTGCAGCATGTATTCTGCTGTGAACTTTGCAAAACCAGGGGAGTAATACATGAACCTTTAGGATTTTGATAGCCTGGAATTATCATTGTTTTGACTTTTATTGCTTTAAAAAGCCTCCATGATGACTAGTACCTTTGGAGAAAATTTGAATAATATAACTGTGTTATTTTCTAGATTGTGTATTTATTGATGTTGTTATATATTTTACATCCCATATATTTTTAAGAATGTATGTTTTAGCATGCAGTTATTATCTGGATTCGGATTTTAGTGAAATGCAACGTGTATGATTTGTTTAAAATCTATGAAAAATATCCACCCGTCACATTGAATTTGTTTTCAAGTATCTTTTGATTAAGTTAAAATTGGAATCATCCTCTTAAGCTCTGGGAAAGTTTGCTTATTTTGGCTCATGCTCTGTTTTATAGTTGACTCACTAGGGGCTTAATCAACCCTCTTGAGGAATTCACCAGTATCGTGTTGTCCTTTACACATTGGTAATCTCCTTTAAGGAGTCGGTCACTTTGGAAACAAGTGGTTATGGAAACTGCCTAATCTTGGCTATGGGATAAAATGAGGTGATATTCTGAATATTTTTAAGATACATGGTGCATAAAGCTCAAAATTACTAATGCTGTATAGTTTATGTTGTGTTAATTAATTCTATGCTTTTGTGGAAGGCATTAGTACCTTAGTTCAAGTTTTACTCTAACAGAAGCTCCTTGTAGGAATGTTATGCCATAGATGTTTTGGGTACAACTGTAAGTCTTGTTTTCCCTTTGAGTGTTGTGGAGTAATGTGAGAATATTTGATCATCTGGACTTTGTGGTGCTATTGAATCAACTCTATTTTGGGGGAAGATTAAGTCAGAAGCTAACTCTATCAGAAGCAAATGAAACCAATACATTTTCTTTTAGTAAGATATACATTTTTGATGCCTCTTTAAATGCATATTATAAGGTTTAAACAAATGTTGAGCTACAGTAAGAGTCTGGACTTGTGTATCGCTTGTAGAGCTTAAATAGGGCTCATACAAGGATTATGCATTTGCTTCTTCTAATGGTATCATTTATTTTAAGACTGATTCAAATTTATTCTATAAAATCTGTGGGTTTTGAAATGTTATCTCTACTAATAATTTGCGAATTACTGCTGGTCACTGTTGTGCTTTTAGTTATAAAAAAATGGCTCTTTGATGTATTGTAATATTTTGTAAATGTTTTAATGTTGTAATGGTTTGTAAACCAAATGACAATAAACCTTTACCTGAACTGAAAAAAAAAATCCTGCTTCATTGTGTGTGTAGCCCTGGGCCCAGATATTCAAAAGGGTTGCACATGGCGCAACAGTGTTGTGCCATGTGCAACCCATTGATGCACCCCGGCATGATATTCAAGTGGGGATTGTGCCTGGCACAAATCTCAATGCACTGAGGGCATCAGTAATGTATGCGGTGCAGGTGGGAGGCATGCCCATGCATACTCTGCACATCGATATTCAGCCCGGGATGTGCTGAGTCTGATCATGCACAACTCTACTTGCGCCACACACAGGTGAAAACTGGGGTGGGACGAAGCACACTCACAGGAGCTGTCCCGTATTGCAGGGTGCAACATGGCAGCTGCCACCTGTGGGTGGCCACCCGAGCTCTGGCTGCACCTCCATGGTGGCGCCTCCTCATGCCCGATCACGGGCATCTGTTCAGAATAATAACATCCAATATCCCTGGTAGTTCAGTGGACTGCTGTCAGCCCAATCAAGAGCATTTGTAAAATAAAATACATTCCTATATCCCTGGTGGTCCAGTGGACCACTCGCAGCCCTATCGCGGGCTTAGGTATAAGAAAATTAAGCCCAATATCCCTGGTGGTCCAATGGACCACTTGCAGCCTGATCACAGGCATTTGTATTTAAAAACATAAGTCCAATATCTCTAGTGGTCCAGTGGATTGCTTGCAGCCTGATCGCAGGTTTAGGTATAAGAAAATTAAGTCCAATATCCCTGGTGGTTCAGCGGTACCCCCCACCCACCCACTGAGCCCCACCACCCGCTCCCTGGTCAGTGGCCGGGTGGCAGCACCCTACCTGCCACCCACCGCCTGCCAACTGACACCATAGGTAGGGCTGTACGCCCATTGGTCCACAGCGTGAGCCAATGGGCATGCAGCTCCATGCCGTACCACATTCCAGATATGTGAATAGATCCATTCACATATCTGGAATGTATTAATATTGTAAACTACACCATTGGCTCACGCTGTGGACCAATGGGTGTACAGCCCTACCTATGGTGTCCAGTCAGTGGGTGGCTGTTGACAGTGACAGATCAGGGGTGTTGCCGCCCGGCCGCTGACCGGGGAGCGGGGTGGTGGGGCTTCATAGTGGGCGGGTGGGGGAGGGGGCTACCGCTGAACCACCAGGGATATTGGACTTAATTTTATATACCTAAGCTCACATCGTTATGTTGAAATTCTGGGAAACAACATGTACAAATGGCAAGTTATGTGCATTTTTTCATGACTCGTCATATGAAAAAATAATCTTTTTTACATCACAAATTATGAAAAGATTTATAATCTTAAAGATCAGTTGCCCCTCCAGCTCTGATCAACTTACTCATTTTGCTGAAATAGAGCCCTGATGGCACACATAGTTGGACTTCAATTCTGTTTTTTAATCCATAGTTGTTAAAATTGTATTTTTACCCAAATATTGCATTGTGATCTGTTCCTGCATCACAGCCAGGAAGCCAGGTTAGAGAAGTCTTTCTAGAGGTCAGCAGCCACTAAAGGTCCTTGGGAATGCCAGGGGCTGTTTAGACTATAGAAAAGCAATGAGACCCCACTCAAAGCAGTGCTACTAATAACTTCTTAAGTGGTTACATATCACTAGACAATAAATCAAAAAGATCAAATAAAACTGAACTGGAAAGCCTATCAAAATTAATGAAATTTAAATTTAAAAACAGCTAGAGCATTACCGACACTCATTTCAAAAACAGTGACAGGTCCATGTGTATAATTTGACAGATACATGGTGTGCTGCGACATCTTTTTTTTTTTTTTTTGTTTACTTCCCCCAGGTCTCTGTCCCAAGGATTACCATACCTTCCTCGGGTCTTTTTGTCCGGGTCCCAACGTAGCATGGACCCCGCATCATTCCACATGAGACTGGGAGATAATTTGCCTTTTGTTTTCTTCCACTCCCAACCCCCTGTGGGTTCCAACACAGAGGACTTGAGTCCAGACAGGCGGCATGCTTTTGCACATCTCTGTCAAGTGTCTACAGTGCCCTCCCTTCCCCTCCCCTGTCTACCATGTAGGGAGTCATTACACCTCACTGCCCTTGCTTCCACCAGAAGCAATGCATGTGGGCATTGCTGCCCTGCTACCCCCCCGGAGAAGAGTATTCATGGGGATGCTCAATCCTACTTCCCCTGGCTGATCCCTGGTGACCTGAGTCCATTCCTGAACCTGGGTCATCAGCATAGCGCGAGGTGTGGTGCCCAGCACCTCAACCCTCACCACCACAAGGCTGGCTCTTGCTGCAACATCTTTAAAGTCAAAGTTATGCCTCCCTTGTGTTCTCTTCCCCTCCTCCATATCACCCTTTCCTTGTTCAATGTTGTTTGTTATGCTTTGTATATTTTTAAAAATCAGTATTTCTGATTAAGGAGCTTGTGGATTGTAGTTGCCCAACTCCATTCTTTCTCTGCTTTCATGATGTCAAGAAATTTATTTCTGTCTTGTTTTGATAGTCCTGTGACAGGTCCTTGTTTTATTGGTGAGCACCATTAATTTGCAGTTGCAAACTGAATTTATTTTATAGTGATAGGTCATTTGATGTGAGAACAAAACTTTGCAGCATACCATATATCTGTCACTTTATACACAGGGACCTGTCACTGATTTTGAAATGAGTGACAGTAACGTTCAAGCTGGTTTACTTTGATAGCCTTTCAAATTCAGGTTCATTTGATCTTTTGATTTATTGTTTAGTAATAATTGTCTTTACAGTCAATCTTACATAAAGTAAATTAAAGACAATCGCTATTAAGTTGTGGTTCCAACTTAAGCTATTACTTAAGAAGTGATACTAGCACTTATTTTAATGTGTACATTGAGAGTACATGCTAATCAGCTTGAATTGTGTTGTTTTTTTCTTCTCACTTGATCCAGAACTGTCTTGTGACAGGTCACTATATTATTGGTAAGTGCTAATATTTTGTACATCCATTTGGAGCTAACATAGCAAAGTGAACATCCCAGGGAGTGACAAGCTACTTAACTATAGGTTAGCATTAATTTTTGTCCAGAACTCAGAAAATATGTCAGTTTGTATACAGAGACTGGTCACCTATTTTGATTTTGAAACATTTATAGCACTGTCATAGTCATGTCACAGTCATGTCTAAATTCATTAATTTTATTAGGTCTTAAGGTCTAGTTTGATTTGATCTATTATTATTTGTATGTTCAGTAATACTTATTTAGAGTGAATTCTAGAACTAGGCTGCTTTTAATATTATTTTTCTTTGACACTATTAACATATGCTGCACTGATCTAGTAAAGTGAGCTGCAAAAATGCATTTATAACATAAATTAAAGGACAGCGCTAAACATTTGCAACTCTAATAGTATCATTCAATAAGTTGTTACTAGCATTGCTAATAAAAATATATGTAATTCAGTTTGATCTTTTGTCATTTTAAGGGCATAATACTTGGGTTGCTGTGGAAATGGCATGGAAGCTATGTTTCCCCTTAAATGCCAATGTGAGCACTATCAATGGAAAGACAAAATACAGATGTGCTCATTGAGGCAGCTCACCACAGGTTCACAACATCTACCTACATCATATGGCCACAGGAGCACTTAAATGGAGCAGCCAGTATATTACACTGTGCTAATATAATCCCTGCTCGGGTTAAGCCTCAGAAACAGAAAAAAATAACAAAGCCATGGACATTAAACCTAAATAAAAGGCAAACACAATACTGATCTATAATAGCAGAATGCAATTATAGATCGGTATCATCAATTGCCAGACAACAATTGTAGATAAGTATTGTCAATGTCATTTCCACAGGAACCCAATTTTTTAAAAAAATTAGGACTAGAACACAGTTGCTGGTGGCACTTTCTACTTTCTGCAAAGAGAATGTGTATTTGTCTGCAGGAAAGGAAGAACTGCAGTTAAGAACTAAACATTTTTCTTTTCTTATTTAGTCTTGCCTGAACACTGATTGACAGAGCATACAGTCAGACCAGTCAGTCTGAAGATTATAAAAACTTGCAGTTGTTCAAGCAGAGTGCTGTTTCACTCCCATTGCCAAAGCAACCCTGGCACTTTTTTCTGCTGTGAATGCATTTGGTGGGGAACATTGTAGCATTAGTGCAACGTGGATAACATGATACGCCTGAATCACTCTTATGGATATAAAAGTGTTTCACACAATCTTAAATGGACTGTTCTGATCATTGGTTAAATCCAACTCTGTGATCTATGGTAAACTAAGTAAGAAAAAAATACATTTGTTTAACTGCTTCGTGGCTCATGAAGGTTAGCTCCAGTACAGATTCTGTATAGTATCTCAGTCCATTTCAGTACTGGAGGTAACCTTCATGAATGGTAATATAGCTACTGAAAAATGGAATAGACTAGTAGGAGACTGTCCTCCTGCTTTCACCCCCCCCCCCCATGGCAGTCCTCTCTGAAAAAAAAAACAATCCTTTTGATGTCTTGTTTTTAAACCTGTGAAAATGAAAATGGTTCTTTGCCAATCTGACCCCTCCACCCTGATCTCCCCACTCAGCACCCGCCATCCCACTTCTCCAACACACCCACCCACCCTCACTAACCTGAATAGGTCCCTGGGTGAAGATCCACTCTCTGATTCTAGACTGGTTTGCTAATGGAACCACCAACTGCTAAATAGGAATATATATAGGAAGCCAGAAACATCTGCAAGAGGAAGCTCAAAAAAGGCAAAAAGAATTACTTGCATGATCTGCAGTCCAGAAAACTCTCTGATCCAAGGAAATTCTGGGGTCATATCAACTCACTCTTAAAAGGCAAAAAAAGCAGGGTGACAGGAAATAAAGGTCAACGGGACATATCTCACCACCCCAAAAGACACAGCAAATGCCTTCAACGACTTCTTCTTGGACCTACAGCAGTATAAAACCAGCAATCCCAACCAATGCCAGGGAAGCCCAGAGAGTCAAGAGACCCCCCCCCCCAGCAGGGCCTTGAATTCCACCTAAAACTTACACCAGTAGGAGAGGTATTGACGTTACTCAAGTGCATAAAACCAGAAGGTGTGGCAGGCCATGACAACCTCAAACCTAACCTGTTGAAGATTGCAGCCCCCATCATTGCAGAACTGATAACCCAGCTATTCAACAGGTCCCTGATGGAAGGGAGAGTACCCCCCCTATGAAACGTGGCTCTTGTGACCCCAATTCCCAAAAGTCGGCCATAGGAGGATGTGGAACATTTCAGACCAATCTCCATTCTCTGCACCCTAAGCAAGTTACTTGAAAAGGTGTTCGACAAACAGGTCAATGAGTACCTGGAAATGCACAACCTGCAAATAGACCAACAACATGGTTTCAGAAAGAGACATGGCACTAATATGGCACTGATAAGCTTCATCACTGATGTGCACGAAGCTCTGGACCAAAACAAACTCCTTGGAGCAGTTTTCATTGATCTAACAAAGGTGTTCAGCCTAGTCAACCACAAGCTGCTCCTAGGACAACTGGGTGGCCTAGGGTTTCACACACTGGCCATAAAATGGCTTTCCAGTTACCTCTACAGCAGGACACAAATGGTCCAGTGGGATAGTGCTAAATCAGATGAGCATCCAGTGTCAGACGGAGTTCCACAGGGTTCTGTTCTAGGCCCTCTGTTATTCTCCTTATTCATCAACAACCTACCCACACACTGCAGTGGAGCAAAGGTCATGCTATACGTGGACGACGCAGTACCATACAGAAACAGCAAGGACTTGGAATTACTAAACTTGGAGCTGCAACAAGATTTCTCAATGCTAGAAGACTGGTTCCAGGCAAACAGGTTGGTCCTAAACAACAAAAAGTCCAAAGCCATGATCTTTGGCCCCACAAACTTGGCCCACACTGGGCTAATCTTCTATCACTCTTTACCACAAATGGAACAGGGATCGAAGTGGTGGACAATATCAAGTATTTGGGAATGTTCATTGACCAGGAAATCTCTTTCAGAAAACACACAGACCACCTAACAACAATAGTAAACCAAAAACTTGGGTTCCTGTACAGACTAAGCTCCTGCCTGACTAAAGAAACCAGGATTGCGGTCAGCAGCAGAACTATCATTCCCATCCTGTTCTATGGTGCAACAATGCTTCAAGGACTGAGGGCAATGGAACATGCATGTCTGAGTACGCTGTACCACAGAATCAGCCATTTCACCACCGGGGCGCAAAGAATAGAGCACCACTGCAATGTACTACAAGCATTAAACTGGCCACCCCTTGAAGAGAGACTTGCCTATTCCTCCCTGTGCTTAGCTTTCAAATTGCAGCAACCTGATGCCCCACTAAGCCAGAGAAATATACTAGCCCCAAAAGCAAGCAGGAGGGAGCTCAGGTCAACTGAACGCAGGCTGCTACAACCCCCAAGAGCCAGATCAACTATGGGACAATGGTCGCCTAGAATAACCTTCCCCAAACTCTGGAACAATCTCCTGGGAGAGCTCCAGCACTGCACCTCTCTTGAAGGGTACAAGAAAGGGTTAAAACTACACCTAAGCAGTGGGTCTCATTGCAGGTGTTGCAACCCATAAAGGCACCTCTGCTAAGAGGGATGCCTCATGTAAATACAGGCAAAAAGGCAGGTAGGAACAGTAAGGAAGGACATAATGTACTGAACTGCACTTACGTCTACTATCTACTCATGGATGTGTGTGACTAACAAGGTTGTTCATATGTAAACTCACCTATGTCAACTGTAGTAATGTCTATCTCTGCAACCTGTATACATGATCAATGTACCATATACTGTAGTACAATCAAAAGCATTGGTTTTCAGTTCCCCGCTAGGTACATGTAACTAATCCTGGGTCGCTCCTGAAAAAGGGTCTGTCAAAGCCTCAGTGGGCCTACCCAGTTATCAAAATTTAAATAAATGAATAAATAAATAAAATATGAGAAACTTTAGTAACTGGACATCAGTGTATTTCAATGGGGTTTTCAACCTTGGTGCATAACTTTGCCATTTCAGCATATTTTTATACCAAATTTTCAATACAGCCTTTTTGAGACAACATCTCATAAGCAATATCAGTGGAAGTATGCAAATCCAGCCCTTAAGGTGATTTTGTGGTTGCTTGGTGAAATCACCTTTTGGCTGGGATTTGAATATTTTTGGCACCCTTTTTCATGAGGTGAGATCATAAGATGACTTTGTTGAAAATTGTGGGAAAAATATATAAAAATGGCAAAGTTATGCGAATACCTTGTAATTTTTGCTACACTCAATCATAACTTTGGCAATTTTAAAAATGTTGACCCCACATTTTCAACATAACCATCTCTTTACACCACTTCATGAATGTGACTGCTATAATTTATCAAACTCTGACTGAACTGTGATTTCACACCTGTGGCATGCAGTGGCATTGTGAGGGCACGGAATCATGTTTTGGCAAGTATTTAAAAAATGTTCATTACCAGATTCATGAGGTGAGGTAATAAGAAGGCAATGCTGAAAAGTTCATTCCTGTTCTAATAGAAATGCAAGTGCTGGGCCCTCTGGACTATGCAATTCTGCAGCAACATATATGTATGCATCTAAGGAGGCATGGAAATGCAGAGCCAAGAGGGCACTGTGCTGCCACATACAAATGATGATACAATTATACTATCTCAGAAATTAATGAATTTCTTTGCAAAAAAATGGAATTAATGCAACATTTAGGGTTTAGACTAAAATGACAAAATTAGGGAAATGTGGCTTTAGGCTTTCCAACCCTAAAACCCCAACAACAGCCCTGAAGCAAACCAGGGGTGCCTTGGGGTTGTCAACCCTAAAACTCACCCCATTCTATACAATCCAGAAGCATATAGACCTAATAGGGTGAACTTTAGGGTGGACATCCCCAGGGAAGATTGCACCCCTGATTTGCTTCAGGGCTGATGGTGTGGTTTTCATGTTAGAAACCTTAAAGCCACATTTCCCTACTTTTGTCACTTTAGCCTGAATGCTAAATGTTGCAAAGAATACATATATATATATATATATATATATATATTATGGTAGCACGGTAGTGCTACCATAGTTAGGGTTGAGTAGCACTTTTAAGGTTAAAGGGTGAAACTTTGCACCTTAATAACTTTGCCACCATTCAACAGATTTGCTGGAAATTTGGTACACATGTTCGGGCATGGCAGATCTTGGGATCTGCCAACATTCAGAGCAGTCGGATTTACGGTTGTGGAGTAATTAAGCGACATCTGTGTTCACAATTATGCTTTTTTATGCATTCTTTGCTCATGCCTACAGGTGGCACGGTTTGTGTGACTGGTCCAACAACTTCAGGGAGCATGCAACTGGGATCCCCGATGTGCCTTTTGAAAATTTTATTTAAAAATATTGAATGGTTCAAAACTTATTCAAAAAACAAATTCCCATTGTAAGTCAATGGGAAAAGTTAACAAAAAGTTCAACACTTTCGCAAATGCACTTTTTAGTGTTGCAAATGGCCCTAGTAGTGTCGCAAATCTGCCATTTTTTTTTTAGTTACTGATCAGAAAAATGCTTGGCGTTTAAAATTGGGACCCTCTAGGAACACAATTCTTTTTGTGTTCACCTAGTCGGACCCTAAGGATGCTAGCCATGTCTTTATTTTGGGGTTAAACACCCCAGAAATATATTTTCAAATTTCTGGAAAAAGTAGTGTCGCACCTGCTACACTTTCGCAAAATTTTGCGAAAGCTTTCGCAAATTGTGACACTACTTTTCCAGACTATGGCCAAAATGACAGGAGTTCTTTGCCACCCTGCTGCAAAAGAACGGTTTGGTCTTTTGTGCTGAAATTTGGTGGGAAGTTAGCCAACATCTCTCAGATGTGCCTTTTGGTGGCAAAATATTGGTGACAAAATATTGCACAGATGCGAAGTTACGGTACTCCGAAGTTGACTTTTTTTTCCATAGACTAACATGGTGGCGTTTGCCATGCATTTCGGGGCTCCTATCTCAGAAATGGTGCGAGATACGAAATTTTCGTCAAGACAGTGCATAGCGCTATATCGCACAGTTCCTGAGATATAAGCAATTTAGTATTCCAACACCTCATTTTCTGCTCTGAGGCCCATCATTATGCATACATTCTTTGTACACACTGTGTTTCTTCATGCAGCTGTTGGACAAAAACAGGGTGTGCACTTCCATTACTGTTACAGTTAGCATTTCCACTTACATTTCCATACCCATTTGCATTACCATTCCCATGTACGCCACCACGTGCGTTACCTTTTGCATTCTCATTTGCATACGCACTTGCATTTGCATTTCTGTTTCTGTTTCCTTTGGTGTTATTCCTGCTGTTAATGTTATCATTTGCATTTCTGATTGTGGTTCCGTGACTGTGCGCATCACGGTTTGCATTTCCTTATGCGCTTTCATCTCTTTTTGAGTCACTGTTCGCTTTCGCATCACTTTGCTCTTGCGTTTCTAGTAACATTTGCTTTTCCATTTATGTTTCAGTCACCATGTGTGCAACTGTTAGCGGTTGCTTTTCCATTACACTTATCATTACTAGGTCACAAAAAAATCACATGGTGGTCCCACCACCACATTCCGTTTACTATTTCTACTACACATTCTCAAAAAGAAGGGAAATTAGAGGCAAAAAACTCTGTTTAATGCATCAGTTAGGGTTGTTCCACAGCAACAAAAGTGAGGAAATTTGGTGTTAGGGTTGAAGGCCCCCCTTCCACCCCCAGCCTGCCACCCCAACCACCAATGGGGTGTGCATTGGGGTCATCGGCCTTCTCACCCCATTCTCCTATACCTCAGCTTGTTTACTTATGTGATGGGGTGAGAGTTAGGGCCAATGACCCCCAATGCACACCCCATTGATGAGGTGGTGAGCAGAGGTGAAGGGTCTTTCAACCCTAACACCAAATTTCCTCACTTTTGTCACTGTGGAACAACCCTGGTGCAGTAAATGGAGTTTTTTGTCTCTAATATATATATATATATACTGTATGTGTGTGTGTGTGTGTGTGTGTGTGTGTGTATATTATAGGGGCATGGTAGCACCCCTATAGTTAAGTTTGAGTAGACTGTTCGATGTTAAACTCAAAAATTTGGACATTAATATGTTTGGCTCTGTTTGACAAAATAAGCTCACATTTTGTATGTGTTTTCTAGGAGGCAATGTTTTGATCTGTGGAAATTTTTATTACGGAAGCTTGTGTGTGTTTTTTTTTTTTTGCTCTCCTGTACAGCCTACCTGGAATACAATTGTTTCCCCAAACTTGCAGGGGACATATGTCATGTCCCAAGGTGATGCCTTTGACAGAACTGGTGAAAAATATTAAAGGGTTCCCGAGTTGTAAGGCTTTAACATTTAATGTTTTCCAACCTGCACATGTGTGGTAGGGGTTTTCAAATAATGTTCTGCAGCAAAAGTAAAAATTTGATGCCACAATTGCTCATTTCTGCTTTTGCACCACTGAATTGGCAAGGCACCAAATATATTTTGTGCTGTGCAAACCTCCATTTTGTTGATTTTTTCCATGAACTAACAAGCATGGAAAATACTTAAAAATGCTGGCATTTTAAGAAACAAATAATAGAACCTAACCAAATGAGCTCCGTTTAGCTAGACTCTGCTATTGTTTTTTAAAATAAGGCCAGAAATATATTTCTTGGGCACCCAAATCCTTGGGTCCCCAGCTTAGTGACAGGAGCTCAGAACCCTCTTTCTCTGTATGAGAACGGGAGGACTTTCTTGACTTCTGCAGCCACAGCTGAAACTCATGCTGTGAACTGCAGTGAGAACAGTGAGCTGCAGTTTACCTGGTGTCTAGTGGCCCCCTCCCAATTCACTGTCTCAGTAGTGTTTTCCTTTTTTAAAACCAACAATGAAGGGAGATGCCAACCAACTAAATCACAACTTTGTTGTGCAGGGCAATGTGTTCTCCTGATACTTTCCATCCCAGTTGAAACTGGGAAGTAGACAACTGGTACTTAAGGTACTGGATTTAGCCCATCTCAGCTCCCTCTCCTTTTTCAGGCTTCTATTCAAGCTTTGCATTTATGGGATGAAGCACAAAATGTTTACAAAGAGGATGGAATGCACGTCTTTTGATGCTCAGACATTGAATCTGCCAAAGTGCACATGAGCTTCAGTTTTGGAAAACAGACTAAACTTCAAAAGAACCATGTAGCAGCATCATTTCCAATGCCACTGAGCTCAAGGAGGATACACAGCAACTTGGCCCAAGTAAGTAAATTGAACTTCTCATTGATTCACAGCCAGAACCCAGAGGCCTGAATGTGTGGTGACCATGGCTTTATTAACCCATAAAAAACACTCTGGACAAATACCATATACTGTAGGTACAAACTACTGTAACATGGTTATATAACTTATACCACCACTTCTAGCTAGGGCTCAAATGGAATTGAGCATTGCTTTATGAAATGCAATAACTGAATTAAACCCCAAAGTATTCTAATACATTTATAAGGCTGGTGAGATTGGCATAAAAATAAAAGACATGCAGAAGACAATCCTGCAGCAAACTGGATCCCTGCTTGCTCCATTACAAAGAAGCGCTGCCCCTACACCAAAAACCAGATGCTGGAGCTGGAGAAAGAGTTTCTGTTTAATACGTATATCTTACCAGAGATTGCCGCTATGAAGTAGCCAGAATCCTAAATCTGACAGAAAGACAGGTCAAAATCTAGTTTCAGAACAGAAGAATAAAGATGAAAATGATGAACAAGTAGAAAGGAAATAAGGAGCAATGATTCTCAGTGAAATCTGCTGACTTAAAAGCACGTTTTTGTGATAACTTTTTGAAATACGTTTTTCTGTTGGTTGATGTATATATGTGGACTGATGCGTAAGATCTTTTGTTTTATTTTTTTAATATGTGCTGCTTTGGTGAAGTTGTTTTGATGGGGCTACTCATTTTTCTTTTGTTCATGTGCTTAGTATAAAGTATCTGGATTGACTCAGAAGTGTTCTGTTACTGCATGCCTGGTTTGTTACCCACAAGTGTTACTCTGGCACATTGTTTTCCAAACGTGTGAATAGTAATGGTATCTGCTTTTCCAAAGTCAATTTAAATGCGACTCATTATGAAATACTGTCAAGATTATCAATGGCATTATTGCTTTTTCAGTGAATTGTTATGAAAATGGTATTTAAATATATGTTAACTGTAGATGCAGCATCATACCTCTTTCTAATATAAAGCCATTGCCTTGTATTATTGTATTAAAGGTTCTTTCTAATTTATTTTTATTTATTTTGTTTACTGGGTAAACATACAAGCCAATGCCCTTTTTCATATGCGACCAAGGACTGTGATACAGTCACAAGATGTAAAATCAAATTTACAAGATAACTTTTATTTTATTTATTTATTGATAAATAAATCCATAGCCAACACCTGATGATCCAGGAGGTCGTGAGGGCTTGGATTGAGCCTTCCCCCACAGCCAACAGCAAAGAAAATTGCCTAGGTACAGCATCTCCACAGCTAAGGGTTCACTCTGCTCACTGATCGTGACCGCGCTGCGCAACTCCCGGGAGGATTTTTCAAAATGTTCTACTTGGCGCCTTTTTTCTTAAACAATTAACTGTAGGCGTACAAGTGGAGATAGTTTTTTTATTCCATTTTTTTGTCACTATAAGCCTCAGTCTGGGCAACTTCCAGCATGTTACCTTAATAAAAGCTACAGAATCCAGCCTGTTTAGCAGTGAAAGCAGCTTTTATTCCATTTTTTGTCACTGTAGCCTCAGTCTGTGCAACTTCCAGCATGTTACCTTAATTAAGGCTATAGAATCCAGCCTGTTTTAGCAGTGAAAGCAGCTTAGGTTACTTTAATTAATGTTAGACTGCTTCTAATGTTATAAAATTAATAATTACTGAAAGAACCCAGCTTGTTTCAGTGCAGGTAAAAAGTGATTATAATACAGTGGGACTCAGGAGGTTTCAGTTTACTCTTTACTGACTGCAAATCCCGATATAGACCACCCCCCTCTGCATCTTTCCCCCTCCTTATTCTGTTTTTTTGTCACTGTAAGCCTCAGTCTGTGCAACTTCCAGCATGTTACCTTAATTTAGGCTACAGAATCCAGCCTGTTTTAGCAGTGAAAGCAGCTTAGGTTACTTTAATTAATATTAGACTGCTTCTAATGTTCTAAAATTAATAATTACTGAAAGAACCCAGCTTGTTTTAGTTTTAGTGCAGGTAAAAAGTGATTATAATACAGTAGGACTCTGGAGGTTTTAGTTTACTCTTTACTGGCTGCAAATCCCAATATAGACCATCCCCAACTGCATCTTTCCCCCTCCCCTTACTTACATAATCAGTCTCTCTCACTCTCCTTTCTTCCACAGCCAACCCCTCGACGATCTAGGAGGTTGTGAGGGCTTGGATTCAGCCCTCCCACACAGCCAACAGCAAAGAAAATTGCCCAGGTACAGCATCTCCACAGCTAAGGGTTCGCCCTGCTCGCTGATCGTGACCGTGCTGCGCAGCTCCCAGGAGTTACCCTGCTGAATGCTGCGCGTTCAGCTCCCCACCGCCCCCACTACCACCTTTGGTCTGCTTTTACATATATAGGGAAGTAGGCAGTCATGTTGGGCGAAATTAACCTATCAACCCACTTCTACATCTGCAGCTTATACAAGCTCCCCACTAGTGGCCACTCTTCTCAATCCCAAATACCTAACCATCTCCACAATAAATATGCTACCATTTCACTGGATAGCTATCCTTATAGCCTCTATGATCCCCCTTACGGCTCTACCACCTCCCCCCCCCAGGATCTAACACTAAACCATAGCCACTCTGCTGGCCAATATATAATTACCTGGTATTGTCCCATCTTGCTAACCTCTAAACCCACCTACTCCATGATACGTCACCTCTGATGCACATACTCCATACCAGATCCTATTTTCAACCCCCACACATGCAGTACTCATTGTACAGCTACCTTGATACCATGCAGACCACAACCCCCATTCATCCTTCTGCCTTTCTACCAGGTACCCAACCCCTTGTCATCATGATAACCCACCTCCTATGCACACTTCCTGTACCTAGCACCAAGCTCCTCACCTTAGCCACACTACCCACCCCAGCCACTAACCCATACCTCCCACTCCATCATTGGACCATGCATCCCCTATGCTCCAGTCACCTGACTGGTACTACTGTGGTACCACAATGGACACTACTCTGCCTGGCCTCTCCCTCCCTACAGGACCTATCTACTCCCACCTCCGCACAGTACTGTTACCCCTCCCTAATGGCTCCTAAGCTCATGAAGAAATGTTTAAGGTTGGCCTCCCTGCACATCCTACTACTACTACTCCTTCTTTGTGGAGACGTACACCCCAACCCAAGACCCACCCTCCCACCCCCAAGGTTACTACATCCAAGAGCCTCACGATCTCCTCCCTCAATATTTGTAGCCTCCTCAAGAAATTTGATTCCTTTCAAGGATGGGTTGCCCAGAATCATCCCAATGTCATCTCAGTAGTTGAAACCTGGCTCAACAACCACACCCCCAACTCTGTGGTCTCACTTCCTGGCTTCACACTATACCGAGCAGATAGAACCTCAAAGAAAGGTAGTTGTTGTGCACTGTATGTTCAGGAATCACTACAGTGTCTCGCTCTCCCCTCCCCATCACTTGAGCACGGGGCCCAGTTCCTCACACTGAAGATCACTCTTGCTCGTAACAGAGCCCCTCTGTTCCTCTCCTCTGTATACATTTCTCCCCAAAATCAGAAGGCTGCTTTCCTCTCTGTCCTCAACCATCTCCAGACTCTCCCTGGCAATGCTGACATAATTGCTCTCGGAGATTTCAATACAAACTGGCTGGCTGACACTTCAGCCCCTGTTAGGGATGCTGCAACTGCTCGGAACCTGACACAGCTTGTGACTACTGCCACAAGAATAAACCAGAGGACTGGTACTACCACCCTTCTAGATCTAGTGCTCACTAACTCCCCACATAAAGCAACACAGATCAGGGTACTACCCGATGCTCCGAGCGACCACTTCTCAGTGCTATGTCAATGGTCGTACTGTATTAACAAGCCCCTCCCCAAAAAAAACTGTCTTACAACGCCGCCTCAAACCTGGTAAACTACAATCACTTAAACAGTACCTCCTAGTTACTGATGGGTTCCCCATAAGAAATGCTCAGAACATTGACTCTGCCCTCAACTATTTCATTCATATGTTCAACACTGCCTGCAGCCTGTTTGCACCCTTAACCAAACAAACAATTAAAGGTGCCAACACACCTTGGCTATCCCAAGCCCTTTTGGACCAGATGCATGAACGAGACAATCTGTGGCACATTGCACAGGATACCAGAAAACCCTCTGACAGGCAGCGCTATCAGGAAGCGTGCCATAAATGTACATGGGATATCCGTAAAGCAAGGCTGAGTACTATAAAACCTTGCTCATGAACACATGGGGTGCAGGTAGCAAGTTTTGGGATGCACTAAAAGTGCTAAGTGGCAAAGCCCCCACTGCCCCACCTACCCATATCTGGGCCAATGGATCTATCACCTCAGACCCAGCCCTTATCGCTGACACATTATATGACACCTTCTCTGACCTCTCTGGTGTTCTCCCCCCCCCAATTTTTTCTCCCCACCCACCCCACCACACTGCCCCTCACCAACCCCCATTCTACTTTAAAGCATTTTCCAGCATGAAGCTGCCCCTCTCCTACTCAAAGCCCTCAGCAAATCCCATTTCAGCAGTGACTCGCTGGACCTAAAAGTGCTTAGACTCACATTCAATGAAGTTCTCCTCCCCCTTACCATGCTTTTGAACCTCTCCCTTTCTCTGGGCCAGTTCCCATCCAAATGGAAATCTGCCCTCATCACTCCTATCCTTAAAAGTGGTCACTGCACCCTGCCTGGAACTACCACCCAATATTAATCCTGCTTCCTCTCTCTAAAACCCTGGAAAAAATCATGGCCATACAACTAACAGACTACCTCACCAAATATAGTACTCTGTGTCCTGAACAACACAGCTTCCACCAGAATCATAGCACCACCACTGCCCTCTTGGAATTTACAAACGCCCTCCATACATCCCTGGACACTGGTAACACTACTGGCGCTGTCTTTATAGACCTATCAAAGGCTTTCAATACCATGCACCACTTGCTTCTCCTGGACTCCCTCACTCAGTTAGGC
Organism: Neoceratodus forsteri; assembly: GCA_016271365.2. Classification (NCBI taxonomy): domain Eukaryota; kingdom Metazoa; phylum Chordata; order Ceratodontiformes; family Ceratodontidae; genus Neoceratodus; species Neoceratodus forsteri. The sequence continues at coordinate 943,689,715 of CM028129.1, forward strand.
CTCTCCCATGAGACCATTGACTGGTTTGCCAGCTGTCTGTCTGAGAGACCCAGACAGTCCGGATTGCCCACTCCCTGTCATCCCCCCACCAAGTCAGGTCTGGGGTCTCTCAATGCTCTATCCTTGGCCCACTTCTCTTCTCCCTATACCTCAACACCCCCAATGCCTGCTCTGGGAAAATGCTATTGTATGCAGATGATGCAGTCCTCTACAACTCTCACACTGATCCCACAGCCCTCCACTCGGCACTCCAGAAATCCTTCTCTGAAGCTGAATCCTGGTTCTTTCAGCATAGGTTAGTACTAAATTTCAAAAAAACTAAATCCATGATGTTGGCACACCACCAAAATAAGAACCTAGGACAACCCTTGCACATTCTGAACTCACTAAATGACCCCCTTGAACAGGTTAAAACTTTCAAATACCTTGGCATCACCCTAGACACAGGTCTCACTTTTCATGACCATATCCGATTACTAAGCACCACCGTCAATGTACGTATTGGTCTGCTTCACCGCTATAAGCACTGTCTGCCTAATGAATCTCTCCACCTAGCCATCTCTACATCTATTCTATCCCTAATTGACTATGGTATCATCATCTATGGAGCGGCCGACACCACCCACCTACACAGGATTAGGCTGGCCCTCAATAAGGCCTGCAGACTTGCTACAGGCTGTCCTAGACTCACTTATACATGCACCCTCTATGCTTCAGTAAACTGGTTCAACTTCGATGGGAGGCTAAATTACCTGGTCTGTCTCTTCACAAAGAAAATCATCTCAGGATTACTCCCTCCAGCCCTCACCCCACTACTTCAGGCCCCACTGTCCAATTGCCTCACATGACAGTCAGCAACTACCCACTTTAGGGTACCTTGCTGCCAATCCACCTCTGGCCAAAGAATGTTTTGATATCTGGCCCCAACCTGGCTCAACTGACTCCCAAACTCCCTTCTCACTGAACCCAAACTTGGTCAGTTCAAGTACCAACTAAGGGACCTTATTACCCAAGGATCAGTATGTGATTGCCCCAAACCTGACCCTCCATTTTTCTACCACCTCCCATCTCCCATGTCTACGGACCTAACTCTGGTCTGCCACCCCTGAGCATGCCTATACCATGACAATGGACATCTCTTTCCAGCCTTAGCCAACGAATAATGTGTGGGCATGGCTAGTGCTATCGCCCTTAAATGCTATGCATATACCTGCAACCTTTATTCCCAGCTGCTGTTTTTTGTATCTTTGATTTTCTGTAATCATCTGCAACCATTCTGTAACCTCTGTGTTCAACTACTATACTATGTCACTTGTTACTCTGTACACTGTTGTCTCTCCTTATGTATGACGTGGAACCTTTGTGAAAGAGTCTTTGACTCAAAGGTGTTATCCGATATTTATCAATAAATATTATTTTTGTATTTCTCTCAGTGCACATTTTATCGACCCTGTTTTACTGGTATGCCAAACAGTCCTGTAGTAAGTATCATGTACTGAAAGTGAAAGAGAAACAACTGTATTCTGGTTAAAGGTTCTTTCTAATTTATTTTTATTTCTTTTGTTTGCCAGCTAAACATATGAGCCAAGGCCCTTTTTCATATGCGACCCCGGACTGTGATACAGTCACAAGATGTAAAATAAAATTTACAAGATAACTTTTACATTCACTTAATACAAACAATACAAAATAGAAACATTCAAATAACCATACAGGCAATTAATGCAAACATTTTAAAACTAGCAATGACATTGTATACTATTTAAGAGAAGTGTTGCATTTTAAGAGTCCATGGATTGTTTTAAAAACATGCACTATTGAAAATATTACACTTCCTAAAATAGTGGTATGTTCAAGAGCCATAATTTATTGTCATTTATATATTATACTTATCCACTATTCAGGATAGTCTAATAATTACATTCTGAGCCCTCTAAACCTTTTTCCCCTGGTGTCTAGTGGCAACCTTCCCACCCTGCAATGCCATCCACATTGTTTACACATCTTTCCCTGGTGTCTTGTGCTCCCCCAATCTTCTGAAGTTGTTCCATTGTTTAAAAATCATTCCCTGGTGTCTAGTGGTACCCACCCACCCTCCAACTTTGTCTCCATTGTTTACACACCTTTCCCTTGTGTCTAGTGGCACTCCTACCCTCCCATTGCTTGCCAAATCTGAAACAGAGAAAGTGGTCCCTAAATGTGTATTTGTTTTTCAAACTTCTAAAAACAGAAAGATCCCTCACCAATCAGTCCCCACCACCACCTCCCACTCAGCACCCACTAGCCCACACCACCCAGTACACCCCCACACAGCCTCACTTACTTAAATAGGTTTGAGGTTCAGCACCCACTCTTCAATCGAAGACACGTCTTGATGCTGGAACTGGTGACTGCAATATAAGAAACTAAGGTAAATGTGGGTCAATGTATTTCAGTAAGGGGGTTTCAACTGTTATGCATAACTGTGCTATTTTTTAATGGCCTTTTGGGGACACCACCTCATGAATAATAGGACTGTCATTATGCAGCTCCTGCCTGAAAGGTGATTTCACAGTCACTTGGTAAATTCACCTTTTGCATGAGATTTGGAATTTTTTTCTGTCCTTGTTCATTAGGTGACACATAAGAAGGCTATGTTGATGGTTGGAGGTGCTTGTGCAAGTGTTCCATGATGGTTTCTATGTGAAGTCAGGTGGCGTATCTTACTTATGGCTCAACTTCAGCACAGCATTTTAGCATTTCTTTTTCTCGTTCTTCCATAAATTCCCAGATGGCTGAATCCATCTCGCTGATAAGTGTGGCAGCTTACATTGAGTATCTCTGGGTCTGCAGTAGAAGCACCTGCTACAACGTTTTCCCTTCTGGAGCAGCATCACAAAAAGAAAAGGAAAGATAAAGGTTCCCTCACCACTGTTAGAAGTGCACCATTAAGGAAAGCTGATTCCTCCAAGCTGGGTATGCCCAGCAGAATGCAGCTACAGCAGCAGAAAGTAAATGCATTTTTCATGACTGACGCCATTTTTTCTGGCAATCCTCCATCCCTCCTACCGCAATCCCCTCAAGCCCCACAGGTAAACTGACCGGCGGCAGGTATCCTCACTCCCAAAGCTAAAGAGATGGGCTACACCACTGCGGATGATGTGGGAGGCATAGAACCCGCTCAAACATTGGTAGCAATGGAGTCTAATAGGAGTGAACTGCATGAACAGGTCAGTACAGCAGAATTACTGTGACATTCTAATTCTAACAAAATGGGAGTAGTAAACAGCACATCTAATATCTCTATTCTGAACTAGGGGAAAGAAAACATAGAGGCCACAAGCTCTACTCAAAGAGGTTAAAGACCCCAGGATCCACCCACAGCTGATTTTACTGCTATAACAGAAGGGGCGCAAGGGATCACTCAACCACAAAAGGAAGGGGACAGAGAACTTTTAACAATGAATGACTAGGCATTTTCAAATGAAAGTTCAAAGGAAATTAAATTGTGGTTTGTTACAATTACTTCAACTCTCTCAGACTTGTCAGGTGTATCTCAATTCAAACTCAGTTGTGTGCATTAACATTAAGAACTCAGAGGCCAAGAACAGAATAAGTACACTAGAAGATAAAATCTCTCTGACCATTATGAAACAGCAACAACTCGAAAAGGAAATGAAGGAGCTTAAAAATAAGATTGCTGATCTGGAAGTCTGGTCGAGATTGTCAAATGTTAAACTTATAGGAGTTCCAGAGTGCTTGGAAGGGCAGGGTGATCCCCTCCCATTCTTTGAGAAATTAGTAACTGTCACACTGGGCAAGAAATATCCAGTGGAATAAATTAATTTAGATCAAGTTCATTGGGGGTATATGCAGAACTCACGTAATTACAATAATGTGAAAACTCCACACCCCATTTTTTTGAAAACCACACCACTACAAGAACTGGGAAATTATCCTGAGGCATGCTAGAATCAACAAGGGTCTAAGTTACGAGCAAATCCAGTTCTCAGCATATCCAGATCTTTCCTCAGTAACTCTCCAGGCTAGAAGAGCATTTGATAAAATCAAAGATATTCTGAGACAGCATGATGTTCGATTCACCTTCCTTTATCCCGCTCACATTCATTTTTTTTTTGCATGGCATACCATGGATAGTTTCAGATGTTTGGGCTGCAAAACAGTTTCTAGGATCTCAAACCTGTAACTCATAATTCATTGGCATATCTGAAATAGATATAGGTGCCTTCAAAATGATGGAGATGAAGAGAGGGGAAGAAGAAAAGAAAGAAAGGAAAAAAAAAAGGAAAACAATTGTTATCTCATGTCTTTTGTGGATTTTAAGTTTTTCTTAATATGGGGGAGGTTATATACAGTATGCTTAATGGATACTTGAGGGAAGAGTATCTGGAGCTCTGTGTAAATGATTGTCGTAGGGTGTGGGATTTCAAATCATAAACAGGCAGACAAATCGTAAGGTGCATAAAAAATGCTTAAAAAGCATTTGTCATTTTATTGTATCTCAGAAATAATATGATGAAATACAGAAAATAAAGGTTAGTAGATGGTTAGCATTTTTTAACTTAGACTGGTGTGGCTCCAGCCTCCCTTCTGAAAACCCTGAAGGTCTTACTCCTTCCCTTGCCTGTCAGCAACTGATCGCCCTATCTAAAAAAAATAACTAGCCCCTAGTGGCAGACTTAAATACATTTCTAAGAGTGACATCACCATCAAGTGACCATGTAATTGTCTGTCTCCCTGTAATTTCTTCTTTTATACATTACTAAAGTCCCTTTACAATCTGCTATTTGTTGTGGACTAACAGACTGCATCATGACATATAACATTCTCTAGACATATATTACTTAGACATTTGCTAACTTCATAATTAGGATCTGTATCCTCATAATGGGGTTAAGCCCCTCCCTTGGACAGTGACCTCACATCTTCAGATCATTATAAATCCCTACACTAGGGGCCACTGCTGCCCTATAGTGCTCAGTTCCACAGGAGACTTCCCCTTGAAACAGCAGAGTCCACACTTGTTTGTGAACTAGGGCCATTGGAAAAAGTTACTACCATGGGGCTCCTTCCAGTCACTAGAGAACCACTTATCGAGCAGGGTAAGTTACTATTTATACAACACAACAATATGCTGATAAGATATAGTAGCTTGTACTAGTTTGGCTGGGAGTGTTCTGTTGCAGTTTTGTCCCCAGTTACTATTATACCATTTCCAGACTGAGAGTACCAGCTCTATAACATCCAATATAGCACCACAGGTAATGGAACCTTTATATACAGATAAAGCAGTATTGTGTAGCCCTGCTGCAGTTTCTGGGATAGCAAGGGGAATGGAAGAATGAGGGTGCACTCCTCTTCTCCCCTCTCCTGCTAAGTCAGTAACTGCAGAACGCATACTCTGCTGTTGTTTATTTTCTCCCATTTTGTGTGACTATTATCTTTTTCATATTCTTTCATATGACAAACTCTCTTGCCTTCTCCCTGGGCAGACACTTTCTAAGTTCAGAAGCTCCTAATTTTAAAAGAGCACTTTACCTAGTTCTTTTCCTTAACGGGGGGTAAACCTAAGACAGGGGTTATCCTGTCACAATGATTTAGTAAGGATAGAAAGGGCTTTATTAGGTTTTCTCCCTGCCTTTTTTATCGTGAGCCAGAGTTACTGAGATGCATAAGCAAGAGTCCAAGTAACATCGTCAGGACTAGGAAAAATGGGGAAGGGGGAGCCGGGTGGGTAAATTGGGTTGTTGTTGTTGTTATCAATGTGATGTTAGAATTTCCAGCCCTAACACCCGGCCCCCACCCTGCACACGCCAACAGGCATTGGGGGTGCACCTTGGTGTCATCAGCCCTAACACTCACCCCATTCTCCTATACTGTACCCATCTCAGCTTATTTACTTATGAAATGGCATGAGTGTTAGGGCTGATGACCCCAAGGCACACTCCAACACCTGTTGGTGTGTGCAGGGTTGGGCTGGGGTGTTAGGGTTTGAAACACTAACACCACATTTCCCTACCTTTGTCGCTTTAACTCTAACTAGAGCATTAACAATTAATAAAGTTTTTTGCAATACATATATCTATATCAATCTATATATATATTAGAGGCAAAAAAATCCATTTAATGCATCAGTTAGGGTTGTTCCACAGTGACAAAAGTGAGGAAATTTGGTGTTAGGGTTGAAAACTCTAACTCCACATTCACCCCCCACCCCCCAGCACCACACGCACACACACACACACACACATGCAAGTAGGGGGGAGGACCAAGGCAACATGATGAACCACAGACAACCAGAAGCAGGCATACAGTCATGCTCTGATATATGCACGGTCATCTGTGGCTGTCCACTCAGGATGCAATACCTGGTTGGGGGGACATTGCCTGTCTGAGGCCATGCAAATCCTAATTATGTTAACTTGAGTGTCCCTGCAATCAGTGAGGTGTACCATTGATGTCCATACCCTCTGTTTTGCTGTGGGTCTCCACTCAGGATGCAGTACCTGGTCTCGGGGTTTTGGGGGGCATTGCCTGGCTGAGGCCATGCAACACATAACTGTGCTAATTGGAGTGTACCTGTAATCAGGGAGGTGTTCCATTGATGTCAATGGCCTTTGTTTTCCCGTGGCTGTCCACTCAGGATGCAGTAACTGCTCTGCGGGGTGCATTACCTGCCTGAGACTGTGCAACTCCTAAGTGTGCTAACTTCTGTACAGCTGCAATCAGGAAGTTACACTGTTGATGTCCATGGGCTTATTTTTGCTGTGACTCTCCAGTCAGTATGCAGTACCTGGTCTGAGGGGTGGGGCATTGCCTGGCGGAGGTCCTCCAATTCCTAAGTGTGTTAACTTGTGCATACATGCAATCAGGGAGAAATACCATTAGATGTCCATGGCCTTAGTGTTGCTGTGGCTCTCCACTCAGTATGCAGTACCTGGTCTGGGAGGGTGGGGCATTGCCTGGCAGAGGTCCTCCAATTCCTAACTGTGTTAACTTGTGTGTATCTGCAGTCAGGAAGATATACCATAGATGTCCATGGCCTTAGTATTGCTGTGGATCTCCACTCAGGGTGCTGTACATGGTGTGCCGGGGCATTGGCATTGCTAGCTAAGGCCATGCAACTCCTAAGTGTGGTAAATTGTATGCTCCTGCAATCAGGGATATGTACTGTTGGTGTACATGGCCCCAGTTTTGCTGTGGATCTCCAGTGAGCATGCAGTAACTGGTCCAGGGTGGTGCGGCTGTCTTGTAGTATATTTAGACAGTTGTATTTTATTTCTGTCACCTGCTGCTTGATGTCTATGATTGGTTGTGTTGCCTTGGCCCTCCCCCCTACTTGCATATGTGTGTGTGTGTGTGTGGAGCTGGGGGGGTGGGGTGAATGTGGAGTTAGGGTTTTCAACCCTAACACTGAATATCCTTGCTTTTGTCACTGTGGAACAACCCTAACTGATGTATTAAACAGAGTTTTTTGTCTCTAATTTCCCTTCTTTTTAAGAATGAGGATGATAAATAGTGAATAGAATGCAGTGGCAGGAGTGTGAGGCCCTTCAGACCCCATGCTCCCACCCCATTATGTCTTGTCACATAGTAACAGGAACAGCAATGCAAACACAAGCACCAAGAGTTACCCACATGGTGATGGAAATGGAAATGGCAAAGCACATGTTAATAGAAACACAAGCGCAAAGTGAACCGGAAGGGAACAGTGAGAGAAATGGAGACACAAGCATGTACAAAAACACAACTGGTAATGTGAACAGTGATGACAGTGGTATTTTAGATGGAAATGTTAAGTGTCACAGCAAAAAGAAAGTGAAAGGAACAGAAATGGAAATGCAAGTGCAAGCACACAAGTAAACGCAAACTGTATCGCGCAGAAGCATGGTACCACAATTGTAAATGCAAATGGTAAAGTTAACATGAAGAATAATGCCAAAGGAAACAGAAACAAAGACAGGAACAGAAGTGCATATGGAACCGCAAACCGAAACTGCACGGGCACAGTACCGCAATTGTAAACGCAAATGGTAATGGTAACAGCAAAAATAACAGCAAAGGAAACAGAAATGCAAAAGGAAATGCAAGTGCATATGGAAATGCAAACCATAATGTGCACGGGCACAGTAACACAATTGCAAACACAAATGGTAACAGTAACAGCAAGGAAGATGCAAAACGAAAGAGAAATGCAAAGGCAAATGAAAGGGCTGCCAGAAATGCAAATGGCAATGCACATAGTGACACAAACAAAAAAGCAAACAGAAACAGTAGTGGAAATGCAAATGGTAACAGTAATGAATACACCAGCGCAAACGCATATGACAACGCAAAGGGTGATGTACACGGTGGCATACACAGGAACGGTAATGCAAGCGGGGACATAAACTCAAGTGGAAACTGTAACTGTAACAGTAACAGAAGCGCATTACCTCTTTTTGCCAAACAGGTGCATAGAGAAACACAGTGTGTACAAAGAATGTATGCATTGTAATGGGCATCGAAGCTTAAAACGAGCATTGGAAGTGTAATTTATATCTCAGCAACATACGACTGACAGAATAAAATATTAATTTCACAGAAATCATGATTTTCCTGGCTAGAGTTTTGCTGTTGCATAGCCCCAAAAGGTTCGGCATATGCCACCATGTTAGTCTATGGGAAGAAACACCAACTTTGGAGTACCGTAACATGGCAGCCTTGCAATATTCTTTTTTAACCAAACCACAAAAAGGAACAAATGTGAGATGTTGGCTGCCTTCCCTCCAAATTTCAGCTCAAAAGACCAAACCATTTTTTTGCAGCAGGGTGGCAAAGAATTCCTGTCATTTTGGGCAAGTCTAAAAAGTAGTGTTGCAATTTACGGCAATTTTCGCAAAAATTTGCAAAAGTGTAGCAGGTACGACACTACTTTGTGACACTACTGTTTCCAGAAATTTGAAAAACATATTTCTGGGGTGTTTTACCCCCAAATAAAGACATGGCTAGCATCCTCAGGGTCCAACTAGGTGAACACAGAAATAATTGTGTCCATAGATGGTCCCAATTTTAAATGCCAAGCATTTTTCTGATCACTAACTGAAAACAAAATGGCAGATTTGTGACACTACTAGGGCCATTTGCGACACTAAAAAGTGCATTTGCGAAAGTGTTGAACTTTTTTTAACTTTTTCCCATTGTCTTTTAATGGGAACTTGTTTTTTGAATTACTTTTGAACTGTTCAATATTGTTTCACAAAATCTTCAAAAGGCACATTGGGGACCTCGGCCACAAGTTCTCTGAAGTTTTAGGACCAGTAGTGCAAACTGTGTGACCTGTAGGTGAGAGCAAAGAAATCTCAAAAAAGTGTAATTCACATTTTGTTGTCACTTAATACCACCACAGCCCTATATCTGACCAGTATGAAACTTGGCAGATCCCAAGATCTACCAAGCCCAATCATGCACACCAAATTTCAGGCTAATCTGTTGAATGGTGGAAAGGTTATTAAGGTGCAAAATTTGACCCTCTAACCCTAAAAGTGCTACTCAACCCTAACTATGGTAGAACTACCGTGCTACCATTATATATGTGTTTGTGTATATATATATATATATATATATATATTAGAGGCAAAAAACTCCATTTGATGCATTAGTTAGGGTTGTTCCACAGCGACAAAAGTGAGGAAATTCGGTGTTAGGGTTGAAAGCCACCCTTGAACCCCTGTCCACCCCCCCAACCGGCATTGAAGTGCGCATTGGGGTAATCGACCCTAACTCTCACCCCATCACATGTACAAAGAAGCAGAGGTATAGGAGAATGGGGTGAGAGTTAGGACCAATGACCCCAATGCGCACCCCAATGCCAGTTGAAGGGTGGACAGCAGTGTCCAAGGGGGGCTTTCTACCCTAACACTGAATTTCCTCACTTTTGTCACTATGGAACAACCCTAACTAATGCATTAAATTGAGATTTTGCCTCTAATTTCCCTTATTTTTGAGAATGATGATGACGAGAAATACTGAATGTAATGCAGCAGCGGGAGTGCGTGATGTCTTGTGACATAGTAATGAGAACAGCAACACAAACACAAGGTGGAAACAGAAATGGTAACAGTAAGGAAAACGCAAGCGCAAATGACAACACAAAGGGTAACGCACACTGTGGCATACATGGGAATGGTAATGCAAACGGGAACATAAACGCAAGTTGAAACAGTAAGTGTAACAGTAACGGAACTGCATACCCTTTTTTGCTGGACAACTACATAGAGAAACACAGTGCGCATAAAGAATGTATGCATTGTAATGGGAATGGAAGCTTAAAACGAGCAATGGAAGTACATAATTGCAAATATCTCAGCAACTGTACGACGTAGAAAAAAAAATGCAACTTTCACAGAAATCATTATTTTCCTGGCTACCATTTTGTCTTAGGTAAATCGCGATGAAAAATCTGTATCTCGCACCATTTTCAAGGTACGAGCCCCGAAAGGCATGGAGTATGCCACCATGTTAGTCTATGGGAAAAAAGTAAACTCCAGAGAACCATAACTTGGGAGCCATGCAATATTTTTTCACCAAACTACCAAAAGGCACATCTGTGAGATGTTGGCTACCTTTCCTCCAAATTTCAGCTCAAAAGACCAAACCGTTCTTTTGCAGCAGGGTAGCAAAGAAGTGTTGTCATTTTGGCCATAGCCTGGAGAAGCAGTGTCGCAATTTGCGACACCTTTCACAAATTTTGCGAAAGTGTCATGAGTGCGACACTACTTTGTGGCACTACTTTTTCCAGAAATTTGGAAAACATATTTCTTGGGTGTTTAACCCCAAAATAAAGACATGGCTAGCATCCTCAGGGTCCGACTAGGTGAACACAAAAAGAATTGTGTCCCTAGGGGGTCCCAAATTTAAATGGTAAGCATTTCTGTGATCACTAACTGAAAAAAAATGGCTGCCTTATGATACTACTGGGGTCATTTGTGACACTAAAAACTGCATGTACGACACTTTCGCACTTTTTGATAACTTTTCCCATTGACTTTTCCCATTGATTTTTTGAATAACTTTTGAACTGGTTGATATTTTTTCATGAAATCTTCAAAAGACACATTGGGGACACGTTCCCTGATGTTTCCAGACCAGTTGCCCAAACCGTGCGACCTGTAGGCGAGAGCAAAGAATTTGCAAAAAAGCGTAAACGCATATTTGGTTGGCGTTTAATAACTCCGCAGCTGTATATCCGACCAGTACGAATCCCAAGATCTACCATGCCCAATTATGCGTACCTAATTTTAGGCAAATCTGTTGAACAGTGGCAAAGTTATTAAGGTGCAAAGTTTGACCCTTTTACCTTAAAATGGCTCCTCAACCCTAACTATGGTAGCACTACCGTGCTTCCATAATATATATGTATAAGTGTGTGTGTGTGTGTGTGTGTGTATGTATTTCAATTACTGACAATGAATCCAGTTTATAATTACAACATAACACACCAGGGAAGGATCACATGAGAAACCAAAACGTCCTTGGTGTTGGGCACAGTTGGCCTTTGACCTCATGCTTCTACCTAACAAAAGGCATAACAGTATCCTAATGGAACTTACAGCTGTCAGTCCTTAATGGTTAATCATGAAGTGGAAAAGATGTATCTTGATTGGCTGAAAGGTACTTTCAGATTGTTTTTTATTCCAGCACAACAGGCTGCCTGAATGTTCATCCAGCTAAACAGGGTTCAATACACACTGAGCTATATATATGCCTCTGTACCACCCAAATATCAACATAAAACATGGCTGTTTTGGCATCACTTTAAACTGGATGAAGTCCCAAGTTTTCTGAGAGACATTCTTGTTTATGAAATTCAACAGTCTTAGGCCCACATTTGGTCTTACCTGTTTTTGTGAGGCTCACAAAACTACAGCTACCACAGGTCTTACACAGTGATCCTGATAAAACTGCACCTGACCATGGTTCTAACTCAAAGATCCCAATAGGACTTGATACAAATGCCCCTGACCATGTTTATTTCTTTATAGGCCCAAGGAGTGCACACCCGTGCTATCTGTGGCTGTTACAGCAAGGACCAGATTGACTTCTTGGAACTTCTCCAATCATGGATCTTCTGTTAATACCACAGCAGACTTTGAGGAAACTATGGCTAACTAAGGATGTCAAGGCAAGGCAAGGTAAATTTTATTCACAGGGTGCCCATTCCTGGAGGCTCTGGGCACCTAACAATAAGACAATTCAAAACAAAAAGTAAAACTAAATAAAAATTCAAAATAGTTAAAATTCAGAATTACAGCTATGAAATAGATATCATCAGCATCAAATCACTTAGATGGTTGTGCTGGAGTAATTAATCCATAAAGGTTAGGCAGAAGAGATGGACCTTCAGCCTCAGTTTGAATACCACAATCGAGGATCCTCCCAGACTGCAGGTGGTAGGTGAGTTGCACAGTGTTGGCCCAGTGACATTAAAGGCATGATCGCCTGATGTCTTGAGCTGGAACTTGGGAATACCGGAGGGAGCTGTCAGAGGTCGCAGATGTCAGGAGCTCAGACAGGTAGCCAGGACCCAGTCCATATAGTGCCTTGTAGGTGAGCAAGCCCACCTTGAAAAGGACCCTCTATCTGAGAGGCAGCCAGTGCAGAGCACACAGGACCAGGGTTACATGACTGGACCTGGACAGGCCCATCAGCAACCTGACCACTACATTCTACAACAGCTGCAGTCTGGGCATAGTTCCTCCCATGACCCCAAAGTATAGAGAGTTACAGTAGTCAAGCCAAGAGGTCACGCAGGCATGTACCAGAGTCAGCAGATCTTCAGGTGGAACGGGGGACTTGATCCTGGCAATGTTCCACAAGTGGTAAAACACTTTTGACTACAGACAATACCTGATCTTCAAAGGTCAGTCTGTTGTCCGGGATAACAACCAGATCACACACCCTCGGGGAAGCCACCAGCGGAGCATACCCCAGTAAAAGACCTGTGTTAGCTCTAGGTGGCAACCCATCACACCCACAACCTGGATCGATCACCAGCACCTCTGTCTTATCCGGGTTTAGTCACAGCCAGCTGGAAGACATCCAATTATTGATTTTAGCCAGAAAGATGTTAAGAACATCTACAGCATTGGATGTTCCAGCCACAAATTACAGATACAGCTGGGTGTCATCTGCTTAGCAGCGAAACTCCACACTGTACTGCTGAATGATCTCACCCAGGAGCAGTATATACACTGCAAACATCATCGGCAACAAGATCAAGCCCTGTGGTTCTTGACATGTCAGGGACATTGGGGCAGAGGAGAAATTCCCCATCACCATCTGCTGTACCCTATCAGATGGATAGGACACAAACCACATGATGACAATGCTGGTGAGCCCACAAAACTCACAGAGCCGATTGAGAAGCACAAAGTGGTCCACAGAGTCAAAAGTTGAAGAGAGATAGTGAAGCAAAAGAATTGACTTCTCTCCTCTGTCTCTAGCCCCGAGAAGATCATTATGCACTCTAACTAGTGCTGTTTCTGTGCTGTGTCTGGCCTGAAAACCTGACTGAAATGGCTCATAGATGTCAAAGGACACGAGGTGCTCCTCAAGCTGTTTTGCCACAAGTTTCTCAACAACCTTGCTCAAATTTAGCATGTTGGAGATTGGACAGTAGTTTGGATCAAGGGATGACTTCTTAAGGAGGGGCCTCACCAGCACTTCTTTCAAAGCCACTGGGAATGCCCCCTCCACCACTGAACACTTGGCAATCCTGGAAAACACTGGGCCAACAACCTCGGTGCATCTCATTAAGAAACATTTCAGGGCTGGGTCCAGTTCACAATAAGCGTTCTTTACCTCTAAGATCATCCCAGTGATCTCAGCCACCTGCACTGGCCTAATCTCCTCCCTGATCGATGGAGTGCATCTGTTCCTCCCAGTCCAACTGTTGCAAGGCAGTGACCTCCTAGATTTAATTCCCAACTGGATAGATGACGCTCTGTCAGAGAAAAAGAGAGCAAACTCTTCACATAAAGTGGATGAAAAAGTCTTTCTCAGCTGTAGACAGGCAGGATAAAGTAGGCTATCCACAGTCTGAAAAAGCTGAGAAGGTCTGTTTCTCCTTGCAGCAATTTCCCTGGACAGGAATTCTGCCTTCTTAAGGGAAATTGCCTCCTGGTACTTACCATAGTGAGCACGCAGAGACAGTTTGTTGGCCTAAGGCCAGATGTTCTACCAGCAAAGCTCCAACTTCTGACCCTTGATCTTCATCACCTTGAGGTCCCCATCAAACCAGAATGATCTCAAGTGAGAAGATCTGGATCTTGTACGAACTAGAGCGATGACATCCAGTGCTTTGGGTAACACCCTATTTTAGCTGGCCACCTCCTTACTGGTGCCAGTCACACATGCTGCACCCACTCTAGATAGGTTAGTTAATGCCAGTAGTCCATCTGGGAACAAACACCTTAAAGAATGATAGATGACCATCTCCACAGCAGGAGGACTTCTGGGGGGCCGAACGTAAACCTCATGGTGCAATGATCAGACCACACGACCTAGTCAATCTTGAGGCTATCAACCCCTAGAGCCAGCTGGAACACCATATTGAGTGTGTGACCATATTGGTGGGTTACAGAAGCAACCACTTGTGCCAGGACCAGTGATGACATCAGCTGGAAGAGGTTGTAACCTAAATGTTAGGATTCATCTTCTACCCTGGAATTGAAGTCCCCCAGGATTAAGCACCTGGGGGACTCCAACACCTAGTCGATGATGAAGTCTGCCACCTCCTGCAGGAATTCTCCCCCTGACCTGGGAGGTCAGCATATGAGGAGAATCCTGCAACCTGAACCTGGACCCGTATGCACGGGAACACACTCAAAAGACCTAGTGCTACCAACTGGATGCACCATGAAGACCAGACTGGATCTAAAATTGATGGCCACTCCCCCAGCCCTGTGCTAGTTCCTCAGTCAGTGCACTATGGAGTACCCAACAGGGATGGCTGTAGGGATGGCTGCCTCTAGAAATGGGCCAGCATCATCACCCAGCCTGGTCTTGATGATACAAGCCAGATCAACAGAGGAAATCAAGTCCCCAAAAATGGCAGTCTTTTTCCTTATCGACCTGGCACTGCAGAGCACTGCCTGAAGAGGATAAAAGGGCACAGCCAGCCCTCTAGCTGCCTGCCCACTCAGTCCAGTGGGACCCCTGGGTATGGAGACCAAACACATCTGGCCTCTCTCTAAGCTTTGTTTATACCCAGGCCATTTCCTGTAAATGATAACCTCAATACTACTCACCTCCCCAACCTCAGCTGCTTTACACCATCATAGACCCACCTGTCACTTAGTAATTCTGGTGTCCCTGCAATGCCTGACTGTGGTGGAAGAAACTGGGAGGTCAGTAAAGGGGTGGAGGTCATGAAACAAGGAAGCAGCATAGGTAATTCGTACTGGGCCATGGTCCCCACACATCTCCGCCCGGCCACGAACCAAACTAGAAAGAGAGCCCTGGCTAAACCAAACCTTATTACAAATAAAACACTTGGATAAAAACAACCCCTAAAACCACTCACACAACCACTCACTCGATTATACAAATTTCTAATTAAACATGCACACGCCCCTATTCATACAACCCCCACAAAATCAAACTAGAAACCTACGACAGAGCAGTCCACCCCTTCCCCAAATCACATTAATAGAATAAAATAAGTAAAATAGTAAAATAAATAATCATAAGGGAGAGAACACAGATAAATAAATGTGCTGCAGAATGTTTTAACTTTGGAGCAAAAGGGAACAGTCACTATAAGAAGTGCAACATGTCTAAAATGGGTAGAAATCAACTACCCAGTCCAACAGTCTAAGCCTTTCCAAGGCTGGCAGTTCGATGAGCTAATGTCAAATTTACTTTTAGTGAAAATGTCAAAATCCAGCATGTCGAATACTTTCAAAACATGTCTGAAGAATTTCAATTATCTTCAGAACCTGAGCACTTCAGTATCATCATTACATGTCTTTTTATACAGGGAGCACACACTGAGCATGTCCAGGTTGTTAACAAACCTCATGACCTACAGAACTGAGTGATGCTGGAGATTAAAAAACCCTCACACCCTGCACATATAGTGCCATTTCCAGCTTTTTCTAACAGAAGAAGGATTTGAATACTAAAGGAGCACATTGTAGTTGAAAATAATGTTTGTTTTTTATTAGAAAACTTTAAAAATCCTCACAACATTTGGAATTATAATTCCAGTTAATGGAGCTAATTCTCATCACATTTAACCATAGCTTTAGGGAGGCAGGCTAGTGAAATCATACTGCAGAGCAGATGAGAGAGTACACAGTGTAAACATGCAACTGAAGGCACCATAATAGAGCAGGGGAGAATGCATTTGGCAGACTAGGAAAAGTGCAGAGGAGATTTTTAAAGTATTTATTTGGCATTTGTCCTTCACTGAGAGATGATTGCTGTGATGGAGGAAAGAAGGCAAATTGGGAGGCAGTATAGCGCAGTGGTTTAAGGCCCTGAATTGCAAATCTGGTGACATTCAGCAATCCAGACCTAGGTTTGAATCCCATAGCTTCTACTTGCATACTGTGTGACCCTGAGCAAGTCACTTAACTTCCCTGTGTTCCCAGGTTGTGCCTGTAAAAAAGCTTTCAGCTTAGTGTGTCTCACCTGGTTAAATAACTAAACAAAAGAAAAATTAATCTTTTTTGTTTTTATTTATTTATTATGGCTACTTAGCAGAGCTATGTTGATATATTGCTATTACAGTACACAGTAGAGAAAGGGGACTGTGGTAGCACGTGACTGGATACCTAGACTGTGTCCTTCCACAGTGGAGTTGAGGCACATTCAGTCCTACCCATTGACCACAGTTCTGTTCCACCCCCCCCCACTGGGTGCACTATTATCCTGCTCCATGGTCACTTCTGGTTCACTTCAGGGTTTAGAGCTTGGTGTCACCCCCACCCCCCGATTTCTATCCCAGTTATATGAGTAATGTTTCCCTGGTGTCTAATGGCACCCCCCACCCTCCAATCTTCATCTCTTTATTTCTGTATCATTCCCTGGTGTCTAGTGGCATCCAAATGGTAGAGTGTCAAGGTTGCCTACATCTGTTTCACAAACCAATGCCATCTTGGTCTTGGGTCATCCACAGGACATATAAAGCATGAACCAAAAAAGAGTGGGCAAACGGTATTCCATTTATCGTTTTCTGAATTTAATAATTCTTCACTTAACATATATCTGGATAACATTTCTTAGGCACATTACATCATCAGACCCATTTCCAAAGCTGGGTTACCCGTGTTTACAGATATACAGCATATATTAATCAAACATCTGAATTGCATCATCTTATAAATTCATGCCACCATCAACAATTCGATTTTGCAGTGTCTCCAGCACCAGTTCTATATATAGAATTCTATATCCACATTCCAATTTCTCACTATACATACAAGGGAGGTGTGACTCCCTGCATCCTAACATGTTACATAACTTCACTGTTTCACAAAAAAAAGTCTTATTCACTATTAATACATCTGTATCATGTTCATGTAAAGCCCTAAGACTACCATCCGATAAACTTCATATTTCAAGCTTCTTGTCATAAAAAAAGATTGTTTTATAGAAATCTTTTGCTCTTTTATATTTATACAACCACAAATGAAGTAAACTATCAAACCCTCTCCCTCATACATGTTTATATGTTTCCCTGTAGAATATGTGTTGCTTGATTTTTGTATAGAAATTGGAACCTGTATTTAAGGAATAAAAATTATACATTCAAAACATCAAGTATATTAAATTCTCATAATATATCATAAACTAGTATTACACTTTAAACAAAATGCACTTCACTTATTGCCTTGTAGCTCTGGGTATAAACACCTTTGCTCAGCAGGGTTGCACCATCTCTTGAATTCTATCTTTGAGACACCACCCTTTTAATTCTCGTACATAAAGCCAAACAGTAACATTGAGTAATTTAAAATGTTTATAAAAATCACTTTCTATCTGCTTTCCTTCAAAAAAAACATCAAATTTACAAGTCTGAAATCAAAGAAAGTCACTGCACCTCATCATCTCCCATAGGCTTAGTGAGCAGTCCGAGCAGCCAGCATGCACAGTATTTATTCCACAGAGCAGAAGAGAAGGTGATGTCACATGATGTCCAACAGTGATCTGCCCATCCCTGTTGTTACAGGGGCCTTCCTGCTAAGCAACTGCAGGCCAGATAGCTCAAAGGGATCATCTGATGTGGTGGAAATCACATGGCTTGTATCTGGTTGCAAACTACAGCAGTTTGCCCCCCCCCCCCCCGCTACTCAACCCTATTGTTTCACCATGTATATTTACTTGTTTTAATGTGATAGACACCAAAAATAATTTCTGTTTTTCATACTTTCACTCATTTTATACTTTTAAACTATTGCATGATGGAACCAGCTGACTGTATCGTCCTCACTAATCCTTAATTATTTCATGCAAACACCCAATCTTTCAATTAACTGAATGATAATAAGTTTCTTCCTATCTCTCATTTGTAAGAAAATACATAACAAATGTACTGCACCTATAATAAAAAAAAAACACTGTATATCCCCCCCGTAGTTACATTTGCAAGATTAGAAGGAATCAGTCTCCTTGTAAATATATGTAAATAATAATAAGAATCCTCCTATCTCTCATACGTAAAACAATATATAATAACACATTTACCTATAATAGAATAACACATTGTGCACCCCGTAGTTTACATTTGCCAAGATTCAAAGAAATTTGGCTCCTTGTAATTAGATGGACATATTTTTAAAATCAGGAGTCATAATAGTTCCATCTTCCATCCCCCCCCCTTATATAATCAACTGGTGATATGATGTGACTTCTACCATGACCCTAAACATAAATATATCATAACAGCAGTCCCACTGAGCCATATGTCGAGGAGTCCATATGCAAAAACAAGTGACCAAAAAATAAATCAGTGAAACTCATCATTTAGTCCTTTCTCAGGGTTTATAGTGTTCATAGTAAATATACAAAACAGTTGTCTTTTTAGCAAAGTAATGTCCCAGTCTTCATTTTGTCTTGGTTGTTCCACCCTCTCCAAACCCCAGAATCTTAATAATGCAGCAGAATTAAAATATTTTGCCACTGATAAATTCTTGTCCATTGTTCTAAGCAAGCAATAATACCCAACAGGGTGAGCAGTATTAGGCTATACCAGACTGCCCAGGGGTCTAATGAGGCCCGATGTTGTAGGTGGAGAGCCTTATAGCCCCAGGAAGGTCTGGAAGAGCCCAATACCACCCCTCCTAGAGGGTATTATTGTGCTTAGAAAATGGGCCACCGAATTATATTTGTTTGTTAAAAAAATTATTGTTATGTTTACATTTTAAAACTCTTAGCTGTTTGCATTAACATACTGTGCTTTTTTTTCACCTTAGTTACTTCTGTCCTAATGCAGCCTCTGTATTTCTCATTTTGAGGTTATCCCCTCCCAAACACACACACATACACACACACACACACACACACACACACACAGACTTACGGCTTAAGTCAAAATGTTGTACCTCTTTTTCTTCCTATCCATCCTAGTGCTTGTTGATCATGCCCCACCCCTTCCCAAAACACACTCGCTGGTGTTCCCTGTTGCTGTCAGTGTCCATTTGACAGCATGGCAGGGAATGTCTTCTTTGCAGCGAGAACAGAAGTGGAAGCAGACAAGGCACAGCTCATGGTATGTCAACTTCAAGAGTAAGCATCACTATGGCCATGAGTAGCTAAGCTGACAAGTACTGTCGGACTTGCTACCACAACAAAAGCAATAAAGCAGTTTGAGAAAAAAACATGCAGAACATTTCACTGGCTGCCCTCTCCCAGTCATTCAAACACACTGTGGAACCAGTGTCATGTTGGCAGAACCATACTCGCAAGGCAGCCGATCTAACATGATGATGTTACGCAGTATCAGTAGGTGTGTCAACGAGAGCGGAGTTGGAGAGGTAAAGTGATACCACTGATTGGTACAGAGACTGTACACACTGAACTGGTATCAAACTATTCTTTTATTTTCCTTCTCACCTGAATTAAATAGAACTCAATGCAAAGTGAGACACAAAAGTGGAGCGTAGGTGTGATAAGTGTTTGAGAAACTTTTTCAGCAAGGGGCAGCAAATGGGATGGGGAGCAGAGCCTTGGTGAGCTGGGAAGCAGTTTGATATGTACACTTAGCGCTTTTAGTATAACATACAAAGGTCGGAATATTCAAAGCAGTTGCGCATGGTGCAACTGAGTTGCGCCGGCACAAGTGTGGACATGCACCAAGGAGCGATATTCAGCAGGAGCCATTGTACAGCGCAAATCCCATTGCGTCAATGCACAACTATAATGAATGCAGGCACAAGAGTAGGGGGTGTGCCCATGAATATCTGGTACAGTGCGATATTAAACCATGGAACCATGGCGCAAGTGCAGAGCAAAACCTGGATGCGCCAAGCAGACTTGAGCCTATAAATACGGGGCGCAAGCACACAGACAGCACTTGCACCAAGTGAGAGGGAGACAGAGAGAGTGGCAAAACACAGCAAGAAGGAAGGATAGACAGACAGAAAGACAGACCAAGGGAGACAGAGTGAGTGAGAGACAGAGAGACTGACACAAGCAGCCACAGAGGGAGAGGGAAAGAGGAAGCAGTGGAGAGGAAGCCAGGGGCTGAGAGAAAGAGAGAGCTAAAGGCAGGAAGGCAGACACAGTGCCATGCAGTGCACCAGGGTGGCACACAGCCCACAGCATCCAACCACCCAGGGGGGTACAGGACATCAGGGGCCATGGATAGTGTGCTCTTCCTGATGGAGTCCATAATGAGGGGTGTGAGGGGGGCAGGAAGAACAGCAACATGGCCGAGGAAGGGCCTGTCACCGGTATGCCCAGAACAGGTGGTACCGTACCTACACCACCTTTTGAGAACTACACCGACACAGAGATTGTGGTATGGTACCACCAGAACAGAGCCATTCTGAGGCAGCTCTGTGAGCTGTCCAGTGAGGGGATGCAGGCACCCACAAGACAGAGCCACACAATGTCTGTGGAGAAAAAAGTGACAGCTGTCAGTGCCTGCTCACCTCGGGCACCTTTCAGAGACCAACAGGGGACACCACAGGCAATAATCCAGTTGGTCACATCATGCCTTTTCACACAGTTCCTCAATGATCTGCTGCCACGTGCTTCAGATTACATCCATTTCCCCAGCACACAGGCAGAGAGTACAGCAACCATGCAGGACTTCCATAGGGTAGGACACATACCTGGAATTCTTGGGGCCATTGACTGCACCCACGTGGGCATCTGCACACCATCTGGCCCTGAGGGTGTGGCCTATATCAATAGGAAGGGGTTCCCAAGTGTGAACTGCCAGGTGGTGTGCGATACCAAGGGGAGCATCATCAATATCTGTGCCACACACCCTGAGAATGCACATGATGCATTCATCTGGCACTGCTCTGCACTGTGCCACAGGTTTGAGCATGGGGACATCCCCATAGGCTACCTAGTGGGTGAGTATGGGATGCACAAGGGTTGCCGGGAAGAGCAGTCAATGGGATGGGGGAGAGCAGGGTGGGTGTGCTGGTGAGAGCATCAGGGACAGGTAAGGGACACAGCAAAGGATGTCACAGGGCTAACCATATCATTATCCACACAGGAGACAGTGCCTATCCACTGAGGCCCTGGCTGCTCACCCCCTATCGATGCCTGTCGTCCCCAGCAGCGGACCGCTACAATGAGGCACATGCCAGCACACGAAAAATCATTGAGTATGTCTTTGGCATGCTGAAGGCATGGTTTCGTTGCCTAGACAGGTCTGGTGGTGCCCTACAGTACAGCCCCATGAAAGCCTGTGGCTATTCATGGCCTGCTGCATACTGCACTACATGGCCATTGACCGTGGGATAGCTGTCGAGGCTGATGAGGGAGACAGTAGTGGGGATGATGAAGGCAATGGGCTGGAAGATGGTGGACAGCCCCCTCTGGGTGGAGGGATCCCCAGCTGCAAAGGATGGCACAGCAGCATCGAGACACCATTGCACAGGAGCACTATGGTGCAAGCAGGTAGGTGGTGCCAAACCCATGCAAAGGCCACACACACAGGTACAGAACACAAGCAGGGGCATGCATGGCAATGAGCATGCACACACAGAGGCATGGTGCAGGGATAGGGGGAGTCAGTGGCACACATCCACACACAACTGCACACAGCATCACAGAGCAACACACACACGTACTCATGCACCCACATCACCATGTGCTGGCATGTGGCGGGGATCAGATGCAATGCACTGGTGCACAGCTGCAACTGGTGCTGAACTGCCCTCATCACACCCATGCCACAAGGCCAGTGGCCAGGCAGGCACGTACACAGGCAGTGTGCGGTGCAACACACAAGCACCCACCAGTGGTATGCACATGCACATGCTGCCAATGTGTGCACAGGGTAGCGTCTGCAGGCAGTGGTCAGGGCAGAACACATATCAAGGCCACCACCCAAAACTATGGCCACCTTGGCCATGGGGGCAGCTGTGCTGGGGATGATCGGCAGCCACAGGCTGCTCATCGGCCACAGGGGGGGTCAGCAAGAGCCCCCCAGTGGTTTAACTGTGGGACGTTGACCAGGTCCGTGCAGGGGTGCGTAAGGGCACAAATAGGCGCACCCCAGGTGTTCCTGGGATGCCATCAGCAGAGCCCAGCATCGACAGTAAGGGTGTCCCCTAATGCTGGGATCGTGGGTGGACACTGTACTCTGAGGTCTGTGGTGGCCGGCCATGCCCTGTGGCAGCCAGCAGTGCAAGGCCATCCATGATCACATTAGCTATGCAATCCTGTGATCCAGTTGTGGCCCCCTGTATGTGCTGTACTGCTGCCAGTAGTTGCACAGTGCCCCTCTTGTGCTGCTCTGATGTCTGGCATACCTCTGTGTGCAGTGCACGCACCCTAGCAACAAGCAGCACCTATTTCTCCATGGAGGCTCACAGCAAACTGGTGTGCTCTGCCAACGGGTCGGTCTCTTGGGGTTCCTGGGCAGGACGCCGACCCTCCTGTGGTGATCGGCCACACTGCACAGCCCCCCTGTCAGGTGGATGCTGCACAATGGGGTCATCATGGAGCATGATCCTAGCTGGCAAACTGGCAGCAGACTCTGCATCTGGCTGCTCTGTGGCACCTGCAGTCTGCTGCCATTGCTCATCCTGCTGCTGACCGCTGCCCAGCGCCTACACGGGTGCACCACTGCCACCACATAGCACAGCTGTGGCAGTGCACACAGCTGCACCTGCAGTGGCAGCTGGCAGATATTCCTCCACTGTCAGGTTGCTGGGCACACCGCCTGTGATTGAGTCAGGTATTGGTGTCTCCCACAGTGCACCACCCATGCTGTCCAGGATTATTGTGAGGTCATCATCGGCATCAGACCCCACCCCGATCTGTGTCTCCACTCAAAAGAAGCTGAGACTGGCATCCTGGAGAAACACATCCAGGGCCTCAACCGACTCCATGCCCAGGACATCCGGCTAGACAGTGGTGGTGTGCTGTAGCCGATCGGGTCCCGGATGCCCATGGAGGTGGATGGCTGATCGTCCGAGGCTGGTCCTGCCTCCACACCCACTGCTGGTGCTCCATCCTCTGCACACAGGCATGCCGGTGCTGAAAGAGAAAACAGATGTGTCAGTGCTGCAATGCCCACACGTGCCCCCATCCCCCCCAACACAGACACTGCATGCTGTGCATGGCCGGCATATGTACCATGCTGTGATGGGCTGCCACCTGTCTGGAATCCTCCACCAGGCACACCCTCCATGGTGCTGCGGTGTATGGTGGCTGCCACAAGCTCCTCCTGCGCCATGAGCTGTGGCGCATCTGCAGGCCCCCTTCCAGTGGCAGTCTGGGCTCAAGGATGGCCACCACCTTCTCTTTAATGCATTGCTTGTCCATGCCCACCTTCTTGCAGCACTTCTGCAGCGAATGCTGGTGGCTGCCCTGCTGGTTCACACACGTCGCCATCTCCTCTCAGGCCCCAGCCAGGTAGGCCTCGAACAGGGCCTCTGCTTCCACCTTCATGAAGTTGGATCTGCGCTTGTGAGCAAGCCCATGCTCCGCTCCCTCCTACATATCCAACATGATGCTTCCTGTGGACAAGGAGGGCGCAGCTTGTCAGTGGCAGCAGCAGCACCCTATTCTGTCCCCCCCCTGCTGTACTGGCTGTGCTCAGTGTGCTCCAGCAGCATGCACAACTTACCTGAAAAGGATGCAATACCGGTCCATGGACTGTGCCTCACTGTGGTGCTTTTATAGCACATCAAATGCAAATGAGCTTGTGCAAAATGGTAATGAGATGCTAATTTCCCCAGTGCACCACGCATTGGCTGATGAGCTCATTAGCATGTGGTGGCTGAATATTGCGTATTTGCTCTGTGGGCAATGGAATTGCTCCAGAGCAAGTCACGGTGCAATGTGCATGCATGCACAGTGTGCAGGACCGCAGTGCACATGCACCTGATGATGTGCTGTCACCTATTGTGTACTGTGTGCCCACAGCGTAATAGGGTGCATGGCGCATGGTGCACCATGCCTGCTATTGTGCAGGTGTGCACTGTGTGGTGCCCGACCCCTGACCCCCACTGTGACCTCTGCCCCTGGGAGACCCACACACCCATGACCCCGCCTAACCACACCCATGTTGCGCATCTCTGTGACTGCACGATGGACAGACACAGTGCATGTCCCCTCAGCCTGTGTATTGGTGCATACAGTGGCCATGTGCACCTCCTGCCACCATTTTGCTTCACGGATCCAGCTGGTGACATGGCACAGCAGAGACAGGGATGAGCAGCAAACTGGATGCAGGTCGAGCTTGTGAACATGGTGGCCTGCATCCAGCCCCATGCACCCCAGCTATTCTGGCAAGTGCCACTGCAGCAGCCCTGGGTGGCTGTGTGGCAGGCAATTGCTGCCTCACTGACCCAGTGCACATGGGAGGCCAGAACCGGTGAGCAGTGTCACACAGATATGGGGACCTAGTGCCGAGGGACCCAGAGCACCTCCGGAGGCTGAAGGCGTGCATCAAACTTGGGGCTGTGCCACAGCCAGGTGAGTAGGTCCATCATGCATGTGTGCCCTGGTGCTGTACTGTGGTGTTGTCTAGGCTGCCTGGCATGTCCTGCAGGGTGAAGTACTACTGTCATGCACATTGCAGGGTGGCGTTGCCCTCTGCCACTTGTATTGCGCTGTTACTCTGTGGGATGTGTCAGGCAGGGGATCACCTTGTGCACAAGGGTGGAGGTGGGGGGCAGATGCTGTGGTTGGTTACTGATGTGTAGCTGTTTCTGTTCCATTCCTAGGACCTGAGGACAGACGTCAGGCAGTGCTGGCAGGACACCAGGCTGCAGCAGCCCAGGGTGGAGGAGCGTCTTCAGAGCCAGTGGGGCCACAGAGGGCAGGTAGGCACTGACATTTTTCTGCACACCATCATTGGGGGTTGGCGGGGCATAGGTGCGGGCATGGCCACCTGTGCCATGTGCCATGGCAGCTGTGCATGGTGCCCGCCACTGTGTCACAACCATTGGTCATGTGTGCCAGCTGCTGGTGGGGTTGGTATGTTCACAGCCACCACTGATGTTGCTGTGGTGCTGCTGGGGCACTGTGCCATGTGACTGCCATGGCACAGTCGGATGGCCACTGTGTGGTGGGAACCACCACTCTGTGCTCCTGTGGTGTGCCGCCTTGCCAGCAAGTGTTGGCCCATGCCCCTGTGGGTGGCCTGTATGGGCCCTCCTGGGGGGTGTTCCCCCTGCCTGGTACATGCTGTGATTTGGCCGTGTTCCTTGGGACATTGCACTGATCACCTGTACTGTACCTTGTTCTAGGTGTCTGATGACAGCGTAGGAGGTCTCTGTACTGCTGGCTCCTGAGGCAGCTCATCTTTATAACCTCTGTGACAATGAAGGCAGTGTTCCAGATCTGAAGACTGCTCCTGGTGGTCAGGAGGCACCAATGGCAGTAGAAGGTGGCAGGACATGACTGCTGCTAGGCCAGCTTTGTGTTCCCCTGTTTCCCCAGCCATACCTCCCCCTCCAGTCCCTCATCTCACTGTACAGTCCCTATTCCCTGTCCCCTTCTCTCACTATATCTACCCTTTTCCAGACCCTGGTTTTTGTATATAGTTCTGAGTTAATATATTTTTCTGACTTACCTGCCTGTGTCTGTGTCTGCTTTGCAGGTGGCATGAGAGGCCATGCTGCAGTGGCCCAGTGCTTGTCCGTGTGGAGTTCATGTGTTGGGGCATGTGTTGTGCTTCTGTGGATCACTGCTGTGTGCTGCAGTGTGTTCCATGGTGGTGGTGTCCCTCCCCTCGGTTGATGACTGTGCCTTGGGGTGCCCTTGGGGCAGCTCTCAGGGTTGTGTGGTGGGTTTGTCTACTTGACTGCATGGTCCTGGGAGTGGCCTGCCCTGATCTGTATGTGCAGGGGGGGGCATGGCCTGCTGCCTGTGGGGGACCCCTTGGTGGCCATTCATCCCCCATTGGTACCCCCTGTTGCCTACTGTCTGTGCCACTGTTGTATTCTGGGGTGAGAGTCTGGGTGCCTGTGTGTGCCCTGCTGTGCCCAGCTGGTGGTAGCCTTCTGTGGCCTGTCACTCTGCTTCCCTGGCTCTGTCCCTGGGTCTCCTCTCTCTGCAGTGCCCCCCACTGTTTCTCTGGTGCTCTGCTCCCACAGTTGCCCTGGGGCTTCTGTATCTGCCCATGGTGCACATGTGGTTGTGCCATGGCTCATCCACAGTTGCACCATGGTGCATCCACAGTTGCACCATGGGGCTACTGTGCCATATTCAGCCATGTTGCACTGGTGAAGTGCAGCCAGTGCAGCCTCCTAATATGGCTCCTGTTGCACCATGGCGCATTGGATTTGCACTGCACTGGACTTTCACCAGTCTTTGGTGCATGTTTGAATATCTGTCACAAAGTATTTAAAATTTTAAGAGTGGTCTACCAGGGATAGTGTGTACCAGATTAGTATTGCAGTGTGTGTGCGTGTGTGTGTGTGTGTGTGTGTGTGTGTGTGTGTGTGTGTGTGTGTGTGTGTGTGTGTGTGTTAAAAGAGAGATCAGGAGAACGACTAGAGAACTGGAACTGGGTCTCACAAAAAAATGGATGCCATTTAAAATTCTAAATTAAACTGGTACCATGATAGAGGTAATCAGGTCGGTTGGGTCAGGCACTTTTTTTTACCCAAGATCTGTTGCCTGATAGATGTCCACCTTGCCAGGGGTATCAGCTAATCAGAGCCCGAGAGTCTCTTTGCCCATTTTCTAATATCACTCTTGTGTTCACCGAACCTGGTTTGCAGTTCACTTTTTGTCTTCCCAATGTAAGGCTTATCACATGGACTTTGACGGAGGTATATAACATGATCTGTTTTACAAGTAATATGCTATTTTATATAGTATTTCACATTTCTATGTGGTTGTTGATAAAAAGTCTTTCTCAAAGTATTACTACATTGAAAGCATGTTCCACATGGAAAACTTACTGCTGCCAGGTAACCAAATAATAACTGTTACTTGTTTCTCGGCCTTCTACTGTATCTGGGATATCATTTTCCATATGTACAAGCTTATCTCTAATACAGTAGTTGGGTTCCTTTTAGATGTAAGCAATTCTTGAAATTTCTTATTCACTTTACTTCCCACCTGCAGAACATGACAATGTTTATTAATGACTTAATTTGCCACTTAATGCAATGTATGCTGTTGAAAAAACAATTCTCTCCCCAACTTTATCCATAATTTGATCAGCTAATAACTCCTTTCCCTTCATTTTATTTACTTCTTCTGATGCTCTCCTAATCAGAGATTCACTATAACCCCTATTTCTGAACCTGTTGGCCTTACTTTTCCACACCTGTTCAAATTTGTGAGGTTCACTGCAATTATGTTTTGCTCTAATGAATTGACCTTTTGGTATGCTGTGCTTTAATCTTAGGTTATGGAAACTGCTGTGATGTACCGGGTGTTTATGTCAGTATCTTTCCTATATAAGGTGGTTTCTAGTTTATTGCCCCCCCTTATATATAAGTCCAAGAATGGTATTTCATGTTCATTGGCTTGTGACTAAATTTGAGGTAGTCTGTTCAACTGTTCAAATATTCAGTAAATCTCTATACTGATTTCAATGCTCTTTGCCATAAAATAAATATGTAATCAATAAAACACTTACTTTATATAATATAGAATGGTATCACGGAAAGGACTAATGTTATTACTTAAAACGTGTTTTTTCCAAAAAGATACATGAACAAATTAGCAAAGGCAGGTGCCATTGTGTTTCCCATTGCTGTACCCATTTTTTACATACAGTATTCTCCTTCAAAAGTAAAGTAATTCTATTTAAGCACCAGTTCATCCAACTGAGTGAGAAGAGTGATGAAACATCTTTTCGCACTTGTGGTGGAAAATGACATTTCGGCCAATAAATTATAAATTCCACATGTCATGTTTATAAGATCAGTCATATAATGACTATCTTGAAATCTTGGGGTCAAAATAAAAAAAAAGGTGTGACAGTGTCAAGAGTGAATGTGTGAAGAGTGAATGTATAAAAAGTGAATGTATGAAGACTGAAAGTGTGAAGAGTGAATCAATGTGTACTGAATGTGCGAAGAGTGAATGTGTAAAGAGTGAATGTGCCAGCCCCTGTACCTCTGCAGATGGATGGAGACTTCCAACAGTGCACAGCCTAAAGGGCCCTGCACATCTGCATCTGCTAATGCACCAATGAAATCTTCAGGTTTGTTGGGTCTGAAGTAGCCTCTCACTTTTTACAGCTGCATCAATACCATCATTATGCAGGCATATTGAGTCTGACCAGAACCTTTTTTTTCCCACCTGAGCAGGAGAATTGCAGAGTGACATTAGCAGATTCGGAAATATACAGGGGGGAGTTCCATGTGTGTACTGTATACTGTACCTGCTGTGACAGCTCATTCGGCGGCCAGCCATGGTGGCATGTGGGGGGCAGTGCCGGTGGCCGGATCTGGGTATGGGACGGGGGTGGGAGTGCTGAGATGGGTACCACCTGGGGGGTTTGGCAGGATGCACAGACATGGGTATCAGGGATCATAACAGGGGTGCGGAGGGGACCACCGGACCACCAGGGATTGCCCACCAGGGATGTTTCGGGGTGGGCCACACAGTGGCACATACAGGATGACCCCCCAGAGCCATCTAAGCCCCCTTAGACCAGCCTCTCACTGGTGTAAGGGTACTTGGCACTTTGTTCCTGGGGGGGTCTTTAAAATTCTGGATCTGAGGGCTGCGGCAGTCTGGGTCTGCCGCAAGCCCCCTAGAGCCATGTCACAGCCACTTTCGTGGCACAAGGCTGGCACTAGCACACTTTGGTGCAGGCAGCCTACTGGATGATGCAGGCTGCTTTGAAATTCACACTTGGCACAAGGTGCCCTTGTGTCAAACCTGTTCAACGCAAGCACCTTGCATCAATCTATGGCCTTTGAAAATCCGGCCCAGTATCTCTATCACTATATATGCTAGAAGTTAGTGGTGTATGCTATTGGAAAGGTGAACGTTATAGTCTTTCAACAAAACAAATAATATTGTCTTGTATGTTTGCATTATTGTTATCAGTGTAAAACACTATATTAATGTAAACATTAGTGTATCAGTACATAAATATTGTATCAACGTGATACCAAGCTTTGATTTTTTTTAAATAAAATCATAGATTTGAGAGTTCCAATATTAGTCCATTCTAAAGAAGATTTGTTTGAACAGAGCTAACATTGGCCACTATACATGATCCCAATGCACCCATGGAAACCAGGCATGCAGTGACTGTATGCAGGAATGCCGCAGAGCAGAGCCCATGTGGCATACACCATCATGGTGTGCAACAGTTACATGCCCAATCCCCTGCCTGTGTGGAGAGCAATGCGCTGGGGGCAAGGGGAGACTTGGCAGCACTACGCGCCATTTTCCAAATATGTGTTGTGCATCCTGCAAGAATGCAGAGAAGGGTGCAGGTTCTGGCAATGGGGACCCTGCCGTAACCCACTGTGCACACCAATGGACATACCCTGCTGGTCACAGTAGGAACAGGTGAAGATCCTCCATGCTGCTCCAGCCAGAGGGCTAGCAAGAGAGGGCTTGGGCAGCCTGTCTGGTGGGTACAGGGGATGAGGTGGGCAGTTGGTGCCAGTGGGGGGTTGGCACTGCTATCACTGGGGCACCGGGATTAGGGGTTGTGGGTGTGCCTTCAGTTCTGTTCTCGGCAGGGCATTCATGTGTGGCTCATTGGGGGTATTCTATCAGGATGGGGTGCAGTGGACTAGGGGTGTGTGGCCACATCGACCATGGGATGGGGTCCTGCAGTGCACTAGGAGGGCACTGTGTAGCAAGAGCTGGGCCAGGGGGTATACCAGATGATGGGACCATGCTGCATTGGTCTGGGTGCTTGCAGTAGGCATTCACGCACCTAGACCTGCACTTATCCAGGTAAGGGATCTACTCTGGGACCCAGGATAGGCATTCCATTGGTTGCACGCCTGGGTCCACAACTCTGCCCCTGTCTGCCCTGTGTAGTCCTGCACACTGGGGGGCGGGACCATGAATGGGTAACCACCGGCTATGAATACCGGCATGTGCACACCCATCTGTGGGTGTGGAGCTACGTGGGTGGGGTACATGCCTTTTGCACGTACCTCTGCCTCATTCATGCATAGCGGTCATTGTGCTTGGAACCTTTTTTAAATGAAAGTTTGTTGATAGGTTGACATGTCTGTCAGGCTGAAATAGTTTTCATGCATCAATGCACTTCAAATGAGTTGATAAAACTGTTTAATGGAGGAGGACATCATTTGATAAAATATTGGACACTGTATCAGAAGATACTAATGGTATTCTTTCAAGGAGTACCTCAGCCATTTTTTTAGCCTTATGCCCAAATATTAAACAAAGAAAAATATTTTCAACTTTATATGCTTTCCTCTGTAAAAATAGCTAAATTTATTCTTCAGAACCATACAGCAATTTCACTTGCTGGTGATTTTGTTTTATTACACAAAGCTACTTCCTTTATAATAATAGTCCACTTGTAACTACACATCTTTAATCCAACTCCTAGTTTAGAAAACAATATATGTATTTTATTTAAATTTTGAAACATTTTTGACTACATTGCCTTGTAGGGATGTGCAAAAAAAACTTCCGACAGCAGAAGTTCCATGAAAGTTGGAATTTCACTTCTTCGAAAGTACGAAAATCATTTTGGCAACTTTCACAGAATTCCAGCTTATAACTGTGGATTTTGTTATGTAATGCATACTTTTATATTAAATTGCGGATCAAAAAATCTAAAGTCCAGATTGCCTAGTTTTTAATTAAGGCAGACTAATCTATGTATTATTATATGCCCCAATCTCACTATGGCGGAAGTCTGACTCCACACATCAAAGATTATTACGCATTTCCTGCTAAATCGCATAATGTTCCCCAGAAACCTGTGGTTGTGGTGATGTTTTCTGCACGTTACATTTTCCGTATTATGTATGTTCATGGTAAAATAATTCCACACTTTGTAAACAGTATCCCAATGTGAAACTCGTAACATTCTGTAAACTGCATTATAAAAAATCCACAGATCGTAAGGCAGAAATTGCACTAGCATCTTCTTCATGTTTTGTGAGATATAGACAGAGAGAGACAGTAGCAGCAGACAGTGTGAGGAGACAAGATAGAGAGAGAGAGAGAGAGAGAGAGAGAGACACTGAGAGACATCGATATGGATATAGATAGCCTTTATTTCAGTTTATAATCTAGATAGTTTCAGAGTGAGAATTTTTTTTTTTATTTTATAAAAAAAATGGCAGAAACAGCAGCAGTAGAAATGGGCAGCAACCAGGTGGAGGTTGAGGCATAGAAGCTGTGTGGTGGGGATGGGGACCAGCAGGGGAAGTAGGAACAGAAAGTGGTGTGTTAAAACACTGATCAGCAGGCCACCATGTCCTCTGCCAGTGAGAGCAGTAGCGGCAAAAGAAAGCTGGCACCCCCTTCTCCCATAAGGAGGTGGCGGTACTTGCGCTGAAGGTCACCAGCCATACTGAAGAACTTTTCGGTCCTCAGAGACTCCCTCTAAAGGCCCGGGAGAAATTGTGGGCCTCCATATAGGCCACTATAGATAAAGATGAAGGGGGAGTCATGTCTCACAGTTTTAAACAAATAATACACAAATGGGATGACCTGCAGAGAAGGGACTCCGAAATTCTGGAGGCTCTAGGTGCAGCCATCACCACCACAAACTGGTCACAGAGGAAGAAGATTGTCAGGAGAGAGCAGGAGCCGGTCGGGATCTTCTGCCAAATGCATGTGTTTGGAAGACAGCATCATCAGTGAGTATACAAACTTGATTCTTGAAATTTGTTTTCAGCAGTCAGTATTGGAATTACACTTTGATTTTTGTCCCTGCGAGCTAGGTTGGCCATGTTATCAATACAAGCACTGTTCCCATTATAACTGAAGACTGAATGGCTATGATTCATGAGTTTGCACAAGTGGGGCTTGCTGCAGAGGTCTGTGGGACTAAGCCCTGGCAAAGCCACCCCCCAATAATTCCAGCACTGACTGCCATTGATAATGTAAAGAAATTAATTTTTTTCCCTTAAACACTGCATGTAATGTTGTCATCCTGTGTTTCATACTGCCATTTAAATACTGTCAACAATAAATGTTAAAAACAAGAAATTGGTCAGTGTTTTGTTACCATAGCTGCCTGTGATGTTATGCACAATAGATGGCATGTGACCTGACTACAACCCCTGTGTGATGGTTATGGGGGGTGTCAAATCATGGGTGCACTTTGTCTGTAAGTAATAGTGTCATCCAATTGCATGGCATGCCACATCACCACTATATTTCATACATGTATCTGCTGGTACAGGTTCATGAAATTAAAGGATACATCATCCATTCTGGATTGCATTCCAAGTGGTTATTGTTGTTAACTTTGTGTCCAACCTCGACATAGTTAACATTTGTTGCAACTGTATGGCAAGTGCAACTGTCTCCATTGCGACTATGTCTGACTTGCTGTGTGTCATGCCTACCATTTGCATCCTCATCCAGATTGCCCAGTGGAAGTGGTCAGTGTGCAGGACTGACTACTGCTCAATACATCACCTCTTATGGCAGCCCATGTAGTAAGGAAGAAGAAATGCTGTCATCCAGTGCATATAGTGAAGCCCACTAGGATCAAGCACAATGTCACAGTTTCCCTGCATGACAAAAGGGATTAACTCCCATTGACACTGCATGTTTGCTGCAGTAACTCTACAGCAGAATTCTGCAGAGTTGGACTTGATCCTGGTGAGCTTCACTGTATGTGTGTCCCAATCCTCACCCTAAACAGTCATGTGTCACTCCATGGCCGTTTTCAACAGCACCCTTTATCTGAATATTAGCTTTACACTTTTATGTGGTGGAGCCATGGAAGTGGACCCCTTACTGTGTATCCTCCTGACCTCCCTTTATGGGATTATCTGTGGTGTTCCATGGTTATTAAGTATTATGGCACTTGGCCTTCCCCACAGTTCCATGTCAATTGGGCGAGGTTTATAGGGCAACTATAATATGGGCACCTGCATAATAGTGACTGCAATTTGACTGACCATAAAATAGAGCAACGGTAATTTTAGTCATTATTGTTGTCGGGGAGCGTTACCTGTGTGCTTGTTCTGGCATTCATTTCTGTGTTGTTCTTTGCGATCATGCAACCTTCTAAGGAGATCTACAGTGACCAGTAAGATGCTTCAGAGCACTCTGGGGCCCTGGCCTTGGAATTTAAGTGATCCCTTCGGAACCACAGGTGCACCCATATTATAATCTACAGTTGCTCAACTGTACCAGTCTCCATTAATGTACATTCACCCATTTAGTAGTCTCTGTAACTCCTTCGACCAAATTGAATTGACCATATTCCCTCACTCAGTTGACGTGCGACTCTTCCCCACAAGACTAAATGTGTTTAATTACTCCAGTGCTGCTTTAGTCTTATGTGTTCCAACTTCCAACACTGATTTGAACTATCCCTCTCCATTTGGAACATGTCCCAGTGCTGTCACTGCCGTTAGTGCTGATTCCATCACCAGTGTTGCAGGACCAAGCCGTAACAGTGGGGAGTCTGTGTCTGGAATGCTACTTATATTGTTAATAAATTGAATGTAGTGATGGAGAACTGAATAGACAGATTACCATTTCTCATGTTGTACCACAGAAAACCACTGTATGTGGGCCTGCCCTGCAGCTCTGCACTGTAGTCAAAGGGCACCAGTGTAAAAAATTTTCATGTACTGTGTTGTGAAGTTCAAGTGCTCCAAATGAACAGCTGGCCACCCAACCCCTTCCCCCATCCTGGTGCTGAATAACCACTGATATTCCCCAAGGGGCCCTGTGTAAATCATGACTCAAGTCATTGGAAAACACACATCCATTGCAATCCATGCATCAAGGTTGGTTGCAGCAGGGGTTGTGATCATGCCGGTGGTATGGGTGTATGGAGGTCAACATGATCATGACCAGACATGAGATGGCATCGGGCTGTCAGCTCATCTATACTATCCTTAAAAGTTAAAACTTGGTATAAAATACCAGATGACAACTGTTTAAATCTGTGCCTTTGCAGTCCAGTGCAGGTTTTACACCATGGTTGCTGGAAGAGGGGGCCACTAATTCCAAAATCAATGGCCAAGGGCAAACCACTTTAAGAAGTGCCATAAACATGACTGCCCCAGTTAGTTTTGTGGAATATTGATGAATCATTACTTGTGAGTACCATGTCCATGTGATTGAAGTGCAGCATTGCAGTAGGTACTGGTGGTGTGATGTGTCATTCAACCCCTAGTGGAGTACGTGGTGTTCGCTGAAGAATTTTTAACATTGAATTGCTAGTGGGTTAAGTGGATGTGGGGATGATCACAGCCTTTAGAGTTATGGCACAGTGTTCAAACTGTGACAATGAAATAGAAGGACCATCACAGGCCATCAGGAGGAATGTAGAACTAGTCATCAGCACAGCAGAACCTGCTGTCAGGGTTAGAGGGGTAGCATTGCCATCAGTAAGTGAGGGCAGACAAGACTGTGATATTGATAGGAACTCATGTTTGTACCATTATGTATTTCTATGTTCAGCAATCAGGTAAGTAAAAGGGCCATTGCATACTAGTACTGCGATGCTAGTGCTGCTGCACGAGGCTAATTACAAGTGTGATCTGGCTGGGAGCACAAGTAGGTTCAGTATGTTGCTCAAGTCAGGCCACACAGTTTGCAAGTGGAGGCCATGAAAGAGACAATCAAACCCCGGTCTACTGGAGGCATGATACACAGCTATTATTGCTGTAACCACTTGTAAATCAACTACCATTTTCTTACCCTTCAATGTTGTTCAGGTATTATGATAAAATGCTTGACATAACCACTTGTTTATAAATGAATCTTCATCAGCAATGTTTATCATACTATATCAATAGTGCATTGTTGCAGTCCCTTGTCCCTTGATGTGGCCTCTGGCTAGTGCCTACTGCTGTTTCAGTTCCTATGTCAAATGCATGCATGACACAACCTCTGACAACAAACACTACTGCATCTGGCATCCTTCTGAGTATAATACTGTGTAAAGTGCCCAGTTTTGGGGTCCTTTAGAGGGGAGATAACTACACATTGTGTATGCTTCAGCATACACTGTATAGTATCCTCATTTAGTAGTGGTGGATCCAGTGAACCATGCACATTATTTGAGCTTCTTGTTTGTCCACTAAGCATGTAGCCATCCCATGCTAAAAAGGAGCCAGGATGGTTTGTGCTCTGTCTGTGTGTGCAACATACTCTTGACAGCCAAATTCACATTCCCAGTGGGGATACACATGGTGGCAAAATGTTCAGAATTAGAACTACATATGTGGAGTGGGTGACAAGACACAAGGGGCCTGATTCCAAGACAAATGTCACAACTCACAGGTGTATGTGAATTGTGACATTCGCAGATATGCCAGGGACCCTGTGCCCTATTCCAGAACAGGCAAGATCCTCGGCACTTACGCCCTGTGACATGCAGCAGCTGCAGGGTCACGCCACAGGAAGGGAGCAATGGACCTGGGTGCCACAAGGCACTGACAGCAGGGCACAGCCCCCCAAGCTCCCCATCCCCAAAACAGACCTACAAGCTCCTGCGAGCCATGGGGGGGGTCAGCAGAGTGGCACAGGCTCAAGGGTGGCACCAGAGAAACATGGATCCAGGTTCCTGTAGGTGGTACCCTGATATTGGGGGAGTAGTTCTGTAATGGGGGGTCCATGGGGCACAACTGTGTGTGGGTCATGGCACTGTGAGGGGGCAACTGTCATTTTGCAGGACGGAAGCCCCTTAGACCATCAAACAGCTGGTCTAACACCGTAGTGCCGTAGTGGGTCTTAAAATAGCGTAACTGGGTTACGGCATCTGCCCTCTCAGAATAGGGTGCAGTTGCTGCTGTAACCTCCCCCTTCTGCCATGCTGTAGGGGATGCAGCCTGCAGGTGTCCCCTTGGGTGCAGGCCACCTGTGCCATGGCGCAGGCTGCCTCTTGGAATCCCGATTGGTGTAATGCATGTCACAAAGTGTGACTTGCACCACTGGGTTTGGCGCAAGTCACCTTGCAACATGCGTAACCCAACTTAGAACTGGCCCCAGGTATATAAATGTAAATGGGTTGGGGGTCTTTCAATGGATGGTACACCACTGCTCGCTTACAGAGAATGTGGTTATGGTGCTGATAAGGGAACACAGCAGAGCAGAACGTGTTGCAGCTGATACATTGCTTAAACTTCAGATTTCACATACACATGGTCATGGGCTTCATACTTCCCATCCTGTCTGTGATAAGGCAGACGGTGGTACATGCACAGCAGTGATCAAGGAGAGTAGACAAAGGCAGAGGCTGTAAACCATGTCATCAGCAGAAGGTTAGCACACAGTGAGGCTGCAGTGGACAGAGTACTCTACTACAGTTACTGATTATCATTAATTTGACACTTGAGCAGTAAACTGCATATTTCTTTCTGTATTGCAAACAACATTGACATATTGCCAGCAGTGGTACCAGCCCCACAGAAACAGCAGGAGGAGGCCAAGAAAAGGAAAAAACAGCACATGCTTCAACAAATGTTTGCTAAAAATATAGAAAGAGCTGGAGAGGCTGGCAGCAAAGGAGAAGGAGCAGCAGCCCTCCGCAGGGAGCAAGACAGTGGCAGGGCCGGTGCCACCTGCAGGACCAGGGGGAACAACACAAGGAGGAGCCCACAACACCGCCACCAGCACCCACCAAGCAGGTGGAGAGTGAGACAAGCTTTGCAAAATGCAGGGATGGGGATATTAAAATAATTTTTAAAAAATTGTGGCACTGCCGGCTGGCCAGGAAAGGTTGGAGGCCAACCAGTGCCACATTTTGCAGCTTCTTTGAGAACTCTCTGCAAGGTAGAGGGCAGAGCAGAGACCAGCAGCTGGCCATAGATGCTGGCTTTAACTGTGGCGCATGTTGAGAGCAGTTCCCACTCATGGTGGCTCAATATTGTTGTAAATAGGTTCTATTTCATATGTTGATGACTTGTTTTTGTTTGTTGCTTTTGATGTACTATAAATAGTTTGTTTTGCAAATGTGTTTCTACTAGCTCTTTCTTTGTTCTGTAATAACCTTTTTTTTTATAATATAAACATTTCCTTATTGACACCATACATTCTTGTCATGGGTTTATTTACCATATGTGAAGAAGGTTGATAAAAGTTCAGTGAACATGTCTGATTCACCAGCAGACAGTTTCCTTTCACAATCACGTTTTCAAACTTTGGTTTGGTTCAGGTGCAAAAATGTGACCCATCTGAAGAGATGCTTATTTTCACTGCGGGGGCCTTGTTATGACAAGTACGATTGGGTGGGTGACTGAATCAGAGTCAGGGAACCTTGTGTCGGTAGGGGAACGGAGGCACCTTGATGGTACAGTAGTAATAGGTGCCTTCATTTACCTACCGTCATAAGAGTCCTTGCCTCTGACTCGGCCATCACCCTAGTCTGTCGTACTTGTCATCACATGAACAGTACTGGTGCTCATGATACACAGACTGCTGTGGAGGACCACTGTGAAGGATTTCGAACTGTGAGGTACTTTTAAATAAAAAGAACATTGCATGGAGTTGCACAACAAGTGTCACCCTACAGAAGTACTTAAGAGAGGCAGGGACCAGCAGTAGCACATGGTGACACAGCATTGCTTATTGGTGTTCTAGGTGGATTTTTTGTAATGTCCACTAATATGCTAATGTCACAAAATTATTTTTTACTTATTGACCTTTGTGATTGGTTAGATTTAGATTCGGTTTTTTTTTTAACTGTCATCTGCTACATGCATGTAATATGTAACACAGCAACACCACATGGCTACAAATATGGGAGCAGCAACAGAGGCATAGAACATCAGCAGCAACAGCAGGAGTAGATAGAATTCCAATGGTTTGTTCCTTTGTGTGTGACGCACTGACACCACATAGATCTGAAGGGACTGTGAAGATAGAGGGACTCTGGATATGCTGTGGTTCCCATCATCATCTGCTAGAAAACCTGCAGACCAGCCCTGCAAAGACATTAAATAAAAAGAACTGTTTTAGTAATATGACAGCAACATGCATATGCACACACAGACACAGACACACATACAAGCAGACAGAGTCTCACACACACACACACACACACACACACACACAGACACACACATACACATGCACATACACACCCCTCTGTTGTCACTACTGCCACTATATTTATGTGACATACCAGAGTGGTATATATGTGTGTATATACATATATAATGTATAACACAGGATGGGCCTGGTCTCCACACAACTGGGTAGCACAGTGATTACTTGTGGTTAGATTTAGATTCCATTTTTTTTAACTGTCAGTAGCTCAGTAGGTAGCACACTCACCTCTGAGGCCGGGAGATCAGAGGGCTGTGGGTTCAATTCCCTCATCTGGCACTTGGGTTAATATCCCAATACTGACACCGTAGTGCAGCATGAGAGGGGTGCTGCACTTCTGAGGTGCTGTCTTTCAGATAAGACGTTAAACCGAGGTCCCGTCTACCTGGATTTGTGGTAGTTTAGATGGATGTTAAAGATTCCATGGCACTTATCGAAAACAGTAGGGGAATTTCCCCTGTGTCCTAGCCAAATTTCCCTCATTCACTAAAAATACCACCAACAGCTTAATCTGGTTCAATTTCAGTTGCTTACATCTGTATCCCCCCTCCCCCACCCCTCGGTAGCCCCTGAAAAAGGGACTTCTCGGCCCAGTGGGCTTACTGGGTCAACAAAAAAAAAAAAATCAATTCAACTTCCCTGTATACCTTTTCCTGTTTACACATTTGTGAATACAAGTAATAGTAACCAATATCCAAACCAAATGTATATACCCTAACTGTATGATGCTAGGTAACTGTGGCTTGCAAGGACATGAACCCATCAAGGGAGCTAACCATACTATAGAAGCACTCCTCTGGGACTTGAGCCTTGTGACTTTATACTCTGGTTAGCTCACTCAATGTGTTTATACATCCTCGACTTGTATAACACACTTAGCCATCCTCGATTCAATTTGTAATTTTTGTCATTCACTGGTCACCAGCTCTGTTCCCTATGCAGAAACACTGAAACAGTTAAACACAGAGTACAGCTCTGACTGAAAGCATCCAGTTAGTCTTCTCAACCAATGAAACACAGCTGCAGTCAATTAATGTTGATTATGGGCAGTGTATAAAAGTCGAAGGTTGTACATCATCAAACTCCCTACCTACAAAAATTACCTTTAACGGCACCTCCATTACAGAAAAAACAACAATTATGGAACTATTCAATAATCATTTTGTTACTGCAAGATTAACCTTCGATACATCTCCAGCTAATATACTATGTACTCAACTTTGTGCTCAGGGCACGGACATTCCAGCGAGTATTAGATCAAATATTGGGGCTTTATTCTCATTTCAGCCTGTCTCTTTGAAAAAAGTTGAAGATCTACTGTTACATTTGGAAATAAGAAAAAGTGGTGGAGCAGATTCCATATAGCCTTACTTTCTGAAACATAGTTACCCTGTCCTGACCATGCCAAAAATGCACCTTTTAAACCTATCTTTATCTCAAGGTGAACTTCAATCTATATTGAAAACAGCCCATGTTATACCACTATTTAAATCTGGAGATACAGTACTGCTGATTTAAACAACTATAGACCAATCTCCCTTCTCCCTATCCTATCTAAAGTATTGAAAAAAATAATGAGTGCCCAACTACGTGACTGCCTAGAACATACAAACCTCATAAACCCATTACAATCAGGCTTTAGGCCTCAACACAGCACAATCTCGGCCCTTGCCAAAGTGACCAATGACTGGCACAGTGCTCTGGACACTAAATATGTTGTATGTGCAGTGTTCTTGTATCTAAGTAAGACATTTGACACTGTTGATCATGACTTGCTATTAGAATACCTCCGTGATTTAGGCCTTGATTCCTGTTCTAGGAGATGGTTCAAAAATTACCTTTCTGGCCACCAGCAACAGGTAAAAGTGGAAAGGGAACTTTCGCAGATTAAACCTCTATAGAGGGACATACCTCAAGGCTCCATATTGGGACCATTGCTCTTTGCCATTTATATTAATGGCATTGATATAGGGATTAATTATGCTAATATTCATCTATTTGCTGACAATACGGTACTCTGTGTAGACAGAACAACCCCAGAAACAGCATGCATGGACTTACAACAGGAATTCAATAAGCTACAACTACACCTATTGAAACAGAAACTTCTTTTGAATGTAAAAAAAAACAAAGGCAACACTCTTCTCACCTTTATCGAATGCCACTATACCAGTCTCCCATGGTTCATTACCTCAGATTAGTACACTCCTAGGTGAAACCCTGGAATATGTACCTAAATTCAAATACCTGGGGGTTCGGATTGATCACAAACTGTCACTCCTGGATCATATTGAGGAACTGATAAAAAAACTTAAACAGAGACTTGGCCTCTTCTATAGAATTCAACATCTTACCCAGGATACCAAGAAAAGACTTGTACAAACTACCTTCCTTGCCTTATTGGACTATGCCGATTTTATTTACTGCCAATGCCCTGCCTCTGTGTTAGCCAGACTTGATACATTATATCATAGATCCATTAGATTCATTGTGGGTGCTCCATATTCTACCCATCAATGCTCCTTATATGCTGATGTAGGATGGCACTCATTTAACTACAGAAGATGAAGAAATGCTGCCCTCTTGACTTAGAGAGCAATCATCAGTAAATTGCTACAATATATATTAGACTGCCTTTCCTTAATAGTGACAGACAAATATGCACTGAGAAGTGCTGCCTTTATCTTAATAAATATACTGAAGTTCAAATCTCGCTTTGAAAGGTCAGCCATAGGCTATGTGCTGCCACAGCTTTGGAATAAGCTGCAGAAAACTTTAAAATTGGCCCATCCCATTAACCTGTCTGCATTCAAAACACTGTGGGTCAGATATTCAAAACTTTGCCCCTGGGCTAAATTAACACTACCCGGTGGGCAAACTTTTAGCCCGGAGCACAAAGGAAGCTATATTAAAAGGGAATAGCCTGGAGCAAACAGCTTCTGAATATAGCATGGGAATGAGGCTGGGCAAACTGGGCTGGGAGTGCAGGGCAAACATAGCCCTGGAATATGACAGCTCTGAATACGGCAACCAGAAGTGCAAACAACAACAGCAACACAGTGCACAGTGATGTGAAGGTAGGTAGAGGTGAACTATGTGGCCAATATGTGTGCCAGTAAATGTGTGGAACCAGTACAGCTGCAAGCAGCAGTGGATGTGAAAGTAGTGTTCAAAACTGTATAATATTCCCCGAACTGTTTGCACAGCGCTAACATGATTGCGTGAGTTTAGTGCGGAGCTAAACTGTTAGCCCGGCGTGAACACATTTGCCCGGCGCTAAACTTTGCCATATTCAAAAGTGAAATGCAAATGAGGCTACTTAGGTAGTCTCTGGGCATACATCCAGATAAGCATCTCATTATGCCCTGATTTGCATGCAGTTTGCCCAGCGTTACTGCTGGGTCCCACGGCTCCATCCGTAGGTCAGTCTGGAAGTACAAGGTCTGGCTAGGTCTGACCGCAGCTCCACCTGTATGTCAGTCTGGCAGTGCATGATGATAGCGGTAGGCTACATGTAAACAGTACAGCATAGCATAGAATATTGTACCCCAGGGGACAACACAGCATAGGCACACATGTTGGTGGTGCTGCATGCAACTGCACACTGTAGGTCATGCTACAGTGCACAGCAGACACTACAGTAGCAAGGGGGCCAGTAGTGTGTGGACACAGCACTGTCTATGGTGTGTAGGTTAGTGCTGACCACTGCACTATATACAGTGATAGGCCCAACATGCAGGTGTTTACTGACAGTGGAGATTACTATTACGCTGTTGTGTGAACCACAGATGCTGCACCTCTGGCACGGGATGCTCACAGTGACATAAACATGTCTGACTTTGTGTGCTGTGGCAGTTGTACATCTGTGCGGTATGTGGCTGGGAGAGCATATATTATCAGAAAGGCACACTGGTGTTGGGGTATTCCCAATACTGGCCCATGTGCACTGCGTGATGTGTCCCAGCCTTGTGACCACACCTGGCCTGTGGCACAGCCTGACCACCCGTACACTCTCCCCTCAACATCCTCTGTGCCCACAGTGCTGCAAGTGTGTGCTGGCATATGTTAGTGTCCATAGAAGAGTTGTCCACAGGTGTGTGCTGTACGGCCACACTGCCATGCTGTCCACTGGTGGCAGGGTCACCACTTACTGCCTGGCATGGCTGAGACTAGTGGTAAATGATGGCATCATTGTGATGCCATCAGTGAGCCGCATGTTTCCTTTTTGCCTGGCTTTGTCTATGTGTCATATTTACTTGTTAGGGTCAAGCAAAGCTGTGCAAAAATTATGCAAACACCACGCAAAGCCAAAATGTCAAGCAAAGCTGATTGCCCAGGGTTAAGACTACCTTTTCCTGGGTGGTAATGTGCACCACGCAAGTGTCACTCTAAGTGGTGCAAAACCACTTTGTGCAGCACTAGTCACTGAATATAGCATTGCGCCTGTATTCATGTACACACACCCTCAGTTTGCCCCTTGCGTACATTATGATTTTGCCCATGCTAATGCAGTTTGCACATGCTATTTGGCCTTTTGAATATAGCAAACCCGCGCTAATCCAATGCTAAACCTGTGCAAATGGTTTGTGCTCAGCGCAAGGTTTTGAATATCTGGCCCTATATTCATGTCATGTCAAGGAATCCTGCAACTGATTCTCCTAAATTGTTTTTCTTATGATCTTATTCAGTGATTATTGTATGATACATACTGGTACCTCTCTGCACACTTATCCTACCCCTTCTTCTTTTAAACTAATCACATGTATTGGAGGTTCTGCCAGGTTACCCACTAATTGTTCTCCCTACCAGTTTCTTCTGTAGCTTGCAATAGAAGCCCTTTCATGGGGTCCTTATATAACCAATTTCACTATTGTCATCTGGAGTCATTTCCTGCAGAGGCTTATAACTCGGGCATCTTCCTGTAATTTCACATCTTCTGTAAATTCCCTATGTACTTCTTATTACTGTATCTCTAAACTTGAATGGTCTACTACCCCTCCCGAAATTTATGTTCTTATAAGTACTTCATGTCATGTACGCCATGCCATTCTGGCCCCATATTGGAAGCTGTAATTCTGGCCGGGTACTCGGTTATTCACCACCCAAGATTGGATCGCCTGGGGGGGGAGGTTGCAGTCTGTTTCAAGACCGAACTGGGCCTCTCAAGTGTACCAGTTGAGGAGACCCAGTCATTTGAATGCACCATGGTAGCAGGTGCAGGTTGTAGGATTGCCCTCATCTACTCAAGCGGTTCCTTCAGGAAGTGCCGGACTTCATGATAGACATGGCATTTGAGTCGCCCAGGCTGATGGTCCTGGGTGACTTCAATGGCTG
Organism: Neoceratodus forsteri; assembly: GCA_016271365.2. NCBI lineage: Eukaryota > Metazoa > Chordata > Ceratodontiformes > Ceratodontidae > Neoceratodus > Neoceratodus forsteri. The sequence continues at coordinate 943,733,896 of CM028129.1, forward strand.
GGTCGATGACGAACTCTCGCAATTTGGTCAGCACTTCTTCCAGTTAATCTCATCTCTGGGCTTTACACAGATTGTTTCCACTGCTACCTATAAACATGGTCATTCTCTTGACTTGGTTTTCCTCCTGAGGATCGACGCCTAAGATTTGGGGTGGAACCTGTTGGATGGTCTGACCACTACACCGTGCATTTCAGTTTTTGTGCCCCTCTTCATAGGCCTGCCCCTGTGAGATGCGGCGACTAGGACGAAGGTTAGAGTGTTGCTGGCAGAAATCTGCCCTTGATGCTGGCCACCTTAGATTGATGGACCATTATCAAGTCTATCAATCCGCAATCACCTATAAGAAGGCAGAGTTCTTATCTGGGGAGATTGAGGCCACTCGGAACCAACCAGCTCATCTCTTTTGAACCGTAGACAGACTGTGCAACCCAGCCTGTTTACAGGTTTGGAGAACATATTTGCAAGTTGAGTGAGATGAGCTTGCTTGGTTCTTTGCAGCTAAGGTGGCCGATATCAGGGCAGAACTCCTTCCGGCACAATCTGGCATTGCTCTAGATTGGCATTTGGACACTGCGCCTTGGTTTTCCTGGAGTTCCTTCAGCCGGCCAGAGCTCTGGGACATCTTGACGATTGTCCAGGGTATGCGCCCTACATGCTGTAGTTTGGATCCGGGTCCAAATACCCTGATCTTGGACTGTAGTGGCATTCTTGGCCCGATCCTAGCATGGATAGTCTGGTGCTCCCTGGAAACAGGTGTGTTTCCTAGCTCCCTGAAGGAGGTGGTGGTGACACCCATCTTGAAGAAAGCTTCCTTGGCTCAGACTGTTATGTGAACTACAGACCAATCTCAAACCTTCCATTCATGGGGAAGTTGATAGAGAAAGTAGTTGCCATACAACTGGATGACCATTTGACTATCCATGATGTCTACGATCCTTTCCAGTCCAGTTTTCGAAAGATACATAGTACTGAGACGGCACTGGTTCAGGTGCTCAATGATCTCCTGATGGCTAGAGATTGGAAGAGTCATTCTATCTTGGTCCTTCTGGATCTCTCTTCAGCATTTGACACTGTGGACCATGGGGTCCTGCTCGATCATTTGAGGTTCATCTGTGGCCTGTCAGGTACGGTCCTCAGGTGGTTTTCAGCTTTCCTCACTGGAAGAACTCAAAGGGTGGTGTCGAGGATTTATTCCTCTGACCCAACCCCTTTATTATGTGGGGTTACTCAGGGGCTGGTGTTGTCACCCATGTTATTCGCAGTGTACATGCTACCCCACGGAGACATTGTAAGAAGGTATGGGCTGAGGTTTCATTGTTATGCCGATGATACCCAGCTCTACTTTTCTTTTGTGCCTGACCAGAATAGAGCCCTCTCAGTATTTAATAACTGCCTCGTAGATATCCAGGAGTGGATGGATTTAGCTGGCTGAAGTTGAACTAGGTAAAGACTGAGGTGTTGGTTGTAGATTCGGGTCACTGGATAGAGGGGCCAGAGGTGGGGTTACCCTCAGGACTTTTTCTTGGGGGTCTCTCACTGCTGGCCTCTGAATGGGTGCGAAACTTGGGGGTAATGTTTGATGTGGGCTTGACACTGCATTCGCAGGTGTCAGCTGTTTTCAAATCCTCCTTCTATCATCTGAGGAATATCTCCAGAGTTAAGCACCTAGTTCCGTTTGGTGACCTTCCTACCCTGGTCCATGAGTTTGAGTCCTGCCACCTGGACTATTGCAATGCCCTTTACCTCGGGCTTCCAGAGGTGGATATTCACCACCTGCAGCTGGTGCAGAACGCAGCAGCCAGACTATTGATGGGAACCTCTCGGTCCTGTCATATTTTGTCCATGCTGCGCGAACTGCACTGGCTGCCAGTTCAGTGGCAAATCACCTTCAAAGTCAGACTTCTGACTTGGACTTGGCCTGGACTACCTGAAAGAGCTCCTGGTTCCTTACTGCCATGGGCGATCTCTCCGCTCAACTGACGAGGGATTGCTAGAGATCCCAAGGGTCTGTTTAAAATCTTCTGGGCCTGTGCTTTTATGCACGCAGCCCCTATCCTTTGGAATTCTCTACCTTGTCAAGTACATGAGTGCCTGACCATGGAGGGATGCAAACAGGTGCTCAGAACTATTTTATGGAGTTGTGCTTTTGGGGATTAGTTTTATAATTCTGACTGTTTTAAGTTTTAATTTTTTATAATAAATGTCATATGTTCAAGTTGTTTTATTTTATGTAAGGCGTCTTGATATTTGAAAGGTGCCATAAAAATAAAAATGAATTGAACTGAATGTAATCAGTTTGACCTATGCACTTTTGTACATACTAAATATAGGTAGTTGCCTGCTATGCAGGATCATTTCCTTTTTCTTTTACTTCTTCCTTTTTTCTCCGTTTTAATGTTTATTGCCAACCTCTTGTTGTATATTGTTTTATTTTATACCGTAGCTGATCAGTTGTATATTTCAAATGTGTATATTCTTTTTGTATGATGGGTTCTTATATGTCATCCATGTCCATCTTGAAAATGAGTACTCCTCAATGGTGTTTGTCTGGATAAATAAAGATTTTGATTGATTGATTAATAGAACACACAGCTACACAGAGCTAGGCCTGGCAAAACCTGCACTGCAAGCAGTGACACAAGTGGTGGGTTCATTCAAGCTGCAGAGAGAGTGATGTTTGCAACTGGACTGTGGCTTTTGGAAGTTACTGGACAGTATGATACTAACTGGAGGCTGGAAACCAAGGCAGATGTGGTAACCAGAGGCAGTGACTGTTTCTATTGTTTATTGGGAAGTATAGTGTGGACAACATTATTTTTTTTTCTCTTGGGCTAAAGGGGAGACATGCAACCAAGAGCTAGAGGCAAAGCAACCTTGAAGAAAACTGCAGTGTTATATTGCCTTGGAAATTCACTGTGGACACACCTACACCTGCTGGCCCCACAACTGAGGTCACTGTGCCAAAAACTGTTCCATAACTGATGTAATCTAATCAGTGCTTTAAGAAGAAGTGGAATCTGTATTCCTATTTACATGTTTTGTTGTTTGTTGTTTGATGTGTTTTGTAATTTCATGAAACGTGTATGTTACGGTGTAATTTGTGTATGTAATTGTAATCTTTTATGGACTACGGGTTGTACCTGTAAAAGGGATTGTATCTCAGTGTACTAACCCATATATAAATAAGCTTCACCCTTGACATGGGTGCCTCTGCTGCTGCAAGCAGCCAGGCGGACCCCTTCTGTCCACCGGCTGCCTTCCTCACTGTACTGCCCGCCAATCACCAGAACGAAGCTTCACCCTTGACACGGGTGCCTCTGCTGCTGCAAGCAGCTGGGCGGACCCCTTCTGTCTACCGGCTGCCTTCCTCGCTGTACTGCCCGCTGATCACCAGACCAAAGCTTCACCCTTGACACGGGTGCCTCTGCTGCTGCAAGCAGCCAGGTGGACCCCTTCTGTCCACCAGCTGCATTCCTCACTGTATTGTCCGCCGATCACCAGACCGAAGGTACGCTGCAGAAACTGGACTGTCCAGAACCATCGACTCTGCCTGCAGACGGGCTGCTGCAGTTCTTTAATTCTTTGCTATTGCTGTTTCCTCTGGACCTTAAGCTAATGTTATATTCTGATTGTGGTACTTGTTAATTCTCTCTAAATTGTCTTGTAAATCCTAACTTAAACGTGAACCTAAGCCTGCTTACAGCAATTTTGCACTCCAGGGGTAGTTTGAAGTGCAAGTTCATTTAGGCTGCAGGTTTGTAGATTGTAAAATATCACAGCTCTCTTTGTTTTAAGGTCCAGTGGTAAGCTACGCTGGATCAGAAACTAAGTTTAAAGTGATACAGTTTTTTCTGTTTAGACCAGATTCCATTTGGGTCACAGTTGTAAGCTTTGCCCTGCAAATAATTAAATTTCTCTTTCACTTTCTGTCCTTCTGTCTCCCTGCTGCTTGAATTTTTGCACCCAATCTCCCATCTCCCACCTCCAGCCTTTATTAAATAGTCTCCTTCCCCCCCTCGGCACCACCTCAAGCAATGTTCATCCTCCCCTCTCACTAATATTGCAACTCCTCTTAAAGAAACAGAGCACAGCTATTAGGCCTAACACTTGTCCTGTCTTCCCTTTAAAGACATCTTCCTATTTTCACCAGCTATTTGCCTATCAGCTTTGCTTAGCACCTGCTCTGCTATCTACTGTTCAGTTCCATACCTGGGCTTCCTCCCTTGCTACTCCGAGTAATTTTCAAGTTGCCTTGGTACCCTCTGCCCTAGCTAATAACATCCTATTGTAACCTACAGTTGATATCTTAAAATAGACCCACTGCACCTGATTGTGCTCCCAGTGAGTGGTGCCGCTAATGCTGCCAGCTGCCTGTACCTCCATCCTCCTGATGAACTGGACACTTTCAAATCTGGGTAAGTGTCTGGGCTGCTCTGGGGTAGCACTGTGCGGGTTTGATAGGTGGCCACCTGCTGCCACCCTCCTCTAACTGGACTGCTGCTCTCTGCGTGGCCACTGTTTGACCCTGCCTTTTCTCTATTGACTTATCAGTCTCTGGGCTTTGGCACCCTCTGCTTGGCATTGACTTTTGCTGAACATTACTGTCTAGTCTCCTATTGGTTTCTTATAAAATTCCACCACTAGGGGTGCCTTCTAACATATCTTGAAAAGGTCTTCATTTCCTCACTGTAATCTTTTCCACAAGTAGAGCCTGGGGCTGGTCTGCATTCCTAATTAACCTTTGCGGAGCTTTACTTTCTGCTTCTCTGATCCACTTCTTCTAAATAATTGCTACGCTAGCAGGAAACACTTCATTATTTTTGCTCTATCTCTAATTTCGGCCAAGGGTTAAAATGGTGTAACACGGTCACCCTTGGCCGTCTTAATTTTACACACACTATCTCTTTATCCTTAAGAGCTAATCCTCTGTCTCAGTATACCGCTAGCCTTCCTACCCAAGTCAAATAGTAACACTATGGTGAAGTATAGTCTGCTATGGGCACTCTTGTCATTTGTCCTTTTACTCAGCCTGGACACTGCCACATGGGCTCTCCCATGTAACCAAATGGCAAAAGACTCCTCAGAGGCTTACCACAACTATAGCTTCTCTAACTTGACTGCAGAGATAAAGCCTGATCTTCAACCTAACCCTATCCTCCTTGTTAGAGGCAGCATCTGTTACCCTTTACATGGCAGGAGGAAGCTGCAATGGAGGTGTGCTTTCACCCTAACCTGCCACTGTGTAAGGCTTTGGTTCCTAGCCATGATCATTATTCTGCTATCTGGGGACGTCAAACTAAATCCAGGTCCACCTACCTGTTTCTTTTCCCAAAATGAGTTATCTGGCATGTCCAAGAAAGGATTATTAATTGCCCATTTCAATATCAGAAGTCTTACCTGTCACCATGCGGAACTCGAGGCCTGGGTGAAACTCTACAATCCTGATGTACTCTGTCTCACAGAAACTTGGCTAAAACCCGGTATACCTGATGATGTATGCTCCTTGCCTAACTATTCCCTGTTCTGGCGGGATAGATCCTCATCCAAGTGTGGAGGAGGAATTGCCCTATTCTTCAAAAACCACCTTAACATCTCTATTGTCCTGGCATCTGCCTCTCCCACAGTGTGTGTATTCATGCAGGCAACTATTGTATTGGGGGAAAAGAAGCTTCATATTATCTGTCACTATAATCCCCCTGCTGGGGGAATAGTAGGTCTTCAAGAACTCCTTGACATCACCTCCCAGACTGTAAATCATAATGAGGCTGTCATCCTAGGTGATCTTAACCTCAGTTGGTTAGGGTCAGCTCAAATATCCTTGCAATCACTCATGCTTAGTTATAATTTTCACCAGTTGATCTCTGAAGCAACTAGAGCCATGTCATCCCATCAAATGGGTACACTCCTAGACTGGGTGATGGTTAACTGTATGGAACATGTGTTGAAAGCAGGAATCCTTGCAGATGCACTAACAGACCACTCACCCACTTTTTGTATCCTATCTATGGTTGCGCCTCCATCTCCTCCATCAAGACTAATCATGTTTACAAATCTAGCTCATATTGACTGGGATGTATTTCTCTATGATGTCTCCAATATCGACTGGGCAGGTATCTATCAAACAAAGGATGTGGAGGTTGCTCTACAGATATTCATAAATGAATTTCTTACCATTCAATATAAACATGCCCCCAAGACTACTAGGAGGGTCAGAGGAAAACAGATGAGGTGGCTGCATAAAGACCTCCTTGCTAATCTGTGCCAGAGAGACAAGCTCTGGATTCGCTACAAACAAACTGGCCTACAGTCAGATCTTATTGTCTATCGTGTACTAAGGAACAGATGTAAGAGACAAGTTAGAGCTGCTAAAAGCAAATACTGCAAGGACCTTCTACAAAGCTCAGCCTGCTACCCGAGGAAATTCTGGGCCCATGTCAATAACATTTCTGGGTACCTCACAGTCAGTCCCTCCTGGTGAAATGATCATAAATGGGGCACATTGTAATGACCCTAGGACCATCTCAGACAGTTTTAACAATCTTTTCTCTGATTTGTCACACTATACGTTGGCTTTACAACCTAGTGGATCGCACTCTAATCTACTTACCACGCTACCATCAGACAACCATACTGTCCTATCGTATGATGCTCCTCCAGTGCAACCATTCAATTTCAAGGCTATATCAAGAGCGGATGTCATGAAATTACTGAGATCCATATCTGCCAATACCAGCTCTGGTTCTGACTCACTGGAACCTCATCTTCTTAAGCTGGCTGCTCCACTCATTGCCTCTCCGATTGTCAGAATCTACACTTTTTCCCTTATCTATAGCACTGTGCCAGACTTATGGAAATCTGCAAGAGTAACACCTGTCTTTAAAAAAGGTGATCCAAAGGACATGGCCAATTTCAGACCTATAGCAATTCTCTCTGTCCTTAGCAAGATCCTAGAGAAAATAGTTGCATCACAGACTGTTGACTACCTTACATGCTACAATCTCCTCTCAGACACCCAGCATGGTTTCAGAAAAGGTCATAGCACCACCACAGCTCTTTTTCAACTAACTACTGATATTCTGTCCAACATGGATTCTGAAAAACTCACAGGTGCCATCTTCATTGACCTCACTAAGGCTTTTGACCTTGTAGACCATCCCCTGCTTCTCTCCACTCTCCATAAATTCCATTTCTCTACCCCTGTTGTGGACTGGTTCTGTAGCTACCTGTCAAACAGGTCACAAGCTGTCAAATTTAACTGCTCCCTGTCCAGCATGTCTACTGTCAACCTTGGGGACCCCAGGGCTCTATCCTTGGGCCCCTTCTGTTCTCAATTTTTATCAACAATGCAGCTGAGGTCCTGGAATCTTGCTCAGCTATTCTCTACGCTGATGACCTGATCATCTATACTAGTTCTTCTAGTATTGCCTGCATAAACACATCACTTACTTCAGACTTTAATAAGGTCTTAGACTGGCTACTAGACTGTAAGCTTGTACTAAAAGAAAAGAAAACGAAAGCCATGCTCCTAGGTTCCGCACCAAAGATTAAGGCCTATTCTAGTTTGCTGGAGGTTCTTCACCCAGGAGGATTTCCACTTGAAAATGTTACTTCCTTGAAGTACCTTGAGATCCTGCTGGATCAGTCCCTGGATTTTAATCTTCACATTCAGTCCTCGTGCAAAGCTGTAAACTCGAAACTGGGAGTAGCTTACAAAACGAGCTACATGCTTATACCCTCAGCCAAATTAGCAATTGCCCAAGGTATTCTGTTCCCAACCCTTACTTATGGTGCCTCTATTCTTACCTCTGCAATAAAACCTCCCTACTAAAATGGGACGTAACTTATAACAATATATGCCGATTTGCCTCTTCGTCGCCTCGACTCAAACATCACTGCCTTCTTTATAAGGATCTGAATTGGCTCTAACCATCTGCCAGTAGACAATACTACCTTGGATCACTAATGGACTCTATCATCAGGGGAAAAAAAACATCCCAGATGGCGGTGTTGCGGGTCCCTCAACCATCCGTCCATGGCCTGTGATCAGCTGATAAATTCTTGTTCTATGTTCCAAGATGTCGGATGACTAAAGGCACAGGAACCTTCCAATTCTCTGCTCCCAGGCTATGGAATGCTCTTCCATTCAACCTCCTGTTGTCTCAGTCTCACTTTGGATCTAAAAGTGAATATCGAGGTTATCTATCCTTAGCTGATGCTTGTACATGCTTTGACCCAACCTGAAGCTCCTGAGACTTACCAGTAATGTTACCCCTGCTCTAATCCAACTCCAAGACTGTCTCCTCTTCCCCTTCCCATATTTTTCCTTCTCTTTGTAAATAACTTCTTGACTACTAGCTCTCTTCCTTCTCGAACCCTGTTGCTGACCATCCACTGCTGTTTTGCCAGTTACCACCCCTGACCTTCCTTCTGTCAGTCTTTCTTGTTATGTTTGAACATTTCCTCACATTTCTCTCTATATAAGCTTTCTATCTTATTAACCCTTTCACTCCACAGGTCAGGTCCATGGTTTCTGTACTTGTTATATATTTTACTGCCATTATCTGTATAACGCTTGCCATTATTTTTTGTTGTTGCTACCCATTGTATTTTTGTAACACTGCTATACTGTTCCTCTATTTGTATTATTGTACCCATGTTGCTGTTGTTCAACTGTTCTCTTTTTGTTTCACTCTCCTGGGTCATGCCTGAAAATAGTCATTTTATGGCTAGTGCACCTACCCGGTTAACAAAATCTAAATAAAAATAAAAATAAATAAAAATCAAATAAATAAATGCACTATGATAGAACATAATACTTACCTTAGTAGTAGTGATGGACAAGCCATAAGGCCACAGGACTGCCTGGCAGAATATATCAGGACAGCAGAAGCAGCAGCAGCATGTAGAAAGCCTTATACAGGAAGACCTGAAAGGGAAATCACACTGAGAGTTACACAAACACACAAGAAGCATGGCTTGGCATTGGTTAGCCAAGGCACAACACCTGATAAGCCAGACCACCAACTCAGAGCATACTCTCACTTTATCTAATCTACCTGCACCACAAGTGGTCCGTCCCTACAGCAGCTACTCCACCACTACCACTGTCCACCCCCACATGCCTGATTTGAAGTCAGTCCAAATCTACACCTATCCCGGTACCACAGAATGACCTGCCTGGAAAGAAAAAAAAATATGAATTACTTACCTGGGCACTTGGGCTGGACACACCATGAAGCCACAGGGTTGGTGGATTACTGGAGGATCCTAGTAGCAGCAGAACCAGAAGCAGCAGCAGCATCCAGAAAGCCTTATGCATGCAGATCTGAAAGCAATAAATAAATAAAGTGAGTTCAACAGACTTAGACACATGAAATGAGTCATTCTTGGTAACCTGGTTGGGAAATGCAGCAAAAACATTACAATGATTTCATACAATAATTTTTGAGCTCGGTGATTCCTACCTGAACATGAGCTAGTAATAACCATACTACCTTTAAGCAATATTAAACCTGATAAATGGATATCCAGATACAGACAGAAAGAACCAGACTTTTACTGGTTAAAACCTAACAAATGGCAACACTACCCAATATTGGAGTGGATGACTGTTACTGGCATCTAACAACACCTTCATTGAAGCGATACTGCCTGACAACTGACATGTCTGTCTCAAACTGTTACCATGATACCAACAAAAAGTGTGATCATGAAGTTAACAGCACCCCACTACTGCAAGAGTAAGGTAGCACATATTTTTCACCCATAGCAGTGCGACAACAATTTTGTTGACAATGATATGGGAGAAAGATTTCCACCACATGGCATTGTGGTACCAGACATTGTGTCTCCTGGGACTATAGCACCAAAGCACTGACCCAGGAAACAGACTTTATGTGGGGGACTTTGCACCCCGTACCCCCCATTATGAAATATACCTCCTCTGGAGTGGGCATGCCCTGGAGGGGATGAGAAATTCTGTGACCACAAAGGGCCACATGAGCGAGGGGCAATCTAAAATCAAGTGGGGGGGGCTGTGGCTTTGCTAGTTTTTAGGCACTTGCTGCTTTGGCTGCCTTGTCCACCAGCAGGGACATGATGCAAAAGCTTTCTAAACAGGAAGTGCATTGGTCAACTTGACTACTTCCACTTGTATTTGCATGCCTAGGGGTCGAATACAATAAAGGGTCAAATGGTACTACATCAAAACCAGGAAGGGGACCCTCTCTTTCAGAGTATCCACCAGTGTCATAAGTGGGCTTTACTGACAAACACTTGTGCTGTGACAAGAAAATGGGATGCTTACTTTGCAAATGGCTATGCATACAAGTTGTCCTGTAGTGTGACCCTGGCTTACCACTGCTAATTGTGGCCCTGCAAAGGTTGCACACAGCCAGACTGTCATCAGCCTTATCCACTGAGAAGAAATCCCACATTAGTGACTTTCTGACGACACGCCAGATTTTCGTGGGTGGGGCGGATGGGCAAGGGGCATGGGGTGGGCAACATTTTTGTCTGTTGCTGCTCCTGCTTCTGCTGCTTATCCCCATGTACCCTTTTTTACATTGTGGTCCCTCTACCCTTACATCTTGCTGCTGGGGGAGTGGCGTAAGAGTGCTTGCTTGCCCTTTACCTGTGACACTTTTGTGTGCTGCTTGTGGAAGGGTTGGCTGCCAATTAGGGTCCAGTACGGGGTCATGTTCACATCCCTCATCACTGTCATTCTCACTGATTTTGGACATTTCTGGCTCTGATAGTAAAGGCTGATTATCCCCCATCACCTCTTCTTCAATAACCTTTTCTTCCACAGCAACAGTACTAGTTGCCAGATGTTTGGACTGAGGGTATTCTTCCTTCTCAGCCTCCATCTGAGGCACACTCTGCTCATGTTCCTCCACTGCCAGAACAGTTAATGGTCCTGTACCCCCTTTAATGTCATCTCTCATACTGTCTGCCACTGGACACACACTCTTATAACTCCTAGTACCTAGCAGCTCCATAGTCAACTCCCTTAGACTCCTGTGAGTGTTCCTCCTCCTGAGACCCATGGGACTCACACAGTAGTGCAGTGACATCCATGGCAGTCTTTCTAGACACTTTGGCATGCTTAGCAACAGCTGCTGGGGGAGTGACAGTACTACGCCACAGCCCACGGAAACTGGAAGCTTTCATGCCCCCTGAAGCTAACATTGGCTCAGCATGTGGCACTGCAGGCATTGCAGTGCCACCTGAAGATGCAGTGCCACTGACTGTGGTGCTCCTACTAGCACCTTCCCCAGCACCCTCTGTTTCAGCTTATGACACCCTTTTCACAGATCTTCTACTGACACTTTCCCACATCCTACATGCATTCACTTGCCAGACATGGTGTGATGTCTGTATCATTCTCGCGCCTTATGGTTAATGAGCTGTGAATGAGCTTGGCACATCCAGCAGACCAGACCAGACCTGGGTTTGATTCTCACAACCTCCACTTGCATACTGTGTGACTCTGAGCAAGTCACTTAACCACCCAGTGCTCCCAGGTTGCCCCTGAAAACAGGCACTTGTGCCTGGTGGGTCTTACCCAGTTACCAAAGACTTCAGATTGCAGATCAAAGACTACCAGAATATTATGAAATAGTCACTCAAAATAAACACAAATGCAGCAATGTCTTTGCCTCAACCCCACAAATACAGGTGTAATCCCCTGAAAATGGGGGTTCCCAAAAGTCTTCCAGGAGCTTGCTTTAATGTTCCAAGCCTGAATGGTGTTTGTCGTCTAAGCCATTTATCTGTGAGTGCTTTTAGAGCCTCTGGTACTGTCTCTTTAAGAGCTGTCTGCCTGCAAACATAATTAATTTGGATGGGGGTCTGTGTGCTTCCCTGCTTGAGTCCAGCTCGAGCTGCTGACAAATCGCTCCATTTCTGCCATCACTAAGTGGGCAGAGTGAGCACTTTTCAAAGATGTAACTGTTTGCCAGAAATCATTTAGAGTATTAGTGGAAATGTAGTTTGTCTAACCTGCCTTTCTTGCAGCTGGGACTCTGTGTGTTTTGCCCCTCCATTTTGGATCTGAACTACTGAATAGATCCAAGCAGTGCAAGGGGGGGCTCTAAAATGGAGCCTTTGGATGAATCAGAACTTGGACTCTTAATTGGAGCCAGCCACAGGAGGATTGTATGGGCAGTTACTCTAGGAAATGTAGTTTTGATCTTAGCGCCTTTTTCCACCGACAAGGAGAGTTTTATTGTGAGTGACAGCTGGACCAGCCAACAGAATAGTGTGGAGCTAAAGGAAATGCCCTGCTCTGGGATTAGAGAGATTAGATCAGTTGTGACAGTGAAGAGACAAGGAGCTCTGTGCTTCTCGGTGTGTAGTTTAGCGCGTGGAGTGCATGTGAGGCTCTGAGGTTTGGCCTGCAGCCGTTGCAAGCACCAAATCAGACTGAATCCAACTTGTGAGGAGAGGGAAGGAGATCTGAATAGTAGAAACCAGGCTCACCCTGTAGAAGACTAGATAAATTGCTGAATCTCGCTTGGTCTGTCAGGAACTGAAGCTGCTGTGTGTTCTCCCAGGTATCTTGCAGTAATTGTGGTCGGGATCGAGGAGCAGCCTGCCTGGTATAGTAATTTCCTTTACATATAAATGTGTCTAGTGCTTGTGGGGAATCACAAACTTATTTTCCTCGGTACTGTGAATTGTGTGCTGCAGCTGGAAGCAGAACCCAGCTTGATTCGGACTGAATCGGCCTGTTTTTCGAATGCAAGTGAGTCCTGACACAAGTCTGGGCCAGCTATTCTGCTTCTCCTGGCCATTCCAGGACAACCTGCACCCATCCAGTTTTCAGCATTGAGTCTGTAAGTACAAAGCAGGGTAGCTCCCTGCAATCTGTTTATCAGATTGCAAGTGTGTCATCTAATTGTTGCTGTTTCATTTCTTCTCGAACTGAGCCATCCAGCTCCAGATTACAATAGGGTATTGTGCAAGAGTTTTTGCATCACAGGGCCCCATCCTGCTGCACCGATCCTGGCTAGCCCCCCCCATCCTGGGTACCCAGTGAAAGTGACATTTTTGGACTCTGAATATGCACACAGTACTGTGATTATTAATGTGCCTAACCTAATTAACCTGATTCCCCCTTTCCTTGTTACAGCCCCTTAAATAAATCAGATCTGTTTGTTTCAGCAAAGTTACACTGACTGTGTGTTCATTTATATTAAAGTATTGTACTGTGGCTATTGTACTGCATCATCTTGTTTTACAGGGGGTCCCCAGAGTCAAGCTGAGAGAGCCAGCCCAGGGGATAAGTGTAAATAGTGAAGATACTCATGGTGTACTGTGTGGGCCACTAGTAGGAATAAAAGGGGGTCTCAGTGTCCCAGAGAGCTGTGACCAAGTGAGTCTAACTACTGCAAACCCTGACTTCTGGGTGGAGGCACCCACCATAGAACCTAGGCCCCTCAACCTGTCAGTAGTCAAGCAAGCAGGGGTAGTAGCCCTTGGGATACCGCCACCTGGGGGTTACACAGATAACAGCACGTCATACCTCTCAACTGTCCTGGATTTTCTAGAACTTCATGAATTTAGACTCCTCGTCCCACAGTCCTGAATTACTTGCTTTTATTATGGATTTTTTGAATGCCAGTGCATAAGCCTAGCAGACCTGTTTAACTTTTAAGCTACCAACAGAATTAGCAAATATAGGCATGATGGACTGAGGAAGGACATTGACAAAATAGAGGCAGTCCAGAGAAGGGCAATGAAGATGGTAAATGGTCTGCATCAGAAGCTTTACGAGGAAAGACTTATGGACCTTGACATCTATTCACTGGAGGAAAGAAGAGAGACAGGAGATATGATAGACTTTCTGCCTTAGGGGATTAAACAGAGTACAGGTGGAAGGGATATTTCAGAGAAAACTCTGCACAGGAACAAGGGGTTATGTTATGAGGCTGAAGGGTGGAAGGCTCAGGGGTAATGTTAGGAAGTACTTTTCCACTGAGAGGGTGGTGGATCCATGGAACAGCCCTCCAACAGAAGTGGTGGGTGCAAAAAAACAATACTGGGGTTCAAGAGTACATGGGATGGACATAAGGGTACCTTGTAGATGTGCAGAGCACGAGAGCCACAGATCAGATTGGATCCAAGGCTGCAGCAGTGACTAGGAAAATGGGCAGACTAGGTGGGTCGTATGGTCCTTATCTGTTGACAGATTGTATGTTTCTATGTATATGTATATATATATATATATATATATATATTTATCAGCCAACAATATAGCAAAGGTTAAACTAAGCAAATAAAAGAAATCTGGAGGAGACAGCCCCCCTTCCCCTGCATTCCATAGGCTTATCAGTTTCTCTAATGAGACAGACACGCACGCACACACACACACACACACACACACACACACATATATTGCATTCAGATACATTATATTTCTGAATCTGTTCAGTTATGTCTGAAAATTAAGTAACACCGGATCCTTAAAAGCCTGGAAATTAACTTAACACCGGATCCTAAAGAAATTTTTTTCTCTAGCAATGCCCATGTTAAACCTTAGTTTGAAGTAGGTAAACGAACAGAAAGAAGCTGCAAAACATTTGACTTTGTCTTATTTATTATTGTGTCATTTGGTAGTATGCAACTGAATTTGACATTTTAAAAAGCATAAACTAAAAGGACTTTACATACTGTATGTTGTAGTGTACTACATCATGTGATGTACATGTCATGCGATGGCACAAAGCCACACTGCAAAAAATATGAAACCCCTGATTCTGGTAATATGTCCCTGATTTTTTGGGGCATGCCCTGATTTTGATCCTGGCAGGTTGAGAGGTATGCAGCACTTTATTTCTTGTACTGAACAAGAAAAATGCAGATTTTCAGTCAAAAAAATCTTACTCTGTTGAGCAGAAGAAACCGTGCTCTTCCCTCTTCAGAATTCACTTCAGAAGTGTGTAGCCACTCAATAAGAAACGTGTGCTGTCCCCTAATAACTCACTCTGCAACCCAGTGACTGCAGAGCTGAAAACTATGTGATTAGAACTAACCATGGTGTAATTTGAGCTTTCTGTAGAATTACTGTGTTAAATAACAGAATTTCTCATTTACAGCAGAATTAAAACAAAAAGAATACAATCCTCCAGTTCTGTGGAATTCAAATGAAAGAAACATGAATAAAACCAGGAAAGGGGAAAAAATGAACCATTTAAAAAACAAAGAAAAGATTCATTGCTGACACCACAGTTAACGTACTCTACAGGTTGGGTGGTTAGATTCACTATGTGAGCTTCAGATTTAGAATACCACCTGTAGAAAAACAAATATGGCCATACATTGCTGGTGGAAAAAAATCCACAGAATTACTTTGAAAACTTTGGATAATTACATAATCTGGTGAAATAAATGGCAATAAACTTTATTTCCACATTTTGCAACTAAATTTTTGAAGTTAGTGACTAAAATAATGTACTATGTGGTGAAAATACACAGTAAATTTGTGGATGTCCAGAATTTCATCAAAAGCAAAAGTGTGAAAATTCCACAAAACTTTTGAAATTTCACAGAACTCCTGTGAAAGTGAGATTCACAACTTTTGCTCACAACTATTGCCTTGCTTATTTTACATTACACATTCTAATAATATGGGATGTGTACTACTTCTGAATTCTTTCTATCAGTCACGTTTGTGAAATTGCTCTGTTAACTTGCCTGGATTATTTATTTATTTAAAAGAGATTTACCATACTGAGCCACAAAGCTTGTTTCCAGGTGTTTTCTGGGGAAGGGGCAAGTACAAGCAAGTAGAAGCAAAGTAATAACAATTTAGCAATACACAGTAGGTATAATAATGTACATTACCAGAGCAAATAATAATGCAGGTTAAACATCAGAAATCTAAAGCACCCTGCACACACAAGAAGGTAAAATCACAAAATAGGAAAGGGTAAGAGAGAGAGTACAGTAGCAGCCACAGACACTGCCAGATATTTCCTGAACTTTCTGTGATATTTACAGAAATACCTCATGCTTTCTCCATTTCCACAGTAGGGGCAGCAGAGAAAAACTCTTTCGAAATTTTGTGAAATATCTGGAAATAGCTGGCTATGTCTGTGGCTACTACTGTAAGTAGAGGAGGGTGAGAAAGAGAGGCAAGGGGGGATGAAAAGATAAAGTAGTGGTGGAAGTAAAAGAGAGAGGAGAAGAGAACATATTATGGTGGACAGGGTTCGGGGAATATAGTGTAGAGGATTAGAAAGTGATAAAAAGGGTGATTACTGAAGGTGGGAGTGAGAGAGAACAAAGTATGGGAGTGAAGGAAATGGTGGATGGGAAAGGGAGGAGAAAATTGGGGGATGAGATGGGGTGGTGAGAAGTATAGAGGTTGGAGTCGATAAGGAGAAGTGTAGGGAATGGGCTAGGGGCATTTACAGGGAGCAGTGTGGCCTTGGAGAACAGAGGAAAGAGGGCATTTTGAGGTGCAGAATGGATTGTTAGCAGAAGGAGTTCCAAAGATTAGGAAGGAGAAACCAGACTGTTCAGCTCAGGATTTATGAGAGGGAAGCGAAAGAAAATGATAACCTGAATTATAGAGAGATTAAATGAATGGGGTGTAGGTGAGAGAGATGAGATAAGGAGGGGGCAAAGCTAACAAGAATTTAGAAATAAAGGAGGCACAGTGGATGAGATGGCAGTCATTCAAGGGAGGGAGAGATCAATGTAGAGAGAACAGTAGTAAGTCTGGGGGGATAGGCCAAGACAAAATGGCAAAAGGAGTGGAAGAGGGGATCCAGTCTGGCCAGGGTGGATTTAGGTGCAGCGCCATAGACTAAGTCACTATAATCAAAAATAGGAAGGATCATTTTAGTCATGATGTTGCGGTGGTCAGATATAGGGATACAGCTTTTGTTCCTATAAAGTGCACCAAGCTTAGGGTGGAGTTTTTTATACATGGCATCTATGTGCTGAGAAAAACCAAGGTGCAGCCAAGCCAGACACTGAGATACTTAAATGAGGATACATCATCAATTTTTCCCCCATCATGGGTGAGGATGGTTGGGAGTGAAGGGAGTCTAGAAAACCTCTGTCATGTGCCAAAACATATGGAGACTGTTTTCTTAGCATTAAGGAATAATTGATTAGGCCTGAACCATTTCTGGACAGTGTTGAAATCAAATTGAAGCCTTGATGTTAACTCTGATCGAGAAGCAAGAAGAAAACAGGACCTTGTCATCTGTATACATATGGATGGATGCAGAGGAGTAGGCTGAGGGGAAGTCATTGAGGAATATGGAGAAAAGTAAAGGACCAAGGATGGAACCTTGGAGAATGCCAGTGTGTATGGGTAGTGGGGGAGAGATGGTCTCCAATTCTCCCTGATTGAGGTCTACCTACAAGATAGGTGTTGAACGACCTAGTTATGGAGTCAGATAGACCCGCTAATTTTAGTTTGTAAAGGAGAAGAGGGTGGGAGACAGTGACAAAACCATCTGCTAGATTGACAAAGCTGTCGGCAGTGAGGAGGCCTTGTTCTATGCCAGAATGGATGTAATCTGTGAGACTGAGGAGAGAGGAAGTGTTGGAGCGATGTTGGTGAAAACCAGACTGGAAGGGGTGAAAAAGGAGGAGGATTCAAAGAAAGGAGAGAGCTGAGATAAAACTATGTGCTCTTGAAGTTTGGATAAGGTTGGAAGGAGAGAGACTGGGTGGAAATTTCCAGGAGTGGAGGAGTGACCTCATTTTGGAAAGGGAATGACAGTTGCATGCTTCCAGGTATCTGGAACTGAGGCAAGAGAGAATGAGTTGAACAGGAAGGAGATGGGCAAGGCAGTAGCCAGTGCAGAGGTGTAGGAGCTTGGGATCAAGCACATCAGGGCTCCCACCTTTCTGGGGGTTGAGAGCCAGGGGTACTCTAAGCAGGAGTAAACCTTAACCTTTTTTTGCACTAGCAAGCAGAGCAAGTTGATTCAAAACTGCACTAGCCCGCAGATGGTTGCACTAGCCCTTAATTATAATGGTAAATTTTAATTACTTATACAGGAAAAAATGCAAGCCAAGAAATAACTCTGATTATTGCACATTTATCCTGCTCCCACATTGCTTCCAGCTCCCCAGCAGAAAAAAAGACTGTAATGCCATATCACACAGTGAGCCCTCCCGCCATTGTTTTGTACCATTGCCTCCTCTCTTCCTGTTTCTACCCCCCCAACCAGAGGATATCACAACAGCAAATGTTCAGTCAAGCAGTCCTAGCTCTGCACACACAATAGCTGACATCATGCACCCCACCACACTGTCACCACCACCCACAGGGCAATGAACAGTGTCAGGCAGAGAAAGACGCTCTTAGACTCCACCCTATAGTCAACTGGAAACCTGCACTTCTGGATGTTTTTGTACAGTCTCAAGTGATCTAGGAACACATCTAACATTTCTTTTAGGTGGGGGCTACACAAACCTAAGGGGCTTGAGAAATAGAAAACTATGACATTTTTACTTTTAAAAGCAGTGATTTTAACATGTTCTGCCCCAAACAATAACAGATTTTTCTTTAACTCTGTCTTTTCATCAGCCCAGGGGAAACAGTACATGGGAATAACGCTATACTATCTTTATTCCTATATAGGATGATCTATGTACCCCAGGAATGCCTATTTTAAGCTTTCTAATTATGTATTTTCTTAAGTTTTATTTTTGTACCATACATGATCCAAAGCTTTGTTTTTAGGATGAAAGGACATGTTGGCTGGGTAAAGAGTGGTTCTGTATGGATGGTGATGGCTAGCATGATCCATTTAAAAGAGTTGGGGACCCCCTACTCTTGCCAGTAATGGCAGCTATAGATCTGTGGATGGTCATTTCAAAATCTGGTCTGCAGTGGTGTCCAAGGAAAGAACAGAATTAAGAGATTTGGAGGGGAAAGGGAAGTTATGGTGTGGCTGAGATAAAAGCTACCACCTGCAGGGTCGATCCTGTATGCCTCCTTGCATTATATCACTGAAATGTTGGATGCAGACACTCAAACTGTAGGGAAATGAGGAGCACTGGTCTTAATAATATGGGACAAATTGTTAGATAGAGACACATTCAGAAAACTGGAAGCTAGTGACTTAACAGCACTCTACCCTTGCTCACACCTTGGGCACTAGCTAAAAGTCCTAACAGTGAAGTGATAATGACTCACATTGAGTCTTTTGTGGGACCCCCTCTTGAACTACCAGATAATTGTAGCTCTTAATTAGCTGTTAATCCCACCAGGCCATCTGGAACATTGAGAGAGATTAGCATGAGGAATAGAGCCTGCTAAAGTAGAGGTGTTTTTAACTTCATTAACAACCATGAAAATCTGCACTAGTCAAGATGGACAAGTAGAGAGTTAGCTGCACTAGCCCTGGTCAATTTACATTAGGGTTTGAGCTAGTAAAACAATGTTAAGATTGATCCCTGGCTCTAAAAGTGGAGGCAGGGGTGATAGGCAAGAAAGAGAAGGGGGAAGAAGGGAGGGAGGAAGGAGAAAGAGGGAGGGGGAGTAGCAGAGAATGCAGAGAAGAGTGAGGAAGTACAGGTGGTGAAATGGAAGTTGAAAGCTGAGGTGACAGAAGGAGGATCTGAAATAGTGAAGTCACCCACCTTGAGAACAGGGGAGTGGGACTGGGTCGGGGGAGAAGAGGATGTGTATTACTTTGCAGAACTTGGATGGGTTGCTAAGATTAATCTATTGGCTCTATTACAAGAGTTCCTGAAAGCACAGTACTTGTTAAGGTTAGCAGGAGTGTTAGAGAACTTGTAAGACTTCCATGCCAGGTCACGTGCATGGAGGCAGGCCAAAAGTTCAGCTGGGATCTGAGGAAGGTGATAACC
The DNA here is from genome assembly GCA_016271365.2 of Neoceratodus forsteri. Taxonomy (NCBI): domain Eukaryota; kingdom Metazoa; phylum Chordata; order Ceratodontiformes; family Ceratodontidae; genus Neoceratodus; species Neoceratodus forsteri. The sequence goes on from CM028129.1 coordinate 943,753,744, forward strand.
TCTGACCTTGATTTTCCTGAGTGAGGCATGCTAATACTAATCAAGACTAGTAAACATTTTGATTGGATATACTGTAGGGCTTGATTGATATAATTGGTCATAGAAATAGGGGACCAGTCAGTGGAAAGCAGATAAGTGTGTAGTGAGGTTAAGTCAATTGATCAGAAGGACCTGATTGGGATAATTTTGGGGGAACTCTGTGGCAGTGAATTTTGTGCACACAGTAAACCATATGATGCCCCACTCAGGAACACTGGACAGTATTTAAAACAGGGATAGCAAGTACAACACAACTGTGTGCTAAGCAGGTTAGCAAGGGGAAAAGGAAGAGGAAACCCTCATGGTATTCCAAGGAGGTGGCAGAGAAAGTGAAAGCCAAAAGGATTGAATTCAAGAAATACTAAAAGACACAGGCAGAAGGGGATATGGAGCGATACCAGGAGAAGCTAAGAGAAGCAGGAAGGGCAGTAAGGGAAGACAAAGCTCAGACAGAGGAGTGCATTACAAAAACAGTGCTTAGAGGGGACAAAACCTTTTACAGGTATGCAAGGGAAAAAAAGGAAGGCAAAGAGAGGGATAGTTAGGCAAAAGGGTAAAAGCAAGAGTAGTGTTGAGGATGACAACAGTAAAGCAGACACACTGAACAAATATTTCTGCAATCTTTATGGTAAAAGGGATGGGTAGCAGACCAGAAAGGAGTGGGGGGGGCACAAAAATGGATACAAGTCCCTTTCCATGGGAAAGGGTCCTATAGGAACTGGAAGGAATAAGAGTCAGTAAAGCTATGGGCCTAGATGGGGTGTACCCCAGGGTGTTAAGGGAACTCAGAGAAGTGGTGGTTGAATATTTGGTGACTCTGTTTAGCCAAGAACTGGAAACAGGTGATTAGCCCAAAGACTGAAGAACAGCTGATGTAGTCCCCTTATACAAGTGCGGGAACAGAAAAGAAGCGGGAAACTACAGACTGGTCAGCCTCACCTCAGTAGTGGGGAAGATTATGGAAGCACTACTGAAGGAGAAATTAGTGGACCACCTTGTCCTCAATGATCTATAGGACCCAAGGCAGCATGGTTTTACTGAGGGGAAGTCATGCCAGACTAACCTCATGCAATTTTTCAACTGAGTGACAAGGGAGATGGATTGGGGGACAGTGGGTGCAGCTTATTTGCACTTCAGTAAGGCCTTTGACACTGTGCCACATAGGAGGCTGTTAAACAAAATCCAACAATGCTAGCACCTGCAACCACTGCTTGGTAATACTCAAAGGATTCCAAATTCATTTAATTCAAAGTTGAAAATAAACATTTTATTGCAAGCAAATGTGGAGGTCAAAGTCCCCACCACACACTGCCCCAGCACTTCAGTAGTGTGCCTTCCTCAGGGTATCATGGCCATAAGATTCAGACATATACATTTTACAGGGCAAACTGCACCCTGACGTCACTATCTTTCTTTCTCATACATTTAACTAGTACATCGCTCACTTAAAGGCACAATGAATAATTAATTCATATAAATTAAATAATTTCTATGTAAACCTATAATAAATAAAAGAAAAACAATTCTACATTATAAAAAAAAAAATGATTTACATTTCGTTTGCAAATGTGCTCCTGGGACAAAGCTAACAGCTGTTCAGGACAAATAGCTTTGCAGAGCTCATTTACTTAAACATATAACTGTTTCAATAGAATTAAGATTATAAATTTCTTTGATTTCACATATAAAGAGAAAAAGGATGAGACAATGGAGGGGGAATATTTAGTAATAAGTATCCATAATAATATCACTGTTCAACCAAAATTGGTGTTTTTTTCTCAAAATCTCTATACAGATAGTTCTGAAGAGAAAGGAAAGGAGAGGGGACTTCCTCCCTTTTTTTGTGTAACTGATCTGCTATGGACTCTTGCTGCTGAATGGACAATCTGTCTGAAAGAGTTCACTCAAATGGTAAAGTACACTGCAATTCACACACTGAACTTTTATTCTCTTTTATAACAGCCATACGCAACGGAATTGGACTATTGGAGTTTATATGATAGACTGAAATTAGAAACTCAGAATCATCCATGCATTTCAGTGTTGGGGAAGCCACTTTCCTTTTGGTACCACAAAGCCATTTTAAAATTATCTCTAGGATGCAAACTGAGGAAACAGATTTAAATGGTTGTGAGAGCTTCTGCCTGGAAAGACACCGACACTGCAACAGCTAAAGGAACAACAGAAAGCAAAACTCAGTCATCAAGAAGCAAGCATTTCTAAAAACAGAAAATGGAGCTAACATTAAAACTGTATTTACAAAGTTAGAGAGACTGCCTTTTAAAGAGTTAATTTAAGCCTTAATATTGCTATGTTAGAAACCTACTTTGAGAAAGAAAAGGCTCCACAAGGGCTGAGAGTCTTGAAACAACCTTCATGTGGACTAGTTGAATTTAAGAACATAGAGGCATGGCTAAAAATCTCTGAGAATACCTCATTAGAATATACAAGTTTGGTTATTAAGGAGGACAGTGAGAAATCTGACGAACTGTCAGAAAAAATTAGAGAACTGAGAACTGAAATTGGGAAGTTTAAAGATAACAAGGAATTTGCAGAGTTAGACAAAGTACTGATGGTGAAAGTCATTAAACATGAAAAAATTGTCCTAGAGATGAAGAAGGAAAAGCTTCTGAGGACAGCAAGGCATATGAGGCAGGAACGGTATTCAGCATACCAATTAAACAGGAATATCAGAGATATTGGAGTAGAGGCAGATCTAGAAACAGAAGATGTTTTCAAAATAGAACACAAACTGAGAGTAGATCACATTCACGTAAATCTGTGACAACAGATTTAACTAAGAATCAAGAGCAAAACCTGAGAAAAGAAGGGGTGCCTTTTTTTGAAAGGAAAGACCCCACAAAGAAACAACCAGGAAATGCACCCACAGAGGAAAGAGAGGAGCATGGAATAAATGAAGCAAAATGTGCACCAAGAACAACAGTGAGCAAACCAAAATACAAGTAGTGAGCTTATCAGATGTAACTTTAATGGATGAACAATTATCATTACTAAGAAAGAGATTGAATTTCTCACCTACACCATGAGTGAAAGCTTTTGGTATTGATGTTGACATTTTCAAGTTTTTCAGAAGAATAAAACTGATGTATTTTTTTAACTTAAAAAGCAGCAAACTAGAGTGAGAAACATGGAATTTCTGGAACCAGGGCAAATGTTTGAGGAAGATTTGGATTACCTTCAGGACTCCATAGACACTAATCTAGGTGGTTTGGAAATATAAGAGCTAAATGTAAATTCAAAGGATCCTGATCTGATAACATTGATGGAACTTTTACAAGAGCAATAATTAAATAATACAGAAGAAGGGGAAGAACATGGTGCAATGAAGCTTGACATTAAGATACTAAGAAAGCTGTATTTTAAATGCAAGTCCACATTTTGTCCTAATATCCAAATTTATAATATTCAAGTGTTTGAAAAACTAGTGGTACAACAGGTTAAGAACTTTTGGCTGCAGAAAGAAAACACAAAAGGGGTAATCTAACAGCACTTGAATAAGAAGCATTAGCACAACTTACTAAGAATGTAAATACTGAGATAAAGCCAGCTGATAAAAGTAGCAATATTGTGCCAATGAATAAAAATGATTATGTGGCTATGGTAGATAAATTACTAAATGACGCAGTCAGTTATGAAAAACTCTTGAGTAACCCTACATCTACATCTACATCAGGGAGGCAGTATAACACAGTGGTTTAAAGCTCTGAGCTGCAAATCTGGAGACCTGGGTTTGAATCCCACAGCCCTCACTTGCATACTGTGTGACCCTGAGCAAGTCACTTAACTTCTCTGTTCTCCAAGGTTGCACCTGTAAACAAGCTTTCAGCTTAATGTGCTACTCCTGGTTAAACAACTGAAAACAAAAAAATATATATATATATATATATATGCAGTTTTGGGTAGGAGACTTTGCATATTAATGTGAACTACACTTAAGCCTTTGGGGATGGCAGCGAGAAGGGAGAGGATTGGACTGGGGTTGGGCTCAATGTCACCTGCTTTGAGGAGTAGTAGGAGTAGGATGAGTTTGGTAAGGTCTGAGGTGTGTTTGTGGTGAAGTGGAGAGGGCAGAGGAGGGGGCATGAAGGTTAGGAGGGAGAAGGAGAGTCTGATAAAAGCATGGTGGAGCCAGAAAGAGAAGGAGGGGAGGAGGGAGGAAACTAGGAGCTATTGGTACTGTGTGGGAAGGAAACAGGAAGATTGGACAGTAGGGGAGGTAGTGGGGTTGGCAGAGAGAGAAGGGTGAAGGAGTAGGAGAAGGGGAGGAAGAAAGGAGGTTGGAGGTAGAGAGGCTGGGAGAAGCAGAAAGGGTAGGAGAAAGAAGACAATGGATAGCATACAAGGTGGCTGCATAATAATGAAATGGAGAGGAAGGTGGTTAAAAGTAAACAAAGGAAAGAGATGGGAAGCAGTGGATTATTGAAAGGGCCCAGAAAAAAAATTAGAGAGGGGGCTAGGGAGAGTGGAAGGAGGAGTGAGGAGGTGGTGGGCACTGGCAGGAGAAATTAGAAAGATTGAGGAGAGAAATATGAGTAATTAGAGCTAAAAACAGTAAGCACATCAACAGGAAAAATAATGAGCAGTAGCCAATGCAAAGACAGCATTTAGCCACCATGTAACATTACCTGCACAGTTAAACTCTGACCAGGAGATCAATGAGTCTCTGTTTCATATTACAGAACTGTTACCTCCCTAGTAAGACTTATAGACTCCACGTATACTGGTATGGATCATCAGTCATATTTGTCAATCTTTCTAAAGCCCCTATTAGGGTGTCCCACCCTCTCCTGCAAACAAGATAAGTGGTGCAGAAGACCTCATTAGATTACCAGCTGGTTTAGTTCTTATCATGTAACATTTGTTCATGTAGGTGGGAACAAATCTCCCAACTGGCAAGGGCACCACTCATAGTTCACGCCTTGGTCCCATGTTGTTTTCCATCTTCTTCAATGACCAGCCATGGCCTGTACTTCCTTCCATATCCACGTTTATGCAAGTAATATAGTGCTGTTCACTAGTGGTCTTAATATTATGTCAGTTAAATCCCAAATTCAGCCTGACTTTGACATCATTCAAATGTGGTTAAGTTCAACCTACTTGACCCTGTATTTCACTAAAACACTGCCCATAAACTATGGTTGAATTAAATTCATTACCTGCCCTTTCCTTAAGAGCCTGATCCACTAATACGTGCAGCTCCCATAGTCCCCATGAATAATGCATGTGAGTAGCTGTGTGAGCACACTGTCCACAAAGGCCATGGGCAGTCCAGACAGCTATGGGCAGCACTGCTGAGTGGTGCAGAGAGGCCTGGTAGGGCATCCACATAGGACCATGCATGCCCATGGAATGCCCTTTGACCTGGCCATATATGGTGATGCCTGGCCCCCGTGGCCCACTATGCAGAATTTGCCACTGTAGATACAACAGGTGTGGTGCACCATGGCTAGGGGGCAGCCACAACACTGACACAACGCCACCACCACTGGCTGGGTGGGTGGGGGGAGAATGCAGTACAGATACAGGAGGGGGCACTGGTGGATTTGGCAGCCATTCCAGCTGTACTAGGCCATGGATGCTGAACTTCATGACGAGGACACAGTCATACTGACGATGGAGGTATGTAAGCAATAATACCCGACAGGGTGGGCGGTATTGGGAAATACCGGACCGCCCAGGGGCGTAATGAGGCCCGACGCCACAGGTGGAGGGTCTTATAGCCCCTGGAAGGTCTGGTATTTCCCAATACTGCCCACCCTGAATGGTATTGTTGCGCTTAGAAAATAGGCTATCTGTGGCAGTTTTATGTGGGATTTAAAAAAAAATTAAAACAACGACAAATTAAAAAGAAGAATGAAGTGAAGTCATTTTTTGGTTGTAAAGTAGTCCCTCCTTTCTGTGGCATTTCATATCCTGTTCTGCACTTTCATAGAGCCATTCTGTTGTAGTTTTGCTCTTCCCCCTAGCAACTCCTTTTGAACAAGTTTTCCAACCCAGGGAGTCAGTAATAAAAGTAATAATTCAAACGTTTTGAGCCATTTTGTAAATAGTTCTCTTTTTTCAGCCTTGAAATTTGAAGCTGTTAGGAGTGCGACCTTGTTTGACCCTGCAACCTTGTTTGACCCTGAACAAAGCAGGAAGTACATTTCGATCGCCTACAGACTTACTGTTGAGCAGTTTCCTGGTCCTCACTGCCTACTCTGAGGACCAGGAGTCAGTTCTCAATGTTTAATTTGTTGTTTTACTACTGCTTCCCAGTCCTCGCTGCCTGCCCTGAGGTCTGGGAGTATGAAGAGGACCCCTTCTGGTGGAGCGAGTATGCTGTAACCAAGGAGGAAACAACAACAACAGCCCTGTCAGCGCAGTTCAGTGGAGCGGTTATGCCGAAATAGGAGGTGCAAACAACAACATCCCTGCTAGTAGATACAACAGGTACTGTTGTTCTGTATATCTATGGAAAGAGTGTAATTATCAGTTGCTGCAAAGGTTTTCCTTTTTTTTTTTTAACATGCTGGGAGATCGTGAGCATAGTTCAGTTGGGAAGAACTGTACTAAGGAACTGGCACGCTTGCTCTATCACTCTGTCAGCGAGTGGAAGAGCAGAACACATTTTTATTTCTGTTTCTTTTTTTGGGTGCTGAGTAGAGAGTCAGTTAGACTGTCTGTGTTGAGGAATGAATGGGGGGGGCTTTCGCTAAGCGAGGTTAAAAAAAATGGCGGCGATTTGACTTGGAAAGGAGGTGTTTTACCGGCGAGGTGGGCACTAGGATACTGTACTACAATGGGTTAAGGGGCACTTGGGCTGGTACTTTTTATTTCTTGGGCATCTATTGAAGGTTAATGTACCCCCTGGGCAGGAGTACCAGCCAGTCAGAGCCCAGGAAATAAAAAGCCCATTTTCTAAAAGCAAATTGTGCTACCCAGTAAGGCATCGGGACACTAAAGGGGATGCCTGCCCATAAACAGCTGGCATGGGTGGACATCCAGTATGCCATAAATACTTCTTGTAACATGCCACGGAGATTTGATGTGTTCAAGAACAACTGGTATGACTTCGGTGGAGTGGTGAAGAAAAGGAAGATGGCACACCACCTGCATGCACGTCTGGTGACAGGCATGGTAAGCCCAGAGGAAGAGCCAGTGCTCACAGAGATGGAGAGCATCATGACTGAGATTGTCAGCTAGCAGGCTATTAAAGGAGAGGAAAACAGGCTCAACATGCTGGAGGGTGAGTACAGGCAGCCCCCCATGGGTCTGGGTGTGGCATGGGAACTAGGCTGGGCAGAAGTTGCGAATTCCACTTTAGGAAAATTTAGTAAATTTCACCATTTTTTGTGAACTTCTCCCTTGGCCAAAATCAGAATAGTCCAAATGTGTTCGGTGAACTTTTATCCTGTTCTACAGAATTTTCTGGCTGAATTGCCAAATAACACACATGAACTGTGGAATGACAGTTCTGAGGAACTCCATTCTGCAATTTAATGCAGTAATCCACAATACATGTAAGTATTCCACAGTTCAGTGCTCAGTTCTGTGGCATTTCCTTTTTCAGTTTAATATATTAATCCACAATTCATACATTCATTCCATACTTCAGTGACTGATTGAACTGCAGAATGAATGTCTGAATTGCAGATTAATGTATTAAACTGTGGAAAGAAATTCCACAGAACTGGAAACTGACAGTGATCAGTGCTGCAGAATATCTTTCCGCAGTTTGATAATTAATCCACAATTCAGATATTCAGTCTGCCGTCCCAAGTCAGAACTTCCATGAAAGTTGCCAAAGTGCATTCCAAAATTTTGAGAAAGCAAAATTCTGATTTTAGACACAATTCTGCCAGCGGAAGTTTAATTTCATACAGCCCTAATGGCAACCAACTATGGCTAATCCAATGCACTTCATGTACCCCTACTGGAGACAGACTAGCAACCCTGAACCAGACATGGCACAGGACATGGATGATGAGCAAATACAGGTCACAGCTAGAGCACAATGTGTCACACACACTGCTGCATTCAGTGAGGGCATGGGCCAAGGTGGTGACACCCACTCCACAATGGGCTCATAATTATAGATAGAGGACCCCAATGACTAACACATCTAGGCAGTAGGCTCCTACTCAGGCAGCAGTGCAGAATCATGGTGCCCCATGAGGAGGGAGTGCAGTGGCACTGGAATAGGGAGTGCTGTGCAACTGCATGCACACATCATGCCTAAAACTATCTTCTCCCCCAACAGGTACTACACCCAGCATGTACCTGGATGTCCTTGACACCCCCAGACACCTAGGACATACAGGACACCCAGAACATCAAAGACACTGAAGACACCTATGACATAGGCAGTCTGGCTATAGGAGACACAGTCCCACCTCGTAGCATGGCATGGAACATGGATCATGTACATACATCCCCTGATGCTCAATCTACATGCCACTCCACACCACCCCAGCTACACAGTCCCTACTATGACCAAGTGCTGGAATAGGCATACAGGGATGCTGACAGATACTATGCCACTAGTGGTCTGATATGTGGGTCAACCACAGCCAGATGATGGTGCATGGCTGGTGTGTGGGTTGGTCTGGTCGGTTCCACCATCGAAATGCACCCGTCCAAGTGCATCCATCATTAGGGTGCCAGGATTTAAATCCACCGCCCAGTATTTATGCAGGGGGCTGTGCCTCCCATGCCCCTAACTAAGTATTCTAACTTTGGGGGGGTGGACCTTGAGAAAGGGATGACAAATTTAGAATGTTGGCACCCTATTGATGGGTGCACTTGGACCGGTGCACAGATGGCCGGAAGGGAGCCAGGTCACCTGACAGGGACAGGGGCCCCTTTGAATATCCATCCCAGGGCCCCCATTGCCCAAAGTGGCAGTCACTGCATGGCATTTATACAGAGGCCAGTGGGTGAAGCAGTAGATCCACCAAGGGTGGGCCATGAACTCCTACAGCACACAGCCCACAGTATGGGTGGCATATGCAGGAAGGCAGTAGGCATGCGAGGTGAGTTGGCAGAGTGCCTTTGTGAATAAAGATGTACAGCCAGGAGGACACCTGTGTCACTGGGCACACAGCAGGATACACAGTGCACAGCTCAGCAGGCACATAATATGTAGAAATGCACGTCACAGTATTAGAGTCCAGCACACCCGATCACACAGTACCCATGGCATCATCCACATCAGTACATGAAATACAGTAGTTCTGCACAAGCTGGAACCTGCATGCACACCCTGCAAAGTACCCTGGGACATGCTACCCTCATAGTAGTGGTGCTCAGATACCAGTCTGATGGATCCAAGCACTCTTCGGTAGATAGCCATGCTATCTGGCTGTGTGATCTACCCCAGATCCGACAGCGATAGAATGCTGGATCCTGGGCCATATGGGGTTGTATGTCTTAACCCAGAGCCGGATCCTTGGATCCAACCCTCAGATTGTTATGATCTGACCACTGGATCTCTGGTACAGTCATTGAATCCAGCAGATCTTTTGGATCTACCCTTCAGATTGTTGTGATCTGGCTGCTGGATCCCTGATCTGACCATTGGATCCAGCGGACCATTCATCTCACGAATGGATCCACTTGGGATCTGAGGAGACTGGATCCATGGTCAGATGCCATAAATATCTGATGGCACCCAACATCCAGTCAAAACAATGGTATCTGTTGGTATCCTATGCTGGCAGATATGTATCTGAACAGCACTTCCTCACAGCCTCCACCATCAAGAGGATTGTCCTCTCCATCATCTGCATGATCATCTGGAGCTGGAGCTGAATCAATGTCCTCAGCTACAGGTAAGTGCTTCCAGACAGCTATGTTGTGTAGCATGCAGCAAACAGTGAACACCCTTCATACCCTTCCAGTTGTGCAATGCGGGTTCCCACTTTTCCTGTCCAGGCTCCAGAAGCACCTATTCAGCAGGTTGAACACCCTCTTGATGATGCCCTTTATCCAGTGATGTGATTCATTGTACCACTGCTCCACCTTGGTTTCCAGCTGTTGGTCAGCTGCTGGTATAGGGTCATCAGGAAAGTGCATATGGGGTATCCTCTGTTACCTGTGTAGAGAAGGACAGTTACTGTCAGTTTTCATGGATCCCTGGTGCCTTCCACACAAGTATACCTTCCAATGAGCCACACCTGGCCAGCTGGCATGACCACAGTAGAGTCCATAGTCCTGAGTTTTCCAATATATAGGAGTCATACATTGAGCCTGGGAACCTGGTAGAGACATACACAATTATACTAGCAGCATCACTTGTGGCCTGCATGCTCATTCTGTGATATGTCTTGCAGATTCTGTATGTCTCCTCTGCCTGGAAGAGAGCAATAAACTCACCATACATTCACTCATGGGCATCGTGCCATTGGGTATGATGGCCACTACATACAATGCCACCGTGGCATCCTGCAGGATCTGCCTGCTGCATTGGAAGTATATGTAGTTACCACAGCATTCCAGTAGTACAACTGTCACCTGCCAATGGCCCCAGTTATGTGACAACTGGTTTGTTCCAGCCTTGGCCCCTGACATGCATTGAATGGTGCCAGTCCTGTAGTACACCAGAGCTATAGGCATATGTGTCCTGACCTCCAGGGCATGGCTGTGGTGGGTCCTTGACTGCAGCCATGAACCCAACAGCTGATGCAGTTCCCCTATGGTTTCTGTACTGAAGTGGTGCCTGCTGATGTACTGCAGATTCATCAGTGTTTCTGTGCCCATTTGTGGATCATATATCCTTTGCCAGTGTGCCTGGCATCTGCTGTCCCCCTTTTTGCAGTGCACCAGTAGGATTACTGTCCTCATCAGGATTCTGGGACTCATTTCTACATCATTCCCACACCCACTGACATTCCCCACACCCACCGGCAATCCATCTAACCCACAGTCTGAGGGCCCCTTTAAATGCAGTCCAAATATCCCAACTATTGTGAGATGGGTGTGGGCGTACCTGATGGCTCTGGTGTCACAGCACCTCAGTGGGACACCCTTAAGTACAGAACACCAGCAGCCATGCAGATGGACCACTGGCAAGATGCCTCAAACAAAGGTAACCCACCCCTAGCCAATGTTAGTGCCACTGACAGCATATCTGTTATGAACCATGTCCCTAGAGGGAAATTTGTACAGGGACCAGGACATCCAGTACTGGTGACTCATGAAATCATTCCTTGTAAAGTTACATCTTCTGTATGGTGGTGGTTGCTTCTTCATCATTGCATGTTTGTCACTTGTGTGTTCTGTCATGCTAATTGCCTCTCTTGATCTCATTTCTGGGGTCACAGGAGCCCATAGGGACCATTATGCTGTGGCAAGGGAGACTGCAGAGGCAGCATAATCCCCTAGTGGTGTTTGACCCAGCACTGGAAAGGTATGCAGATGACTGGCCCCCAATGAACATGGATGATGATGAAGGGGACAGTCAGAGTGCAGCCAGAACCAAACAGGTGAACAAAGGCACTGAGCAGGAGAATCCTGGGCTTGACTTTCTCCAGTGAGTGGTGCAGCTTCAGACCCCGACTGAGCCTGTGGGAGTATGCAGTGGCTGGAGTGGTGCCCAGACCTTTTTGGTGGTACCAATGGTTCCTGGCACTGATGTGTCACAAGGTGTAACAAACACCAGATAACACTGTGGTGCAGTGATAGGGAATACACTAGCACAATATACATTTATGACAGTGATGCTACAGTTGGGGTAACTGTCCATTATGTATTTGTTGAGCCATTCAGAACCATGTAAATAAATTTACATGCTAAGTATCTTACCTGTTTTTTTTGCAATAAGACATGCCTGTATGGCAACCATACACACCTGTATTCTCCATGTTATGTTGCGGGGGGGAGGAATGTGGGCATTATAACAGTTGCCCAGCTTGTGGGGTGGTGTGTGTGTGTGTGTGTGTGTGTGCTGACCTGTAGGAGCCACACTACAGTCCCTGCCATCACAGGCCACTAGCCGGCTGCCATACTTACAGCAACACTTCTGCATGCATTGCAGGCATCCCTCTACCGTGCCCAAGCTGAGGCCCTGAAGGGGGCTGTCAATCAATATGCTGGCTAGAGCTAGGTGTGCTTTGCCAACCATGCCCCATACCTCAGCTTCATGGACCATCTGTGTGGATGCATCTGTGGCTGGGCTTTGGCCTGTGTTAGCCAAGCAGTGGATGGGCAGGGATGTACTGCATGGCTTTTGCACATATCTCACTGCTCACTTCTGCTTCACAACCAGGTAAGGCAGTCACACCTTTCATAGATCAGGACCAAAGACTTATAAAGGCTCATCTCTGGGACATGCTATTTTTTTTAAATAACAGGATTTGGCTGGACCAGTGTTTTGGAATCTTTACCATTTTGTCTCAATTCCCTTAAAATCTCTCCCCAATCTTGTTGCCTTCCTCAACAGAAAATGTTGCCTCGCAGCTACTACCAAAGAGGAGATGAGTCCAATTTCCTACCTCATCCATCATTCTAACACTCACTCTTTCCTAACTACCAGATATCCCTGTACAGCTGAGTAGACTGCATTCTCCTGGAGACAGTGCTTCCTCTTGTCTTCCCTTCCCTTCTAAATGTTCTCCATTCCTTCTCTTCATATCAGCTGCTCAAGGGGTACAGTGTATCTAGGAACTGACCAGACACACCTATGACTTCTTCCCAGGCTAGCTGAAAGTACTGGTCTATCCAGAATTTCTTCTATGCCTTCATGACTAATCCACTCACTGGTCAGGTCTGAAAATATTTTTCTTTTTAAATGGCTTATCAACCGTACACTTATTACTTACTGTATCTGTATATTTCCTAAATTGATGTTTATGGTTATGTGTCATTTATTTTTGTAATCTATATCCCATGCCACATTTCTCCCGGGTTATATCTAGAAATAAACTTCAGCTCAATGTGCTTGTCCTGGCCAAAATTTCAAAATAAAATAAATAAATAAATATTGGTGCATATCCCAAGATTTGTATAATGCACCTGGGTTTAACTTGCCTGCAGACTATCAGAATTTCTTTTTTGTACCAATTTCAATATTGTATGCTGTTCTCTTCTTTGTATGCTCTTCAGAACACACCTGGAAACACATTCCTCACAGCTCAGTATGTTCCTTCCAAGACAATAATCTATATTCTTGCCCTCCTTTCATCTGATATCAAGTGGGTGTGTGCACTTGTGTTTGTGTGTAAATAGTGTCTCATAGCTTAACTGTCTCTTACATACAATTGAAGTATAACTACATTTATTCTGTTAAAAAAACTATTTTTTTTGCTGATGAAAAGATTTTAGTCAGCAGTAATCATTTCATGATACAATAAATATATAGTACTAAGATGTCTAAGAATGGGTGTTTTATTTCAGCTGTCATACTTTTTTACTTGCTGCCTCTGTGTAAACACTTCAGATAAAATACTGACTTTAATGTATTCACAGGACCGGACATCCAAAAACAGGTTAGCTTGAGGACTCTGTTTATGCAGAAGAAATTGCTGTGATCAATCACTGTGTAGAACAGGATTAACAAAAGTGCTGAATCAAGACATTTGTTTTCATTGCACCTGTTCAGCACAAGACAAATAACAACTACAACAAGGCCATTGCTAACAACCTATAAACAATAATAGGTATATGGTATGGGGTTGAGTATGAAAATTAATATACTCAAAACCCTGTTGTATAATAGTAATGAGGTAGATATTGTAGTATAATGACAACTCATTTTACCACAGAAGTCATGTCATGGAGGAAAGGGAAACTACATGCCTGTTACCTCTTCCCCTTTACAGATGTACACTAATGATACAGCATTAGACTCTCAATTTCTTCTTCATTAAAATAAATAATTAAATCTACCCCCAGTCATCTGCAAAGTGTCCACCAGTACCCTGAATTGTTTATGTGATTTGCTTAATATGTAAATGAAACTATGAGCAATGAAAAATGCAGCCACTGGGAGACAATCCTCACATATTAAGCACTTCTGTTTGGATGAGTACCATTCAAGCAGCAGTGTTTAATATACTGTATGAGGACTGTCATCCAACAAATGCAATTGTCATTACTTAACATTTCATTTACAGATTGCTCAACCTTACAAGTACTGTTCAGGGCACCAGGTGACTATTAAGCAGGCAGGTAAGGCATGTTTTTTCTAACAATTGGCAAGCTATGTTCTGGGATGGGTGGATGAAAAGTGAATGACTATGGCTGGCCATGTACAGTACTAACTATAACAATATATTGTTAACCATACTAAGTGAGCCCTCCTTTTCATCCTGGACAGTGTGATGACATCCAGGACCTCTTCAGCTTCATTTTCAAGGTCCTTATATGTTTACCATAACCCGTCAATGAAAACACAGCCTTGCTGTGTACAGTTGCCCATAGATTGTTCTAAATGTGATTACTTTCTTTCTACAACTACTGTAGTAACATACTAACATACTAAAATGCCAGCAGAATAGGCCTAACGGTCTTTCGTGTTTGCTCGTTTGGTCAGCCCCCACCCTGGGTGCTGACCTTGCTGTCCCCCTCGCCTTCTCTGGCTTCTCCCTTCCCAGTTCCGGATATTCTTGCTGCATTGGATTTTGCTTCCTGAACCCTTCCCCTGTACCTGTCCCACCCCCTCTTGAACCCCTCCACTGTCTCTACCTCCACCAGCCCCCTAGGTAGTGCATTCCATGGCTCCACCACCCTCTCAGTGAAGTAGCACCTCCTCCTTTCTCCCCTGAATCTTCCCCCCTCCAGCTTCCACCCATGCCATCTAGTGGCCCCTTCCTCCTTCCTTCGAAGCACCCTGACTGTTCCTCCCCTATTTACCCTCTTCATGTACCTGAAGACCTCTATCATGTCCCCCAGGTCCCTTCTCTCTTCCAATGTGTACATATTTAGCTCTTCGAGCCTCTCCTCATAGGTCCTGTCCCCCAAGCTCCAAATCATTTTGGTTGCCCTCCTCTGACCCTCTCCAGGAGGTTAATGTCCTCTTAGATACATAGATACATAGATACATAGACAGTGTCGGCAGATAGGGCCTATGGCCCACCTAGTCTGCCCATTTGAGCTTGTAAGTTCAGTTTGTTTTCCTAGAAGTCTATTTCCTTACCCCTGACCTCTAGAATTCCTTTTATGTCTATCCCATGCATTCTAAACCTGATTGTTTCAGCCCCCACCACTTCCTCTGGCAGGGTGTTCCACTTGTCCACCACCCGTTCTGTGAAGAAATTCTTTCTCATGTTTCCTCTGAATCGTCCTCCCTCCAACTTCATCCCATGCCCTCTAGTCCTGAAACATCTTTTACGCTTAAAAATAGTGTTTTCCTGCACCCTGTTCCTCCCTGTAAGATACTTGTATGTCTCTATCATATCCCCTCTCTCCTCCTCTCCTCCAGGGAGTACATGTTCAGTTCCTTCAATCTGTCTTCATAGGATTTGTGATGCAACCCATGCACCATCTTTGTTGCCCTCCTCTGAACCTTCTCTACCCTGTCTATGTCCTTACGTAGGTATGGTCTCCAGAACTGTACACTGTACTCCAGGTGGGGCCTCACTAGTGTCTTGTATAGCGGAATTATGACCTCCCTTTTCCTGCTGGTGATGCCCCTGCCTATACATCCCAGCATCCTATTTGCTTTACCTGATGCCTTGTCACACTGTTTCCCTACCTTGAGGTCATCAGAGATGACAACCCCAAGATCCCTTTCCTGCTTGGTGCATGCTATATCCTCACCCCCCAACTGATATATTGTGCCAGGGTTTTTGTGCCCATATGCATTATCTTGCACTTCTTTGCATTGAATTTCAACTGCCAAACCCTTGACCATTCTTCAAGTTTCTGCAGGTCCCTTCTCATTCTGTCTACACTCTCTGGTGTGTCAACTCTGTTACAGAGCTTTGTGTCATCAGCGAACAGTGAAATTCTGCCTTCTATATCCTGTGCAATGTCACTGATGAAGATGTTGAATAGGACCGGTCCCAGCACTGATCCCTGTGGTACCCCACTGGTCACTCTTCCCTCTGTGGAGTGACAGCCATTTACCACCACCCTCTGTGTCCTGCCACCCAGCCAGTTACCTACCCACCACACTACTGTCCTGCCCACACCCATATTCCCAGTTTGTGTAATAGTCTTCTATGTGGCACAGTGTCAAAGGCCTTGCTGAAGTCCAGATAGGCCATGTCCACTGCCCTCCCCTGATCCACCTCCCTAGTCACCCAGTCAAAAATTCAATGAGGTTGGTCTGACATGACCTCCCCTGGTGAAACCATGCTGCCTTGGGTCCTGTAGTCCATTGACAACCAGATGTTCCACCAATCTCCTTCAGTAGTGCTTCCATGATCTTTCCCACTACCGAGGTGAGGCTGACTGGTCTGTAGTTCCCTGCTTCCTCTTTGTTCCCACTTTTGTATAAGGGACTACATCTGCTGTCCTCCAGTCTTTGGGTACCTCCCTGTTTCCAGTGATTGGCTGAACAGGATAGCCAGAGGTTCAGCCACCACCTCTTAGTTCTTTAAGGACCCTGGGTGCACCCCATCTGGCCCCATTGCTTTGTCAACTCTTATTACTTCCAGTTCCTTCAGGACCCTTCTCGTGTAAAGGGACTTGTGTCCATTTATGCACCATTCTCACCCCTTGTACTCCTTCAGACCCATTACCCCTCTTCCTTAGTAAAGACTGAGCAGAAATACCTGTTCAATATGTCAGCTTTACTGTTGTCATCCTCCACACTGCTCCCATCCTCCCCTTCAGTCTAACTATCCCTCCTTTGACCTTCTTTTTTCACTTATGTACCTGTAAAGGTTTTGTCCCCTTTAACCACTGATTTTGCAATGTGTTCTTCTGTCTGAGCTTTGGCTCTTACTGACTTCCTGCCTCCCTTTGTTTCTCCTGGTACTTCTCCCTATCCCCTTCTGCCTGTGTCTTTTGTATTGCCTGAATGCAGTCTTTTTGGCTTTCACTTTCTTTGTTACCTCTTTGGAAAACCATAATGGTCTCCTCTTTCTTTCCTCTTGCTAACCTGCTTAATGCATAATTCTGTTGCTCTTATAATCCCCATTTTAAATACTGCCCACTGTTCCTCAATCCCTGATTCCTGTCCCATTCCCTTAATGCCTCTTTCAAGCATCTCCCCATTTTCCCAAAGTCTGCCCCCTAAAATCCAGGATACGTGTTTTGTGTGGTTTGGTTCTGCTCTTTCTGTGATTTCAAACCACAATGACTGGTGGTCACTGTTACCCAGGTGCTCCCCACTGTTACCCCCATCACACTGTCCCTGTTTGTGAGCACAAGGTCCAGTATTGCCTTCTGCCGAGTTGGTTCCATGACCAGTTGCTTGAGGAAGGCACCTGAAGGAGTCCAGGATAAATCTGCTCCTAGTTGATGCTGCTGCTGGGATGCTCCAGTCCACATCTGGTATATTGAAGTCTCCAACCAGTACTACCTCACCCTTGTCAGCCATCCTTTGGATGGCTAGCATCAGCTCCCTATCTGTTTCTTCCTCCTGGGCTGGTGGTCTATAGACCACACCTGTGCGGATGGCTGGACCCATTTTCCTTTCCAGCTTAACCCACAGTATCTCTCCCCATTTTGTTCCTCCTGGATCTGTGTGGCTCTTATGTCATTTTTTCACATACAGTGCCACCTCCTCCCTTCCTGCCTGCTCTGTCTCTTCTGAATATGTTGTAGCCAGGTATGGCCATCTCCCAGTCATGGTTATCATTACACCAGGTTTCAGTGATGGCCACAATGTCCAGGTCTGACTGTACCATGACAGCCTCCAGATCTTCCATCTTGTTGCTAAGGCTCCTGGCATTTGCACACATGGCTTTCCATGATTTGACCTCCCTAGACTGCTTCACTGTTCTACTCCAGCCCCTTCCTTGGTTGTCATTTATCCCTGGTTCTCCTTGCTGCCTGCCCTTCTGCTGAATTTGCCCCTTTCTGCTTATCCACCTTTTGGACACTAATCTCAACTTTTGCACACTGCTTTGCAGAGATAGCCACTCCTCTGGTTCACTGGTTCCATTACTAGCTGTGGGGGTGAGCAAGTAGGTACCATCCTTGCTGGCTTGCCACCCTTCTATAGTTTTAAATGCTTTGTCAATGTAGCATTTAAACTTATCATTGAGTGCTTGATTCCTCCAGGATGGATGCAGGCGTCAGGCTTTGAACAAACCTCCATCCCTCCAGATGGGTCCCCAGTCACCAATGAATCCAAACCCTTCCTCACAGCACCAGTTCTTCAACCATGAGTTAAAGTTCCTGGATGCACACTCTATGTTCTCCTTGCCTCTCACAGGTAGTACTTCGAGAAAGTGACAGAAGTAGCTACTTGCTTGAGACCCCTCCCCAGTTTCCTAAACTCTTCCTGAACTTCCTTTGGCTCCCATTTGCCAAGTCATTAGTACCTAGGTGGATAATGACATCCAGCTCACCCTCCTGTCTTGCCTTCCCAGTGATCCCAGTATCTTCCTTCCATCCCTCTATGCCGTGGCACCTGGTAGGCACCTCACCTCCTGTCCTCCCCTCCTGTGTTCCTAGCTGGATCCCTCTTATGATGGAGTCCCCCACCAGGATTCGCTTCCTCCTCCTCTGGGGTCCACTGCTTTCCCCACTGAGGTCACCTCCTTGCCTAACCTCCTCATCCTTTCCTTCCACTTCCCTGGGTACCTCTATTTGGTTGTCCTCATTTGCCAGTGTGGCCTCCAAAACTGCACGCAGTACTCCAGGTGCGGCCTCACCAAGCAGTTATACAGAGGGAGTATCACTTCCCTCCTTCTGGAGGTGATCCCCCTAGTGATGCATCCCAGCATCCTGTTGGCCTTGGCTGCTGCCCTCCTACAAGTCTCAGAGTTGTTCATCTTGACATCCCACCACCACCCCAGGTCCCTCTCAGCCATTGAGACTTGTAGTATTCCCCCCCCCAGGGTGTACACTTGGCCTGGGTTTCTGGCCCCCAGGTGGAGTACCTTGCATTTCCCTGCATTGAACCTCAGCTTCCACTTTCTAGACCATCTTTCCAGAGCCTCCAGGTCCCCCTGCAGGGCCACCCTCCCCTCCTCACCATCCACCACTGCCCCCAGTTTCGAGTCATCTGCAAAGAGACTCATCTCACTCCTGATTCCTGTCCTTATGTCAGATACGTAGGCATTGAACAGAAGGGGCCCAAGGACTGATCCCTGTGGGACCCCACTAATGACCCTCCTTGGGGATGAGACTATCCCACCAACTACGACCCTCTGGGTCCGGTCCTGGAGCCAATTGCCTATCCATCTGATCATCTGGTTTCCCACCCCCATTTCTCCTAGCTTATCCAACAGGCCCACGTGAGGAACAGAGTCAAATGCCTTGCTGAAGTCTAGAAAGAGGACATCCACTGGTCTACCCAGATCCAAGGCACTTGTCACCCAGTCATAGAACTCCACCAGGTTTGTCTGACATGATTTCCCTGGGATGAATCCATGCTGTCTATCATCCAGGCACCCTGACTTATCCAGGTCCCCCCCTAGCCTCTCCTTGACAATGCCCTCCATCACCTTGCCCACCACTGATGTCAGGCTGACAGGCCTGTAGATCCCTGCCATCTCTCTTGATCCCCCCTTGTGGATAGGCACTACATGCACCACCTTCCAGTCTTGGGGCACCCACCCTGTCCTCAGAGAGATGGTGAAAAGCTCTGCCAGGGGTTTCGCCAGGACATCTGCAAGTTCCTTCAGCACTCTAGGATGTAATTTATCCGGCCCCGGTGCTTTCTCCGTCTTAAGGGAACTGAGGGCTTCCCTCACTCTCTCTGCTGTGATTTCCACTTCTGGTACCTCTTCTCCCTGCTTAGCCCTCCCCCCACCTGCCAGTGATGCCCCCTCTCCCAGACCTGCCGATCGGTAAGGGTCCCCCCCTCCTCATTATCTCTGTCTCCTCCCATGTATGATGCAGCATCCCCATTTTCCCTGGTGAAAACTGAGGTGAAGTACTCATTTAGTACTCAGCCTGCTCCCCTGGGTCTTGTGCCCATCTCTCCTGATTTAATCCTGCTAATCTGCCCTTCACCCTTCGTCTTTCCCCAATGTATCTAAAGAACCCTTTTCCCTCCTAATTTCCTGGCCAGGTTCTGCTCCTTCCTTGTCTTAGCCGCCCTCACCACTCTAGTGGCCCTTCTAGCCATCAGCTGTCATTCTCCCCTCGATCCCTTTCACTCCTTGAGCACTTGAATTTCTTATAGGCTGCTTTCTTTCCACTCCTCCTGGACCTCCCTGGTCCACCAACAGGGTTTTGGGCCTACCGCATTTTCGTCTTACTCTTGCACAGGTGCTGGTAGCATCCTGCACCCCTCTCCTGATGATTTCCCACCTACTATCAGCGTCCATGTCTGATCCAATCCCATCCAAATGCTCCTTAAGGATCCTTCCCATTTCCTTAAAATCCGCCCCCCTGAAGTCGGTTACTTCCGTCTTTGTGCAGCCTTCTACCCCTCCTAGTTCCAGGCAGAACCAGACCGTGGCATGGTCACTCCCCGCCAATGGGTCCCTTACCTCCAGGCCCCCAATCTGGTCACTGTCTGCCAGGACCACATCCAGTACCCGTGCCTCCCTGGTCAGTTCCCTCACCTGCTGAGTTAGGAACGCTTCTTGAAAGACATCCAACAACCTCTGTTCCCTGGTCACAGAGGATGTCATAGTCTCCAGTCTGTTCCTGGCATGTTTAAGTCCCTAACACCACCACCTTTCCTCTGCCCAGTCTGCAGTGTCTCCTAACATCTGCCACCAGACTGTCCTCCAGCTCCTCCACCAGGGCAGGGGTCTATACACCACTCCTATTTTTACTCTCTTGCCCCCCCTTGTTATCAAGGTGACTCAAATCGCCTCCACGGTTCCCTCCGCCTCCTCTACTCCCCCTATGCCAATGCAGTTTTTGACTATCAGAGCTACCCCTCCTCCCCTTCCCTCCCCCCTGTCCTTCCTGAACATAGTGTAACCCTCCAGGTTCAGGTCCCAGTCATGTCTTGCAGTGGCCCAAGTCTCAGTGACCGCTGCCACATCCACTGCTCCCTCAGTTAACATCGCCTGGAGCTCAGGTATTTTATTGCCCAAGCTCCTGGCATTTAGCAGGACTACCTTCCACCCTTTCCCTATAGTTCCATTTCCCCTGCTCGTGTTCCCATGGGGATTCTGTTTCCTCTTGGTCTGCACTTTGCCAGTTGGCCTTTTCCTGCAATCCTCCTGGTCCCAAGGGGGGTGGAGACAGAGTCCGTCCTTTATCGGCACCCCCTTGACAGCCTTTTCTCCCATCCCACCCCCCTTCACAAGTTTAAACCCCACTTTCACCAATGAACCTCTATTTTCAAGTTAAGGATTCCCTCCTCCAAATTGAGATGTAGTCTATCTCTAGCATACAGCTCCTTATCCTCCCAGGTCTCCCCAATCCCCATCAACCCATACCCTCTGGCCTCACACCACTCCCTGAGCCACTGGTTTATCTCCTAATTTTCCTTTTGTGTTCCCCACTAGCCCTTGGTACTGGCAGGATTTCTGAGAAGGAAACTGTGCATCCTATGTCATGACAGACCATGGCGGCTCCCTGAATCTTGCCTGTATCTCTAGCTCGCTATTTCCCTCAATGTCATTTTATGCAGGTGGACCAGTATGTCTGGGGAACCCCACAGTCCTTTGCCAGCTGATATACCTGTGCTAGCCCTGTGCACCGTTAGTCCAGGGAAGCATCTTGTTCTAACTGGCCAGGCTTCTCCTAACTATCCCATTTGATACCCCTGATCATAGAATCCACCAGCAGGAGCACTCTGACCCTCCTTTCCTCCATTTCCTTCCATGTCCCTCATCCTTTCTACTGGCCCCTCCACCCAGCTGGCTCCTTGTTCCTCCCCCTATCTGGGTGCCACATGCCACCCCCTCCTTATTTACCATGGCCACTCCCTCCCCTCCAATCCTATGCCTCTCCTCCTCCTGAGTATCCTTCTGTACCTTGCTAATTCCCCCCTCACTGCTCGCAACTGGTCCTTCTCCCCCATCTGCTAAACTAGCCTGACTCATCCTCCCTTCCTTCCTGTTTCCATTTAGTTCCTCCTTGCTCGTCGTGCTCCCCTGGCCTAAACCCTCAGCTCCCTTTACTGAATCCTCCTTGTACCTCTGGTCCTTCTCCTTTACCTTTCCTCCCAAGTGGTCCTTCTCCTTGCACTTTCCTCCCTCTTCCCCCTGCCCTCCTGCTCTGATTCACTGCTCCCCCCATTCTCCTGCATTCCAGGCCCCCCGTTCTTCCTGCTATCTTGCCCCTGCCTCCTGCCTCCCACTCCCACACCCTTTCCTTCTCTAACCACCTCTGTCGTGGCTACATCACCCCCCTCATCCTTGAGCAGAAGAAGAGAATTGAAGCAGTTACTGAGTATAAGGTCTGATCCACCTCCCCGCCTTGCTTCCTTCTGTCCAGCCCTGGCCATCTGCCTACTTCCCTGAGAATGTTGTCCCTCCATCCCCCCTTTGTGAGGGTCCCCAGTTACCTGCCTGCTTCCTTGGTAGTGTCCTTTTGGCCCCTCTGCCCAGGGTCCTATGTGACCCCTGAGTATTCTCCTGCCTCTTTCCCTATGCCCCCACCCCCAGTGCTTGGTGCAACCCTGTGGGAGATTTCCAGCCCCCTTCCCCAACCATACCACCCCCTTCCCCAGCTTTCTCCTCATCCCCGCAACCTCCTCCCTAAGCTGTGCTAGCTGGTAGCATACTGGGCAACCACCAAACTTCCAAGCCCAGTCCAGTATCATGGCTGCTCCACACCCTGTGCACCCCACCACCCTCCAAAAGATGCCGGCCCTAATGATGTGTGGTTCCATCCCCTTCCAAATAGGTTTCCTTGGGTGAGCCACCAGGTTCCCCCCAGTCCAAGATACCCCTACTGCCTAATCAGGTCACCCACTAATCTTAGAGACAGTCCCACTGTACACCAGTAACTCTGTTACTAGGTGCAGTACAACACATTAAACTTATAAGGGAAATGAACAACTCCCTAAGCTCCTCTCTCCCAGCCTTTAAATCCAACCCCCAGTGGCTAGAACTACATGAGCTGCACCAGCAGCCTTTTCCTCCAATTGCAGGGAAGGTGTTCCCCTATAAATCTGCAGACTTCTGGGGAGGGAGGGTCTTGTGCAGACACCTGACAAGAGAGAGTGTATCAGCCCTGTGTCTCCCCTCCAAGCCCTGCAGCTAAAGAACCATCTCCAAGCAAATCCCACCAAATAGGTTTGAAATCAGAAGAAATAGGCATCTACCAGTGCAGCCTGTTACACAGTGAAACATCCACAAAAAGAGCCCCACTTACAGCCACCAAATCAGTTTACAAACATCCAGCATCCCCAAAAACAATACCCTGCTAGCCCCTTAGAAGTAAGAAAGAAAAGAACTAACCTACCAAGTAAAATCCACAAGAACCCTGTGAAAACAACAGCAGCAGCAGCTACTGTCCTGGAACACAACTGATCCTGTCCCCTTCCAGTTCTTTCTGAGAAGACAAAGCAGCTAGTACCTCAACCTGATTCAGCCCTGCCTCCAGTCAATTGGCTGAGTGAGACCTGGCCAGACCATTAACACCCCTCCCCCACTATGAACTAACCTTTACAGCTAATGGAGTCAGCACAAGGAATCAAGATTCAAGTCAAAGCCCCCAAAATATGTTTGCTGCCAAAGGAAACAGGTCTCCAATTTAATCAGCTTCACTAACACCACATCAAAATAGGCTTGAAATTAACAGATATAGGTCTCCAATTCAAATAACCATCTCCAAGCAAATTCCACCAAATAGGTTTGAAATCAGAAGAAATAGGCCTCTACCAGCGCAGCCTGTTACACAGTGAAACATCCACAAAAAGAGCCCCACTTACAGTCACCAAATCAGTTTACAAACATCCAGCATCCCCAAAAACAATACCCTGCTAGCCCCTTAGAAGTAAGAAAGAAAAGAACTAACCTACCAAGTAAAATCCACAAGAACCCTATGAAAACAACAGCAGCAGCAGCTACTGTCCTGGAACACAACTGATCCTGTCCCCTTCCAGTTCTTTAAATGGCATGAACATTTCCATTGTGATAATGAAAGGGCACATTTTAATGAGGTTATCACAACTGCAAGTAGGTTTCTAACACTGCAATATATTTTTTTTAGTTTAGCACAAAATAACCCAATACAGTATAACTGGGGTTTTACTGTAGTTCATATTTATTTACTGTAGATTTGAATGCAAATGTTTGTCAGAGCCACCACAACCCTTAATCTAAAGCAAACTGATGTTTGCAAGAAAACACAATTCAGGATAGACATGTTATTCCAAATAGTGCAGCAGTTAACCCATGCAATACACTGAAGTACTGTGCACTTTAAAGAGGAGAAAGGGATACAGCAATACAGCTTTGGAGAAAGACTAGTTTCTTTTCTGAAACTATTCACTGCATGGTAACAGCTGTTAGTAAAATGGTTTGAGTAAATTGTCCTACCATCTTTATTAACCACATCCTACTTCCCATTAGTCTAATCAATACAAGCAAGAACAGTTTTGTTCTTGAATTATTTATTGATAACAGGGTTGGGCAAAATGTGTCTTCTACTGGTGGATTCCTGGCGATATTACAATTTCACTTCCATGAAATTTTGTGAAAGTTTGCCAAAATTCTAATTTCAGTTGTTTCCATCTAAATGTCAACAGTATTTATCCAAATTGCACCATATGTGGTACAGTGTATGCACTTCACAGAACACCATTAAGGTGTGTACCAATCTTCAGGTTTCTCTCTGTAAGGGTAACTGAGTTATAACTTTCCAAACATTCAGAACTTTTAAAATTACATGTCTCAAGTATGTAAACGACATGATTTTAAGCTCATATGACTTTAAAAGTAGAAAATGAAATACCAACTGGAATATTACCAATTTTGTTAGCTTCATTGACCAAAAAATGAGGCTATGTGCTCACTCTTGTATCTTTTACTCAAAGGCTAACCAAGTTAAAGCAGCCAGATATTACAACATAGCATCAGTAATTAAAGTATACTTTCATGAGCTTGTGGGAAAATTGTGCAGTTTTGTAATACTTTTGTCAAAGTCATATCGATACAGTTTGCCCAGTCATACACTTCAGCTGCATCCAGTGGCAAATTGGATGTGTTTTGGCTTTACAAGCAAAGGGTCAAAGGTTTGATTCCCAGTAAGAACAGGTATTTGCTGTCATACTCTAAAGAAAATAAAAACAAGTTTGATTCTGACTAGTCAAGCAGACAGCACCACCAGCAACAGTGGGAGCATGAGGAGGAGGAGTCAGTAACTTGGACACCCTTCTTCCCCCACCACAAAACCGCAAGTCCGGATTTGGATTGCAGCTGATTGTAGCAGATAAGCTGACTTTGAAATGCCATCCGTTAGGGGGAGACAAAGCACTGAACACCACCAATCAACTACTAGGTTACTTTTTTTCAATTGGATGGTCAGCAAAGGAGTGGAAGTGGAACTCTGAGAACCTGCCATTTCTGATGCTCATATCTCTACTTATTATAAAGGGCTGGGCTTTCAGGAGTCCCTCACAATAAGGACATGTTCAAAAGGACAGCGACTGGAGTCTTCCAGGAGTAATTATCAGTTCAGAGTGCAATGGTACCTGTCAAAAGGTATCATGTTGTTACACTCATCTCTTACCAGTAAAAGTGGACTACAGAAAAATTCCATACAAAAAGGCTTTTATTCATAAAAAAGGCACAGTAAAAGAGTTCATGACTCACATGAAAAGCACTTGCTGTTGTATCATATCAAAAGTCCACCCAGAAATAATTAGTCCACACAATACCAGGAGAAAAATCAAACCCTGGCTAGCATTGAGGCTCAGACTTCATCCTTTACTATGATATCACCTTACGCGTTTCATGATTACTCACTTTCTCAAAGGCTAGAATCACAGTAGTGGATCCCACTATTTAAGAAACATCATTAAAGAGACAGGCACTCCACCATTGTGATGAGGGTACCACCCTTGGAATGCACCAGAGTTCTGGTGCCGGGCAATTAGTGCACCAATCGGCAATGTTGCCAATCACTTTTTTGAGAGGGACTGTGCCCACCACACCCCCCTTACTTAAAGATTCCTACTCTGGGAGGGTGGACCTCAGGAAGGGGGCAGAGAATCCCACATTTGGCACCCTGATTACCTGGTTCCGTAATACCGGTGCTCTAAGTGCCATAAAGTTGTGATGAGTTACGTTCTCAAAGGACACATAAAATTGAAAAAAAAAACAGAAAATATACATACATAGTATCTCCCACAAAAACATATAGAAAATAAAACTTGTGCCAATTGGATAAGAAAAGCCCAGGCACCAAGCTCAATTCATAGTTCAAAATACATCACAAGCTAATATATATATATCCAACTTCATTTTTATAGGAGCTCTGCTCAACTCTTTCATGTTTAAATACATTCTGAAGTGACGTACTCCTATGTAGAAATGGCAGTTGCATATACAGATCCGTAAAAAGTGAAGACACAGAAGGATATTAATGGCAAGGCAGTAATATAAAAATTGTTTAAAAGCAGACAGGGTTGAGGATCCCCTAGAGTACACAGCTAAGTGCCCTCATAGAATGACAGATAAAATTATAGCTTCATGATACCTTTTGGCAGGTGATGGTACTTTCTGAATGGATAATTAATTTATTCTGTCCTGGTCACAACCTCTCCCTGGTTGTGGTCATACTTTTTGAACTTCAGTCTTCCAGAAGTAAGCCAAGGAAACAGCCAACAGCCAGGGACGCTGGCTGTCGGAAATCAGGTACACCTGTATTGTTTGAGGTTTGTCAGTAGGCATGAGATTGAGGATTTGTGTTGTAGCTGAACTGTATAGTTCAAGGTCTGGGGAGCTAGCTGACAGCTAGGAAGGAGGGAACTCCCTTATCTGTATACACAAAAAAAGTAAAAAAAAAAAATGTAGTGATTGTTGTTTATAGCATACCTGTATCTGTGACACTTCTAGATTAGTGTAATTACTATGTTGCATGTTGTACTTTAGTAACTCATACTGCATACTGCTTAGCCTTACTGGGTTATGGCAAATAAGGACAGGAATTGCAGGGAAAGCAGGAATAGGGAATGCCAGGAGTTGAGCAGTGCTCTGGTTGTGGGACAGCAGTCTTCAGGGAGACCTGAAGATTGTGGTGTGTTGCCCCAATATGTGTTCCCCTCTCTGGCTTGTTGGAGAAGGTCTCTAGACTCTAAGCTGCATTAGTTATGAGTCAGGAGGAGGTCACTAGACTCGATGGTGTGTTGACTAGGAGTTGGGTGACATTTTCTCCCACCGAGGAGCCACCAAATCTGACACCATTACCACAAGGGATGGCAGATAGGAGGAGTTACTGGACTACAGTGGGTTCAAGGAGGGAGGTACTTTGTTTGGAAGGACAGTTATTCATGGATAAGTATAGATGTAAGTAGTCTTTACAGCAGTATACCGCACAACTTGGATCTCAATTCTGTCACTCATTATGTAAATAGAGATGTACTGTTACATGAAAAAAGGGAGTTTTTGATTTCTGCTGTTGAATTCATTTTATTGCATAGGAACATTTTTACTTTTAATAAAGACATCTTTATACAAACATGCAGGACAGCGATGGGGGCAACAGTTCCCCAGCATACATGAATATTTACATGGGATTTGGGGAGGAAAAGTATATCTATTCCAGTGAATACAAAGAGAATATTATTTACTGGGGATGCTTTATTGACAATATTCTGTACATAATGTATGGGAGGGAAGCGAGCAGAGGAGGCAAGAGTTTTTGGAATACATCAACTACAATAATATGAATTTTAAATTTAATAGTGAAAGCAATAATGTAAATATCAATTTCCAAGACCTCACTCTGCATTCCCTCCTGTGGTACAGTCGATGAGTTACAGAAAGCCCACTGCAGGTAATCCAATTCCACACTATGAGAGCCATCATCCCCAAAAATTTAAAGATCCAATACCGTATGGTCAGTATTTGAGAATTAGAAGATATTGTTCAGATGCAATAATGTTTGAGGCTCAATCACAAGAACTTACACAATGTTTTCTAAACCATGGTTATGATTTAAAAATACTCTCTGAAGCATTGGATAAGGTACGGAACAGGGATAGGGAACAACTTAGGAACAGGAACAGTGAGGCTAGACTGATTACTTTCTCAACTGAATTTAATCCAGTAGCAGGAGAGGTAGGAGCTTTGATACATACTGTAAATTATGGCCAATATTCCAAGCAGACAATATATTAAAAAAAAAATCATATTCAGACTATACCCAGAGTTACTTTTAGAAAGTGGAAACATTTGGGAGATATCCTTACTTCTAGTCACTTAGAGAGTAGTAAAAAAGCTCTGAGCCAAACAGTTTCCAGAAATTGCATTTTCTGCAGACGTAGTGGAAGGAAAGATCTTTCACAAAGGGGATTATAGGATTGCTATTAAGCACCTAATAACTTGCAGTACTTGCTTTGTGGTGAATGTAGCTTGGTGCCCATGCAACAAATATTACATTGTGAAAACAGTCCACCCCTTTAAAAAAAACAGATGCAAAAACATGTAAGAGCAATATTAAATCAAGATGACAGAAATGCCTTAGGAATGCATTTTAGAAAGTTCCACAATTGTATTGTGAGTTTGTTAAAGTTTTAAGGGATTGAGCATGTGCCTCCACCAATTACAGCTGGAAATCGCAAAGAGATTTTGCTGCAAAAAGAAACTCAATGGACTGTAGTTTTAAAGGCATGGGGTCATAATGTCGCAAGACATTATGCCTCATGGCAAAATCACACTGCCAATACAGACGATTTCTGCCATGAGGCATAAACCTTTTTTTCTGTGGGGGGCTCCATTCCCCACACCACCCGTTATGGGGGGCTATGCTCCCAGAACCCCCCCCCCACTAAGGATTCTCAACTCTGGTTGGGGATTATCTCTGGGAGCACACTACGAAGGAAAAAAATAAAATATCTGGGACTGGGAATCAAACCCAGTCCCAGACACGGTGCCTGGGTTCCTACTGCTGTTGCTCAGTCCTGTGAGCGATGGCAGCTGCTCAATGGAGCCTGCTCCCAGCAGAGGTCTTATCCTCTGCCTGAGAAAGTGCTACTGGTGCAATACTGCATAGAGCAGTATAATCGGTATTGCACCAGTAGCGCTAGCATACTACGCTGTACCGGGTCATACGCTATTTTTTGTAGTTAAACTTTTTATTAAGTTTTTCATAAGATGTACAGAAAAACCTCTTACAATACAATACAATGTCATACACTACTAAGTGTGCAACATTATGACCCAGTAGAAGTTTTAAATACACTTGCACCAAATGGATTAAATGGAGAAATAGACTTTAAACCATATCTATAAGACTCTTAGTATTAATTTGTCAATCTCACTTTGTTCTCGCTACACAGTTTATAGTTTAAAAATATAAAAAGGCACTAGTTAATTAATTTAATTCAATGATGTAGTCATCTATGCCTGGTTGGGCCAGTGGATGTCCTTCCATGTGATGGGGTTTCAGAAGTTGGTCATCAGAATTCATAGCACTTGAACTCCCTTCATAAAATGGTTTAAAAATGGATATTTTAAAATTTACTCACTATATCTGAGGTTTTATATGCATGGGTTACACCTCTTGCAATAATTTTTATGTCAGGATTTAGGATAATATTATAGTGTATTAGCTTGCACTTTAAAATCTTTAATTGCATTGATCCTGATTTTATTATAAACATGTGGTGATTGTAAAGAACAGATTATAAATGTGTGCTTGCTTTTTGATACTGACACACTCCCTGAGGAAGACCCATGTGTTTGAAGTTCCGGGGAAGTTGTTAGTTCATCCTCTGTCAGTAATAAACTCACCTTTTGTTTAATGGAGTGTTTTTTCAACCAGAGTGCTACTTTTCTTGTCATTGTTCTGAAAATATTGGATCAAGGATTCCAGTGAGCACCAGAACAGATTCCTGAGGTGCCCCATTTTTTTGCACTTGAAGTCATGGAGGAAAGAGGTGGTGGAATCCAGAAGGTTGGGGAGGGGTAATAAGCACATTCCTCAGCCAGAACTGGTACCACTACAAAATTCCAACATCACTCAGTGGAGCAGGATTGCTAAGAGGAGGCACCCGTGGTAGTGGCCAGGGAGGATGTTGGCACCCTCTGGAGTGAAGGCCCCAAGGAGGGTGGAAGAGGGCCTCAGAGAAGGAGGAAGCAACTTCTGGTGGAGGACTCAAAGGAAAAGGGCAGAAAGGGAGGTCAGGTGCCTGTGTAGTTCCACAGCATTGAGGTATGGGAAGTGTATTCTATGGATCGCTAGGGCAGTAGGAAGGAAGGTGGTGCAGTATGTCATTCTCCACCTGGAGACAAATAACATGGCTAGGGATGGAGCAGGAACAGTGCAGGAGGAGTCTATGGAGCTGGGAAGACATCTTAGACATTTAGCATGCTTTGTCATTTTTGTGGAGGTGCTGCCTGTCTATAATAGGGGGAAGGAGAGGCAGCTCCACACCAAGGCCTTCAACTCAGGTTTGATGGAATGGTGCAGACAGGTGAGGTACAGCTACATCAGTGACTGTGGACCCACCTAGGAGGATAAGAGTTGATACAGAACTAATGGCCTGCATCCATCTGTTAGGTGAGCCACAGTTCTTAGTGGACAGTTTAAATGTTAGTTCAGCGAGTGTTTAAACTAGCTGAGGGGGGTTGTGGAGGAAAAAATGGGAGAAGGAAACTGCTTCCCCTATAGGCTGAGATAGAGTGTAGGGAGAACCTGAGTAGCAAGAGTCCCACCAAGGTGCAAGTTAATAAAGAAAGTAGGAGGTTAGCAAATGAGGAATGGGTAAAAGAAGTAGTCAGAAGAGAAGAGGGAGGAAGGGGGAAAAAAAGACGAAAGGGGAAACTTTAAGAAAACAGACAAAATCTGGAAGGTCATTTGTGCTAATGCTAGAAGCTTCGGAAATAAGATCCCAGATCTAAAGGCCATCATAGCAGAGGCTGACCTGCAAACTATGACCATTGCCAAGTAATGGTGCACTGATAACCATGACTGGGATATGGTCATACCAGGTTACATGATGTTCAGAAAGGAGACGGTAGGAAGAAAAGGAGTGGGAGTGATGCTTTATGTGAAGGAACACATAAAAGCAACAGAAATACAAGGATTTTTTTTTTGGGGGCTGAGGCAGAGATGCTGTGGATCACCATCAAGTCTGGAAACTCTATTAGGACAGGTGAGATTTATAGGCCCATGGCAGAGGGGGGGACTTAGACAAGGAAATGTTAGAAGCAGTTTGCAAAATGGCTGAAAATGGGAAGGTGTTGCTGGGTGGGGATTTCAATCTGCAAGATGTAGATTGGAGCCTCCCTGCTGCAGCTTCAGCTAGA
This sequence comes from Neoceratodus forsteri, assembly GCA_016271365.2. Taxonomy (NCBI): domain Eukaryota; kingdom Metazoa; phylum Chordata; order Ceratodontiformes; family Ceratodontidae; genus Neoceratodus; species Neoceratodus forsteri. The sequence goes on from CM028129.1 coordinate 943,785,237, forward strand.
AGCAGGGGCATCCAGGACCCCCTGCAAGGGCGTTCCTCAGGCAACTAGTCAGTGAACCCAGTTGTGATGGGGCAATACTGGAATTAATACTTACTAACAGGGACAGTGTTGCAGACAACAGAAAGAGAAGGAAGAGTGTGCAGAGAATGGGATGGTGAAGGAATGACAATGAGAAGAGTGGAAGAAGCAGGTAGAGGAAAGGATATGGAAAAGAAGGGATCAGTGATAGCAAAGAAGGGAGCTGAACCAGAGTTTAGAGATGAATGAGGCAAATTAAGGTAGACGTCTGTAATCAAGAGAAGGGAAAGAGATGTTTGTGTAGATGGAGTAGTGCTGTGTGCATGGAGAGGAATTGAGGGTACAAAATTTCAGAAATAGTGGAAGTAGGATTCATCCTAGCCATGGCACATTTAGGGGCAGCACTGTGCAAGATATCACTGTATTCAAATAGGATAATCTCCCAGTGAACAGGGAGTGGAAGGTAGGATTTTTTGTAGTACATGGATTCATAATAACATAAGAAAATAGCCAGCAGAAGGAGACCTCTTGGTCTATCATGTCTGCTTGAGATAATAATGCAGGGTCCTCGCCTCAAGTTTCTATGAGTGACCTTGACTCCGCATCTCCTCCTCCAATCTCCTTCCCATTTTCCTGTCTTGGTTCCACGACTTTCCTTTGTGTTTGTCCCAAGCTCTTTTGAAGGATCCCACTGACTTTGCCGCCACTACCTCCTCTGGTAACTTGATCCATGTGGTCACCACTCTTTCTGTAAAGAAAAGCTTCCTTACATCCCTCTTGAATCTACCCCCATCAGTTTTAGGTTGTGTCCTCTGGTGTTGGTGTTGTCCTTTTTTTTGAAAGTACCGTCTCATTCCACTCTGTTAATTCCCTTTTAGTACTTGCAGGTCTCAATCATACCCCTTCTTTGCCTCCTCTCTTCCAGAGAGTACATCTTTAGGTTTCCCAGCCTCTCCTCACGTTCTATAATGCTGCATCTTGATCGCCTAACTCGCTCTCCTCTGGACCATTTCCAGCATATTAATGTCTTTCTTCAGGTATGGATGCCAGTATCTTACTCTGTATTCCAAATGTGGTCTCACTAATGTCCTGTACAATGGTAAAATAACCTCACTCTGCCTACTACTAAAACCCCTTGCGGTACATCCCAGCATCCTATTAACCTTTGCCACTGCCTTTATACATTGAGTCAAAAGTTTCAGATCACTAGAAATTATTACCCCCAGGTCCTTTTCCTCCTCAGATGCCGTCACCTGAACCTTACCTATGAAATACTCTGTTCTTGGTTTTCTGGTCCTGATGTGCATCACTTTGCACTTTTTAGCATTAAACCCAAGCTGCCATATCCCTGACAGGGCTGTCAAGCAGGCCGTCAGTCAGGCCAACATCATCATTTCTGGGTTTCGAAAGAGCATTTGTAAGTACATCTAAATTTGTCTGCATAATTTCCGGTGGATTTAAACAATTATCATTCACTTCTGATGCAAATATAAAGTCACTTATCTGAATATCCTCCTCTGCATTGTTAAGTACGATATCCTCTGGTAAATCCATCTGCAAAAAAAACTTGTTGTTCCTTATTTGCTAAATTTGAGCTGTAAAGATTTGTGGTGGCCTCTAGGTTCCCAAGCACAGGGGAGCAGGCCCTCTCCCCTGCCGCTGACGTGTCCATACCATCCACCGACTGAAACGAAGTGGCCATAATGATTGGCCAGCAGCTCCCCCTACTGACGCAGAGTAGGGGAATTTCCTCGGTGTCCTGGCCAAATTTCCCCCCATTTACTAAAGTACCACCAACAGCTTAATCTGGTTCAAAGTCATTGGCATTCATCTGTATCCCCCTCCCCTGGGTCATGCCTGAAAATAGGCAGAATTTGTCTAGTGCACTTATCCGGTCAACAAAAACTAAATAATAAATAAAACAAATATCACCTCTCTCCCTCCTTTGCTCAAGGGTATACATATTGAGTTCCGTTAATCTGTCCTCATATGTTTTCTGATGCAGTCCCTGCACCATTCTGGTTGCCCTTCTCTTGACTGCCTCAATTTGGTTAATGTCCTTGTGAAGGTGTGGCCTCCAGTACTGCATGCAGTACTCCAGATGGGGCCTAACCAGTGTCTTGTAAAGAGGGATTATTACCTCCCTCTTACAACTTGTGATACCCCTACTAATACATCCCAACATCCCCCTAGCCTTACCTACTGCTTTAGTGGTCTGCTTGGATGATTTCAGGTCATCTGTGATGATGATGCCCAAGTCTCTTTTTTTCCCTTGTGACTGCCAGCAACTCTCTTCCCAACCTATAGGTGGCTGCAGGGTTGTGCATGATCTTGCACTTCTTTGCGTAAAACTCCAGTTGCCACTCTTCCAACCATTTTGCCAGTTTATCCAAATCTCTTCTCATTCTGCCCACCCCAGCTAGATCATCTACTCTGTTGCAGATCTAAGTGTCATCTACAAACAGACAAATCTTACCTTCCAGTCAATCTGCAATGTCACTGATGCTCTCTTTCTCTGCAGAGATGGTTAACTACTGTGCTTTGAGGGGTTTGACCCTGGAGGGAATTCTGGCTGTGGTTGATCTGTCAAGTGTGGGCAGTGCATGCATAGGGGGTACGTGCAAGGCAGTTGCGCACTATAATAAGGTGATGTCTGACTCTCACGATTCCCTTGCACCAGTCTGTGTATGACACAAATCATTTCACTTGAGATCCCCATGGTTTGATGGAGAGCTCAAGGCGATGAATATTATTGGTCAGAAGTTAGAGCAATGCTGGCAGAGGACCAGGTTGGAGGTGGACAAACTGGCCCTGCATACCCACTATGGTGAGTACCGGGGGCAATCAACTGTAAGAAGGCAAAATTCCTGTCCTTGGAGATTGCTGCCAGGAAGAATCAACCAACTGTGCACTTTCAGACTGTGGACAGGCTTTTACATCCTGCCTGTCTGCAGCTGAAAACATTTTTTTTATGCTTTATGTGAAGGATTTGCTCGGTTCTTCTAGGACAGAGTGTCCGCCACTGACAGGGAATTCTGCCAGTGAGCCAAAATGTGGCTAACAGTGATCACCTCGGGTGTCTAGAGAGCACTCCATCTAGTTGGGGTGAGTTAAACCAGTGGAGGTGGCCGAGGTCATTGAGATTGTTTCCAAGTTGAGGCACACATACTGCGAACTGGACCCGGTGCAGACACATTTCCCAGATGCCTTGAAGGAGACATTGGTGAGACCCCTTCTGAAGAAACCATTATTAGACCCTGATGTCAAGGTGAATTACTGCCCTATCTCCAGCCTTCCATTTCTAGATAAGGTTGTTGAGAAGATTGTGGTGCTGCAGCTTGAGAAGCACCTCATGGCCTATGATCTATATGAGCCCCTCCAGTCTGGGTTTTGAACAGTAATTAAAATTTACAAATTGAACATTCAGATTTGAATTAAACATTTAAAGATTATGATTAGGGCCTAAACACACATACACATTTCAGCAGTAAATTACAAACTGAGCTAGTACAGCTAGTGGAGTGACAGAAAGCCACACACAAAATAAAAAAATAGCAAAAATTAGCAAAATTTGCCTGAGCATGGTTGTTCAGACTGAGACATTAGCCACAGTTGCAGGGGGTGGAAAAGTGTGCAATGATGGGAGTGTTGAGGAGAGGTGAAGGGGACATGTGCCAGATGTCTGCAGGAAGGGAGTTCCACAGTTTGGGCATGAGGTGTCTAAATGCTGCTTAGTCAGCAATGGTGGACATACGCAACACAGACATGAGGTAGGAGTCTATGCTCCTGAGTGGGTACACAGGAGGAGCCTGGGCTGTTAGGACCAAGGTGAGGTACTGGGGTAGAGATTTGTGCCAGAACCTTGCCAGGATACTAGCATAGTGAGACAGTCTGCAATCACAAAGTGATGGAAAATCAAGGGCTCTGTAGAGGTTACAGTAATGCGTTGAGGGGGGCAGTCTAGAGCTAATAGACAGAAAGAGTGGAAGAGGCAGTCCAGTCTGGCTAGGGTGGATGTGGGAGCAGCACTGTAGACTATATTCCTATAGTCCAATATAGGAGTATCATTTTCTGCAAAAGTGTGTGGCGGGCTTGCAGCAGGATGCACCCTTGGTTGAGGTATAGGGCATTCAACTTGGGGTGGAGCCTCTTGTGGATGGCATCAATATGTGCAGAAAAGTTGAGGTGTTGGTCAAGCCAGACCTGAGGTATCTAAATGAGGAGCAAGCCTCCAGAAAGGCCCCATCCAGGGTGTGGAAGGAGGAGGTGGTGGGGAGCCGAGAGAGTCTCTGCCTTGTGCTGAATGTCATTGAGATAGTCTTCTTTGTATTGAGAAAAAGCTGATTGGTACAAAACCAGAGCTGAACATCCTTGAAGTCCTGCTGTAGTCCAGTTGCCACATCAGAAGGTGTGGGGCAAGATGTATACAGAACCGTGACATCCACATACATGTGGATGGATGTGTGGGGACAGGCTGTGGGCAGGTCATTTAGGTAGACAGAGAACAAGAGTGGGCCTAGGACTGACCCTTGGGGTATACCAGTGATGACTGGGAGTGGAGAGGATGTGGAGCAGCCAATTTTAACTAATTGGTACCTAGCTATTAGATAAGAGTGGAACCAGTTGATAGCCCTGGTGGAGAGCTCAGCAAGAGAGAGCTTGTGTAGGAGGAGAAAGTGAGACACAGTGTTGAAAGCCTTAGCTAGGTTGACAAAGATGGCCGAGGTGATGTGGCCTTTATCATTTCAGAGAGAATGGAGTCTGTAAAACAGGGTAGCGAAGTGGCGATGGAGTGGGACTTCCTAAAGCCAGACTGGTAGGGAGTGGAAAAAGAGGAGGAGTTGAGAAAGGAAGTGAGTTGTGAGAGGGAAAAGTGTGCCTGGAGGTTTGCCAGAATGGGGAGTAGGGAAATGAGGTGGTAGTTTCTGGGGGCAGAAGGGTTGACCCCTTTTGGTAGAGGAATGACTGTTGTATGCTTCCACTTGGACAAGATGGATGCCAGGGTTAAAGAGAGGTTAAAGAGGGAAGCCAGGGGTATTGCAATGTCAGGAGCAGTGAGGTATACCATCTTGGAGTCTAGACCAATGGGGCATTTACCCTTGGACAGGTTAAGGGCAATCAGTGCTTTGAATACTGCCAAGGAGGTGACCTTATGGAAGGAGAAGGAGAAGGAGGGAGCAGATGGGGGTATATCTTGGGCATGGTTTGAAGTGGGGGTGGTGTTTGGCTGGCTGGGTAGGAGATTGGCCAAGAGTGATGAGGTGCAGGTTGTGAAAACAGAGTTAAATTCCGTGGCCACTGCAAGAGGATCCATTAGGGTGATGTTGCCCTGATTTATTAATAAGCTGGGTTGCTCGGGGTGGGTCAGATGTTGGTCAACTGGGTGGCAAACTAGTTGACGGGCAGAAAACAGAGAGTGGTGGTAAACAGTATACAGTCAGAAGAGATGCAAGTCACAAGTGATATACCTCAGGGATCAGTTCTGTTGGCCAGTCCTCTTCAATATTTTCATCAGTGACATTGCAAATGGACTGGAGAGTAAGGTTTGTTTGTTTGCAGATGACACCAAGATCTGCAACAGAGTAGATGATCCAGCTGGGGTGGGCAGAATGAGAAGAGATCTGGATAAACTAGCAAAATGGTCAGAATAGTGGCAACTGGGGTTTAACACAAAGAAGTGCAAGATCATGCACATAGGAAAGAGAAACCCTGAATCTACCTATAGGCTGGGAGGAGAGTTGCTGGCAGTCACAAGGGAAGAAAGAGACTTGGGCATCATCATCACCGATGACCTGAAATCATCCAAGCAGACCTCTAAAGGAGTAAGTAAGGCTAGAGGGATGTTGGGGTGTATTAGTAGGGGTATCACAAGTTGTAAGAGGGAGGTAATAATCCCTCTTTACAAAACACTGGTTAGGCCCCATCTGAAGTACTGCATGCAGTACTGGAGGCCACACCTTCAAAAGGACATTAACCAAATTGAGGCAGTCCAGAGAAGGGCAACCAAAATGGTGCATGTACTGCATCAGAAAGCATATGAGGACAGATTAGCTGAACTCAATATGTGTAGCCTAGAGCAAAGGAGGGAGAGCGGTGATATGATTGAAACATTAAAACACCTTAAGGGTATTTACAAGGTGAAAGAGTCTAACATGTTTCAATATAAGAAAAATAGCAGGACAAGATGGCACAGCATGAAATTAGAGGGAGGCCGATTAAGGGGTAATGGAAGGAAGTTCTTTTTTCACAGAAAGGGTGGTGGATGCATGGAACGCCCTACCTCAGGAAGTGATGGGTATGAATACAGTGCAGGGCTTCAAACAGGCATGGGATAGGCATAAGGGAGCAATACAGATGAGTATGAATAGATAGGCCATTGACAGAGCAAAGGCCTATGGCACATTCATAAGGTAGAAAAAGAAATGGGCAGACTGGATGGGCCTTGCGGTTCTTATCTGCCGTCAACTTCTATGTTTCTATGTTTCTATGACTTAGAACTGGGTGGGAGGCTGGGAGGGTGGGGAGAAGAGCGATTTACCACCTTCCAGAATGTTGCCGGGTGGTTAATATTGGATTGGAAGGAGGTAAGGAAGTAAGAGGCTTTAGCTCGCTGGATTTGCCTAGTACAGGCATTGCATAATGTGCATAAGTTGCATGGGTCTCGGGGAGCCAGCGGTTTTGTGAGCTTTTTAAGCCTGGTCTCTGGCTCTGATGAGAGTCATGATGTCGGCTGAGATCCATGGCAGGTGTGTGCCCCTTACATGAATACGTCAGAGTGGGGCATAGAAGTTCCATGCTGCTAGGAATTTGGCCTTAAAGTACTCCCATGCAGAATAAAGGGAGGTTGCCCAGGAGATGAACATCCAGTCCGAGTTCATCAGTTCACTTTGAAGAGCGCTTAGATCCAAGGACTTCTATGAGTGGGTGTGGAGGGTTTTGGGTGGGGGGCCTTTGATCTAAACATTTACTTGACTGAGTAAATCATGTGGTGGTCACTTTGTGAGTCTGGTAACAGACCAGAGGCGATTGTCCAGTGCAGGTGTGAAGTAAGGGACCAGTCTAGGAGGGAGTGGTTCAGTGATTTTTGGTTTAGTCGGGTGGGTTTGTAAATCATTTGGGCCAGGTTGGAGTTGGCTGGTGAAAGCCAGTTTGAATTGAAGTCCTCTAGGATATGGAGCTCACCCCCCATGGTGCAGGATTTTAATTCACGTAGGTGATCCTGGATAGAAGATGGGGAGGAGTCAGGATAGCTGTAGGTACCAGCTATATAAATGGGGATGGTGTTGGGGTGAATATCTTGATCATCAAAGCATCGATGGTCTGCTCTGGCAACGGGAGAGTTACTGGAGTGAACTGAAGGGAGGAAGATATGTACATTGCTAAGCCGTGCCTCTTTTGTTACCAGGATGGTCATGCCAGATGACTGTGTAGCCTGAGATAGTGATTTCACTGTCCTTGTTATAAGACTTTAGCCATGTTTCAGAGATAATCAAAATGTCAGGCCTTAATGATATGGCAGTAGGTTGCAACAGAGCTAGTTTGGGCAGGAGGCTGTGGATATTTAGGTGTAGTATTTTTAGTCCTCATTGTAGATGGTGAGGGGTGGAGGTGGTCTGTGGCCCTGGGTTTGCCTCGATATCACCTGATAGTAGGAGTAGCAGCATTAGCAATCGCTTGCTATAGGGGAATTGTCCCTCTGTCCTGCAGGTGGAGGAGTTGGGGTTACAAGCAAACCCAGGGGTGCTCCGCAAGGTGTCTTTATGTGCTATTAATCCACTGCATAGGCAGGATGGCAGACCAGTCACCAAAAAGTTAAAGGAAGGTGCTGGAGCTAGGGCCTCTGAATAACTCATTCATGCCTCCCTTTTTTTGCCATCTGCCACCCCTCTTCTCTGGAGCTTCCAGCTTGGTATAACTATTATGCTGGCTCATCCGTGGGCCCTGCATACCTTTTTCATACCCTGCCCTATGCCTGATTTTATTATGACTTGACGTGTCTGATCCTTGTCCAATTTGCCTCTGCTGTATCACCCTACTTCATACTATCATGCCCTTCAAAATTCAAATGAACCATCTTATTTCCATGTTTACACAATCCTACACACTGGGCATCCCCCCATTTTCCATAATATCTCCACAAATACTGCTGCACCACAATTGTTACAGCCCACAGTCCTTCCCCAGTTGCCCTGCCTAGTATGCCTGGTTCCCCTTCCCCTTGATACCGCTGGTTGTAGAGTCTCTTAAACCCCAACATTCTTCACTCTGCTATTCTAATTATAACTGCTCTTCATTACTCTGGAGATCTACTTCAGACTTAAATGTTCCCTTACTAGCACTACTAAGTACAGCTGCACAGTTTTATACAGAAGCAAAATAAGTGCCTCTGCACAGTCTGTACCATAGTTTACCTGAACATCTTTGCAGTTAACTTAAACTTAAAGGAAATGCAATTTACTAATTACAGCTTCACAAACTACAGTATTTTAGTTAACTATCCATTCCTAGCATTGCAACCACAGACAATTCTATATCTGCTTCACATAATATTGCAGAATTAAACATTCAATTTCAATCAGCAGCATTATTAGTTATACATTCCTTTATGAGATTTTTTTTTATTTAGTTGTTTAACCAGGTATAGCACACTAAGCTAAAAGCTTTTTTACAGGAGCGACCTGGAAGCACATTAAAGCAGATTAAAGATTATATGTTGTTTTGTCCTTTCTCAGACTAGTGCTCCACCTAATTCCTTTACCTGCCCAATCACATTCAGAGACTTAGGCATTTAATTGGTGCCAAGGTGGGGGGGGGGTACATTTTTCCTTGTCCCTGCAGCTCTTTTTTTGTCCTTTGGTGTGGGGGAAGAGGGGGTCCTGGTCCGGGATGAAGCCAGCCTCTTACCCCCAAAACTCCTTTGGCAGCACTCCTTTAGTGAAGAGTCAACAAGAGCTTATAAGCCCGGTTTGGACTAAAGAAAAAATTCAAAACTTGGCACCTTCCGATGACCGGCTCTGATTGGCCAGCGGGCAACTGTGGGCTGTTCTCTTTGTCTTTGCCTTTTCCCTGCGATCTGCTGGTGGCAGCTCCAGTCCATGGCCAATTGCAGCAGTGGTTCCTTTTTAGTCCATTGGTGTGGGAGAAGAGGGGGGTTCCTGTCTGTGACAAAGCCAGCCTCTTACCCCTGAAACTCCTGAGGCAGCAATCCTTCAGTGAAGCCACAACAAGTGCTTATAATCCCAGTTTGGTTTAAAGAAAAAATTCAAAATGTAGCACCTTCCCATGACTGGCTTCAATTGGCAGGCATGTAGCTGTGGGCTGTGCTCTTCTTTGTCTTTTCCTTGTCCCTGCAATTTACTGGCAGCAGCTCCGCTCCATGGTCAATTCTGTCAGTGGCTTCTTTGTAAGTTCTTTGGTGTGGGGAAGGGGGGTCCCGGTCTGAGACAAAGCCAGTCTCTTACCCACGAAACTCATGCATCATCACGTTTGGTGAGGAGCTTACTATGGAGGGCATGAATGTGTTTGGAGATGTTAAGGCATCAATCTAGCTACACTCCAATCTGGTTGAAGTGGGAACCATCTTCAATGGAGAAGTCATTTAATATCCTGAAACCTACATCAATTCTTTGAAGAAGTTCAATAAAATTATTTTCAAAGCAGAGATCAGCATGACCCTATGTATCACAGTCTAGCCTGGCTCACTTCCTTTTGGGCTACATATTTATGTCTCACTAGATACATGGTTGCTTTAAGCTAGGCATCCAATATGACGTTTGCAATGTCAGGATCCAGCATAATTTTTTTTAATTCTCTGGCAAATCACACACTTTGGCTAGAAGTAACATAAACCTTTAGGTTCCTATCTCTGTACATGTAGACTTCATATAAAGAAATCTCTTTTTGAGCCTGGATCGCTCCGCTAATATTAGAAAAGATACATATCTATCATAGAAACAGAATTTGATGGCAGATAAGGACCACTTGGCCCACCCAGTCTGCCCATTTCCCTACCTAATGGATAAGCTGCAAATCCTAGTTAACCAACAGCCTACTTACTCCTACCCCCCCACTAGAATTGCCTTATGTCTGTCCTATGCATTCTTGAATTCCTCCACTGTTTTTGACTCCACAACCTCCTCAGGAAGGCCGTTCCATACATCCACAACCCTCTCCGTGAAAAAATACTTCATCACATACCTCTGAGCCATCCCCCCATCTTTAAATTGTGCCATCTTGTTCTTACATATCTCTTTTTCTGAAAGATGCTACCTTCTTGGACTTTGTTGATTCCATTGAGGTACTTGAATATCTAACTCTATCTACCTATCTATCTATAGCTATACATATACTGTATACACACACACACACATATATATATATATATATATACACACATATGGCAAAAAAATGTTTAATGTAACTGTTACGGTTGTTCCACAGCGACAAAAGTGAGGAAATTGAGTGTTAGGGTTGGAAACCCTAACTGCTCATTCCCCCAACCCCCACCACCATATATACACACACACACACACACACACACATATACATGCAAGTAGGGGAAGGACCAAGGCAATACCACCAATCACACACATCGAGCAGGAGGTGTATACCTGTGTTATTGTAGGAAGTGCAAATATCCAACTTCAGATATCATGCATTATTTATAAAGTTGTTCTTCGAGGTTAGTTTACATAAAGGTGAACCAAGCTGGCAGTAGCAAAAATGGTGTACCTCGCTTCGTTTTCTTTTTTTTTTCTTCAATTTATTCTTTTGGCCCCCTACTGCTCCCGTCCTTCTTTTCAGCTCTGGTCATGGACCCCCTTATGCCTCCACCTCCAGAAATGCCTCGTCCCCATGGTTATCCCTGGCTTTCCCCCCAGAGATCGGGGCCGCGGCACCGACCATCCCATTATCAGAGCCGCGGTACTGATATCTGGTCGGGGGACTGGCTCTAGAGGCTAATTGAGGCCTTACGGGGGCAGAGCACCATATAGATGGCGAGGTTCAGGATTTTTATCCCCCCCTTTAAGCAGGATGGAGACGTGCAATGACGACCTGCGTCCACCCCATCCTGACGTACTGTTGAGCATCGACGTGATGCAGCAACCCAGCCTCCGCTAGGTGCCGCTCGTACGCCGAATGCTGCCCTGCCCTCCCCCCGGAGAAGGAGAGCTGTCGAAGGACGCCGATCCTTCTCCCCCTGGCCGGCCCTCCGGTGTCCCGGGTCCGTTCCCGAACCTGGGTCATCGGCGTCACAAGCACAAATCCAACCACTGCTCCAACGGGCCGCCCTCGCTTCATTTTCAACATATGGGTGGTAGAAGGTGTCATGGGTGCCGCAGTGTTAGTCTATGGCAAATTGCTGAATTGTGGAACAGTGCAGCTTAGTAATCCTTAACTATTGCAGCACAATAGCAGGAAAAAGCACATCTGTGGAACCAGGTCATGCCACTCTGAAAATTTCAACCATAAGGACCCAACCTTTTGCTGGCAGGATGATGGCAAAGATGTGCAGTCATTAGGAGTATACTTTCACAAAATACTTACACAAATATGAAAGTATGATAGCATGACACTTTCACAGTTGTGAAAGTGATTTTCGAAACTATTTCAGGGAATGCGCAAAATCCTGTTTTGTATCTTGTGAACCCAAAATACCATATGTGTTGGTGGCAGCACGTGGCCCAAGATGTCCAGTTGTCTGTAGTAATATGTGTTTAGCGGTGTGTGGAATGTCTGGGATGAGAGTTAGCAGTGACAACCCCATGCCACAGCCCGATGGGAGCATGGGTGTGTGGTTTTACGGTTTACAAAGTTGTATGTTATTCCTGTTACCTGCTGCTAGTTGTGTGTGATTGGTTGTGTTGCCTTGGTTCTTCCCGTACTTACATGTATGTGTGTGTGTGGTGGTGGTGGTGGTGGTGGGGGTAATGCGCAGTTAGTGTTTCCAACCCTAACATCGCATTTCCTCACTTTCATCACTGTGGAACAACTCTAACTGATGAATTAAACAGAGTTTTTTGCCATGAATTTCCCTTCTCCGAGAGTGTTCACTATAAATAGTGAATGGAATGTGGTGGGAGGGCGGAGCCCACCATTGTGATTTTTTTGTCACTTCACAAATGGTGATGGAAAAAGTGAGGTAAAATAAAATAGTAACGCTAACTGTAATGTAAACACAAGAGCAACCAGTAACGCACATGGGGATGCAAATGTAAATGATAATGCAAACGGTAAGAGAAACATCAACAGAAATGGTAATGCAAATGGTAACGCAAATGCTCACGGCAACACAAATGCAAATGGTAATGAAAACGGTAACACAAATGCTAACAAAAATGCAAACAGTAATGAAAATGCAAATGGTAACAGAAACGCAAACAGAAATACAAATGGGAATGGCAACAGTGACACAAAAGGAAACAGTAATGAAATTGACAATGGAAACGCTACCGCAAATGCAAACGCTAAGGCCAACAGAAACGCAAATGGTGACGAACACGCAAACAGTAATGGTAACGCACTTGGAAACACAAACAGTTATGGTAACACCAACGATGATGCCAAAGGGAACAGTAACAGAAACAGAAATGCAAACGCAAGCACATTCACAAAAGCAAATCATAACACGCACGGTCACAATAATGCAATTGGAAATGCAAACGCTTACAGTAAAACCAACGATGATGCCAAAGGGAACACAAACAGAAACGGAAATCCAAATGAAAGTGCATACGCAAACACAAGTGGTATTGCAGATGGTGATGCAAAAGGAAATGCAAACAAAAACAGTAATAGAAACGCAAATGTTAACAGTAATGCAAATGCAAATGCAAATGCAAACACAAAGGGTAACGCACACGGTGATGTAAATGGGAATGCTAACGCTAACGGTTATGGAAATGCAAGCGGAAATGCTAACTGTAACAGTAATGGACACACACACCCTTTTATTCCCCAAAAAGTGCCTTCAGAAGTACAGTGAATACAAAGAATGTATGCATAATAATGGCCCTCGAAGCAGAAAATGAACAATTGGAATACTAAATTGCTTATATCTCAGGAACCGTATGATGTAAAAAAAAAATTAAAATGTCATATTATGTATGACGGTCCTGGCTAGTTTTGTACTTAACCTCCTGACAGGGGGCTAAGTATTTTTCCAACAAAAAGTCCATATCTTGAAGCATTTTTTAAATATGGGCCGCGAAAGGCACGGCGGACACCATAATGTTAACCTATGGGACAAATCATCAACTTCAGAGTGATTTAACTTTACAGCTCTCATATATTTTGTCTCCAAGCCACCAAAAGGCACATCTGTAGGATCTTTGCTGTTTTCCCTCCAAATTTCAGCTCAAAAGACCAAACCGTTCTTTTGCAGCAGGGTGGCAAAGATTTCCTATTCTTTTGGGCATAGTGTCGCAAAGTAGTGTCGTGATTTGTGACATTTTCGAAAAAAAATTACAAAAGTGTCGAATGTGCGACACTACTTTGTGACACTACTGTTTACAAAAATTTCAAAATCATATTTCTGGGGTGTTTAACCCCCGTAAAAAAGACATGGCTAGCAACCTCAGGACTCGACTAGGCGAATGCAGCAAGAATTGTGTCACTAGAGAGTCCCAAATTTAAATGCCAAGCATTTCTGTGACCACCAACTGAAAATCAAATGGTGGATTTGTGACACTACAGGGGTCATTTGCAACACTAAGAACTGCATTTGCAAACACTGTCAAACTTTTTGTTAACTTTTCCCATTGACTATAATGGGAAACTTGTTTTTTGAATAACTTTTGAACCATTTAATATTTTTTCATGAAATCTTCAAAAGACACATCAGAGACCCTGGCTGCATGTTCCCTGAAGGTTTAGGACTGGTCACACAGACTGTGCAACCTGTAGGCATGAGCAAAGAATGTGCAAAAATGTGTAATTACCACGTTCTCCCATGCTATGTAGCTCCACAACCGTATATTCAACCATTACAAAACTTGGCAGATCCAGAGATCTATGGTACCACTCCATGCATGACAAATTTCAGGCACATCTGTCATACAATGGAAATGTAATTAAGCTGCAAAATGTCACAGTTTAACCTTAAATGGGGTACTCAACCCTAACTATAGTGGCACTACCGTGCCACTATAATATATATATATATATATATATATATATATGTGTGTGTGTGTGTGTGTGTGTTATGGAACATAACTTGTTTCAGTTTTGTAAGCATAATCATTTTCTCTGTCTCCTAAAATGAGTTAAGTTATAGCCTGATGTTCACTAACATTCAAATGAAATATGAGAGTTATTGTATTTTCTATAAGAGAATTCATTATCATGGCAACAGTGCATTACATACTGTAGGAGTACTAGTTGGTGCTTTTATAAGCTTAGATTAGATATTTGCTGGTCATGCTGTTCTCCCAGGTTAAGTACAGTATTCTGTGACTTTAAATATCCCAAGAAGGATAGAGAGACCAGCAAACAAAATATCACCTCTCATAAAAACTCTCACATGCACTGCAGCCTATTTAATCTATCACTTCGCACCCCAGCTCTGGCATCAGTTGTAGGGAATTTCTCATTATAACAGTGTCATTGTGGGATCAACAGAATCATCATGATGCAATCTATTATACTGCAGTAAACAGTAAGTAAAAAAAAAATGGTTTTGCACACAGACTCAAATTGGGACCAGCCCCGCACTTGGTATGTGACTCTTAGTGCTGACTGGTACCCTTTATGTATTTTCAAAGTGGTTTGATCTCATTTAAAATCTTCATTTTTTTGAGAAACACCAAATCTTCCCATGCTTTCACAGGTTACACCTGTGAAAGCTTTTATCTAGCTTTTTGTTTACCTGGTAAGTGCACTAGACCAAAAGTGCTTATTTTCAGCCACGACCAGGGAGAGTTATAACAGTGTACACTAAGATAATATGCGAAAATATCAAATCAAAATCAGCTAATATATACAGAAGTCAAAAGAAATAAATACATTATAGCAATGAGAGAAGCTAGGAATTATAAACAAGGGATAACATATTTTTCCAGCATAATTTAAAGTGGGATGTCAGTGTGATTTAGCAAATACATAAGTAAGTGTCATCCTTGTCTATGGTATTGCGGGCTGTATGTTTCAAGCTTATTTTAAATGTGTAGTTTAAAGGTTGAGTGGAAATGAACACAATTTTAGTAATGGATTACATGTTACAAATTACATATCTAATTTTTCAAAGTGATTTCAAAGTTGACATTGCTCAGCTGTATAAATACAAAATGTATTATAGCCTTTTGAAGTTTTCAAGGTCTTCTAATTTTTATAAACTATTAAATAAAAGTTCACAGCACTGGCACACTACAGTGACTTGAAGCAGATTAAATGAATATGGCAGTTTCTATTCCAAACAAATGTCAGTGCCAATACAAAATGGGTAAATTGCATTGTTAAATGTCATACTACGGAAATAAGTTACATAGAAACAGAAAACATAAAGGCAGATAAAGGTTCAAGATCCATCCAGTCTTCCCCAAATTCCTGCCTATTCACTATTTGCACTTTAGCTACATAGGGTAGTTATTCCATGATCCAGTACCCCTTTCTCTTGTTGTGTCTCCACCCTTTCCCCCTTCTGTACACCATGCCCCTCCTTTAGAGACTACCAGCCCTTGAATCTGTTCCAGCTTTCCTTGATTAAGCAATAAAACACAGACATGTGGGTAGTTCTGTAATGAATACATACCCAGGTGCATTTTTAGACACAAGGCATTTAGGTCAAGTTCCTTCAGCACCTGGAATTACAGTTATTACATAACTACTCACATCCTGATATGCCATATTTCAATTCTAAAAGGGAGAAACTGAGAAAACTAAAAAAATTACAAATTTTGTTTTATTAATAATGGGTATTTTCTTTTCCTTAAAGTGATTAGTAAAAAGCAGTTAGCCCTCACCAATCTGTTCTTCTGTGTTAACACACATTTAGCTGATGGAATATGTGTTTACCATAGATTGCAGGAATATAAACCTCTGCAGAATTCTACTAGCAGAAAGTTCACCTCTCCTTACACAACACAAAGCAGAAGGCCACACTAAAGCCAGAGATTTAATTATATCTGGGAATGGTAAGCAGCACAGATTTCCTAAGCAGGCAGGTAAGAAATGTAATGAGTCATTTTGATTGACAGGAAAGAAGTTCATTGTAGTAAACTGATGAGCAATACTTCATTGTTTTAACAGGAAAGAACATAGAGTATAAAGGGACACTGGCAGCTTGTGTGCCCATTTTTAAAGTGTCTGTACTGAGTGTGTCCAGAGGAAGCACTAGCAATGTAAAAACATAAATGGCAAGAGATGTGCACATTAGTGCAAGATAGTTCTTATTTTTTCAAAAATTGTATTCTGGTCATCTCAACCAAAACGTTTGTGGCACGCATCCACCAGCTTGAATGGCACCGAACCACTGGTACACTCATTTATGAATACATTAGTTATTGTCTTATATTAGTAAGATGTTGCATCTCTTACCTTTTTATACCACTGATCTCTGCAAAGAAATTCCCCTTCAAAAATGAGTGCCCTAACCCTTTTAATTTTGTGTATAAAAGCTGAAGCTGTGACTCTGGGGATGGGGTGCACATTAGAGCAGACTGTAATGCACATGCTTGGAGTCATGCAGTCATAGTTTCCAATTTATCCTCAACCCACACCTCCTCTGTCACCCAGTTTGTCCTTCTTCAGTGCCATCATCCACCCCAAATATGCCCTTCTAAAATCCAGAATCATGGCATTTGATGATAATTGGCAGCTTTCTTAGGTTATCTCAAACCATACTGAGTCATGGTCAGTGGACCCTTCACCATCTTTGAATTTGACAGAATTACATCTAGTGTGGCCTCTTGTCTGGTTAGCTCCCTGACCAACTGCACTATGAACAATCCTGCATGTCATCAATCAAACACTGACCTTCCCCACTTTTGTCTGTAGGAAAGGAGCTGCCCAATTGATGTCTGACATGTTTAGGTCCCCCACTATTACTTTTTCATCCCTTGCTGCCTCCCTTCTGATCTCATCCCACAAATCTGTACTCCCCTCCTAGCTCTAACCTGGTGACCTGTAAACTACTACTAGACTGATCTTTTTTTTCCATCCACTGTTTTCAACTAATCCTGAACTGATTAACCCCTCCTTCCTTAATAGTACAGTTTTCAGAGGCATCTGTTCCTTTTCCTATGTATAGGACCACCCCTACATTATCCTTCCCACTGTCTCTCCTGAACAGCACATAGTCTGGGATAACAGCATCCCACTCATTATGTTCTGTCACTCATGTCTTTGTCATCACTAACATGTTGAGACTTGCCATCATTATCATCACCTGGAGTTTGCTGATTTTATTATTTAAATCCTTGCTGATTTTATTGCCTAAATCTTGACATTCATGTTTACTGCCCTCTACTTGCCCCATTTTTAATATTTTTAACTGCTGTTGCCTTCTGCTTTTTACTTGTGCTCTGTCTACATACCCATCCTCCATTCCCACTGCTGACCTCATCTACCTACCCCCTCCTGTCCCTTCCTTTCTGACTTTGGTTTTATATCTCTTGCTTGCTTATCCCAGCATTAATTTCTGCCATCACCTGTGCCTGTTATGGGGAATATTTAGTAGCCTACATGCCTGCCTACTAAGGGTTTCCCTAGCCATAGCCTGTACCACTGTCACTTTTAATGATCATCAAATATCTATCCTAGCTTAGGTTTTAGTCATAATATTTATTGTCAGTAAGTATAGTGACACACAAGTGTATAGTAGCCCTTTAAATCATTTTTTGCTGCTGTGAAATGGCCATTGAAAGGCTATGTCCTAGTGATTGCACTGTGCTGGATACTGAAGTTAGATATTGTTGCTGTCAAATTAATATGTTATCTGTAAGATATCAAAACTGTCAACTTGGATAGTTAAAATACTGAGCATTAATAACATTATTATGAATGGAAATTGTTTGCAGTCAAGTTTGCTAAATTCATCAATTACAATACATAAACTGCAAAAAAATATATTTTGAAGCCAGTCAGTGCTGCAACAAAAAGCAATAATAGAAATGCTATTGTTAGATTAAAAATTGTGTTGATGTGTTGTGCTGTTCTTGGTGTTTGAATGGTTGCTTGAAGCAGCATAGAACTTGTGCCGATTCAACAGTATAAAAGGAAAGGAAATGTTTTCAGACAACAAAATATCCTTTCGTTATGTCTTGAGAGACAGTATGATTTCCCGATAGTCGTTTTAGTATGCGTTCAGTGGAGATCTGCAGTGCATCATAGTTTGCTGCATCCTGATTTTCAAATGCCGGCTGTGGTGAAATTGAGCCCCCCGTACCAACCTTGTGGCAAAAATGTCCATGCACCTCACTGCAAGGGTAGTTGTGCCATGGCAGGGCTGCACCATCACCTTTTTTCATATTCCAGAAGTCCCCCCCACCCCCATGGTTGCAAGAGGGGACTGCCTTTAGTTTAGTTTTGTTTTTGTTTTTCAGTTAAACTTTTTATCAATTTTCCAGTTAATAAAAGAGTAGGATACAGAAGATAAAGCATTACAAACTGTACCTTGCACTATGTCACAAAAATCATTGAACAAGAGAACATTGTTTTTGGTTTTTAGCTATTACTTTTCTCCTGGCATACCTGGTCTGCTCCTTGCATTCTGGCAACCCTTCGGGATTCTGGCCACCGTCCATCCATCCGCACTCCTTCAGGATCCTCACCCTTCATCCCCTGCAGCTTACCCCCTGCAGTGGGGTGGTGGGGAGCTCCGAGCTCACCCACCCTGTCCAGATCCAGATTCAGGCAATGCCTCCAGAGCTGGTGTTGTTCAGATGGCCATCAAGCCACTCGACCAGGATGCAATTCCTTTTCTGGTTTTCTCCCTGGAGTTCAGGTCATGCAATGATGCCACTGGAATGGAGCATGCACACATCTGCATGTGCTCCCTCCAGGTATCTGCTCCAACTCCTCCCCATGCCACAGCATGGTGCCCTGTCCCACAGCCTTCACCAGGGGATGAATATGTGCCGAACATTGAGTACCCCCCTCCCCAGAGAAGGAGAGCAGTCCATTGGATGCTCAATCCTTCTCCTCTGCCAACCCCCAGTGGCCCATGCTTGTTCCCAAACACAGGTCACCTGCACAATGTGAGGTAAGGCATCCAGCACCTCAGCCCTCAGCACTACTGGGCCGGTACAAGAGAATGTTGTTAAAAAGATAAGGAGACACCTACCAGGAGTCATCTTTGCTTGCCAACTCTAAGAGGTGACATCCATTGAGCGAATACAATATTTACCTTGTAGCTGGGTTAAAGTCTCCTGCCCTGGAAAAAGAACATACAACATCAAAGAAAACTAGAAAACAAACTGTGTAACATAGATAAGTTCATACAGAGAGATACATACAGATTCTGATTATATGACACTAGTATTGCTGTCACCACTCATAGCTTGAGAGAACATTAAGGTAGCAGGTAGAGAGAAGTTCTATCCTACACCTATTCTGGCTTGGTGTATGCTGTAAAGGGTTTCAAGCAGTAGGTCGGAAGGGTATTCACAGCTACATGTATTAAATGATCTAAAGCAGCAGTTTATGTTAAGGAGTTTAGCAGTTCAGGAATGGTAGGTACTTCAGTTGTCCTCCATCTACATAGGAGGAGCCTTTTAGCTTGCATACTTAGTAGAGCACACCATTTGCATTCAGGGGCATTTAGGTGGGGTTTGTTTGGTACTATTACTAACAGCATCAGGGTAACTGATTTTGGTATCCATTTGTGGATGATTTCTGAGGCCAGAGCGCAAACTTGCTGCCAAAAGGGTTGGATTAGGGGTCAGTACCATAATATATGGCACAGAGCTCCTACTTGTGTCTGGCTTCTCCAGCAGAGGTTATTATTGAGGATTTTTGTAGTATGCAGGATTGCTGGGGTCCTGTAAGAGGAGTGCAATATTTTGTTTTGTATCAATCTACTTCTGGCATCTCGGTAAGCCTGGTGTGCAGATATCCAGCATGCCTGCCACTGCTGGTCAGATATAGGGCCATGAAGTCCCTGTTCCCATTTAATCTTTGATTCATGGGACTGTACTGATATTTTTTTCCTACCGGCAGCGTATATTATGCTGGCTAGATCCTTTGCGTGAGATAACCATTGTGTCAGGAGCTTTGGCTTATTGTTTCAGGATGAGTTGTGTAGGTAAGCCTGCACCATACTCTGAAGCTGGAGGTGCCTCCAGAAATCCATTTAGGGGAGGTCCCAGTGTGATTTTAAATCTTGGAATGAGGCATGAGGCCATGTTGAGGTTATTATGGTCCAGTATGTCATGTAAATAGAGATATGCCTTCAGCAGTCCAATGTTTCCAGAAAAGGGGTTTGTGGCCTATTTTTATATCTGCATTGCCCCAAATAGGGGTAAGGTCAATGGGATTGGGATTGGTGTTCAATTTCTTCTGGAGTTTAGCCCAGTATTTAATCATGGGTCCTGTAGTGGGGTGAGAGGTTAGTCCCTTTGGGGGAACACTATATAAAAACACTGAGAGGTACTGCATTTAGGCTTGAGCTTCTTCCATGCTGAGATACTGAAGTGAGCTAGTTCAGCGTGGCATGAACCACTTTAAGGTTTGTGTTGTCTGGAAGGTCCGTTTATACCTTTCCATCCATGGGAGACCCCACTCTCCATCCTTCCAGTGAGCACAGAGTTTATTACAGCTGTGCCTTGGTTTCTTGCCTTCCCAAATGAAGTTGCCAATAGTGGCATCTATTTTGATGTATCAGCTGGTGGGCAGTTCTAGGGGAAGATGGGAGATTACATAGAAGAGTTTGGAGGTGCAGACCATTTAAATTGCTGCAATCTTTCTATCCATTGTAAGCTGAAATAGCTTCAGTCTTTCAAACTCTTGTTTGCATTTCAGTAGGTAAGGGCTTTAAATTCAGATCTCAGAGTTTTGAAATGGTGGGGGCTATCTGAATTCCTATGTAGGTGACACCTGATAGCACCCATCTAAGGCTAAGAGATGTAACCTGGCTAGGCTTGTAACTTTTGTCCAAGGGCAGGACTTCAGTTTTGGCTTGTTTTAGCTTTAGGCCTGAGTATTGCATGAGGTTGGTAAGGACAGATAACAAAAGCTTAAGGGATGTGCCAACATCTGATGGTAGTACTAGCAGGTCATCCACTTACATGAACATGCAGTACTTCTGCTGGCCAGTAGTAATCCTGAGAATTTCAGGGTGTTGTCAGATGGCCGCCACTAAGGACTCTACTGCCAGAACAAAAAGAAGCTGTGACAGAGGGTACCCTTGCCTTGTACCTCTCTCTAATGGAAAGGGGTTGGACAGCATGGAGTTGGTGAGTATCCTTGCTGTAGGGAGTGTGTATAGGAAGTGAACCCAGGATAGGAAATGATCCCCAAATCTCAGATGCACAAGGACTTGCTGCAGATAGTCCCATTCCAGGGAATCAAACGCCTTCTAGAAGTCTATGGCTAATGCTGCGGCA
Organism: Neoceratodus forsteri; assembly: GCA_016271365.2. NCBI lineage: Eukaryota > Metazoa > Chordata > Ceratodontiformes > Ceratodontidae > Neoceratodus > Neoceratodus forsteri. The sequence continues at coordinate 943,806,794 of CM028129.1, forward strand.
CAGGTGGGGATGGTCTTAGCTACCTGAATAATATTCAGTAGGGATTGAATATGGTCTGCACTGTACTTATCTGGTACAAATCCAACTTTGGAGGGGTAGATGAGTGGTGGGAGTATGGGATTAAGTCTAGTGGCCAGGATTTTTGCAAATACCTTACTATCAACATTTATGAAGGAGATAGACCTATAGCTATCAGCTAAGGTGGGGTCCTTCCTTTTCATTTGGAGGACAGTCAGCACTACTTCACTAAGGGTGGGAGGAAGTTGCCAGATGTGAGTGCCTCTGTGTAGACAGAGCACAGAACTGGGGAGATTATGGGGGTTAAGGACTGCCACATTTCTACTGGAATGCCATCCCTGCCTGGGGCTTTACTTGCTTTTAAAGAGCTCAGTGCCTAAGCAACCTCCATTTCTGTCAGAAGGGAGTCCAAAAGTGCATCTTGCTGTTCTTTTAAGTGGGAGAGATCTAAAAAGACTAAAAAATGTGCATCCCTGAGCGGCTCAGGCAGCGAGAAGTGGAATATAGTTTGGCATAAAAGCATTTCATGATCTGGTTTATTTTCTGTGCCTTGGTTTGAATCTGACCATAAGTATCTACAAGGCCTGAAATAAATCTTTTGTACTGCTGTTTCCTTAATCTGTATGCTAATACCTTCCCTCCTTTCCCCCGTTCCAATATTTATGCTGCAATCGGAGGATGGATATCTCAGCTTTTCTAGACAGCAGTTTGTTAATCTCCATGCAGAGCCCCAATGATGGTACACCCTAAAGGGGAGAGTTGTTTGGCATGAGGGTTGCCCTAAAAGTTTTTTCTGCTGCCTGCCCGGTGGCACTGGAGGTTGATGTGCTGGATACCACACCTTGCACCATGTTGGTGACCCAGGTTTGGGAACGAGCCTGGTCCACTGGGGTTTTGGCAGGGGCTGGAGAGGATCAACCATCTGGAAGACTGCTCTCCTCTCTCAGGGAGGGAAGGCCTGCCATCCTGCATGCTGATCACCCTCTAGTGGCAGCTAAAGGGAGATACGGGTCAAGAGACATGCAGCTGGTGCATGACATCAAAGGGAAGGGGGTCGGTGAGGAAAAGAGAAATGGAGCTGGCAAGCTCCATGATGGCCCTGGCTGCACCTGCGCCGAACCCCAGAATCTGGACACTGACTATCTGGAGGAGGGGAGAAAGTTGACTCTCCTCTCCCCTGGCCCTGTGGGGGCGGTGGTAACCCATGGGGATTTCCTGGGGAGATCAGTTTGGGGATAAGGGGCTGGAGAAATGAGCTGCCCTCATAAAGAAAGGAGTAAAAAAGAAGTTTTTTCTGCTACTTGTAACTTATTTTCCAGGTTGAGGAGGTGTTCCTCTCTCTCTCTCTCTCTCTCTCTCTCTCTCTCTCTCCTTTCCTCCTAGAAGCAGAAAACCTGATCATTTTCACTCTCAAAGTGGCTTTAAAAGTCTCCCAAGTTTTTTCTGGCTGAGGTGTCACCTATAGGATTGTCCTGGAAAAATAAGATGGCCATCCCTTTGTGCCCATGGCATGAAATCTGGGTCACTTAGCAGGAGTGGGTCTAACCACCAGGTTGGTGATAAGGGCACAAGGGGACTCCACAAAAATATACTTGTAGTGGGATGTGATTAGATATCACCATGGGGAGAATTGTGGACCCCAGAGATACTTGTGTTGCTTGAGGAGAGGGGAGCCAGTAGTCTAAGCAGCTGTGAGAGCCATGTACCTTGGAATAATAGGAATGGTCCTGGTCTCAGTTGGGGTCAAAGGTCCTTCAAATGACTGCCAGGCCTGCATCCAGGATTAGCTGGGACAGGGCCATAACCCCCTTGGTGAGGTATTCTGATCTTGTGAAGCTTCTGTCCAGTGATGGTACCAGTTTGAGCTTGAAATCCTCCCCCTAAAAGTAATGGAATATTTGCAGAGGCCAATTGCTCTATTGTTTGAGCAACAGTGTGAAAGAAGGCCAGGTCATCTTCACTGGGGGTGTATACATTGCCTAACAATAAGGGTCCCTCTGGAGTGTCCATCAGAGCACAGACCCATCTGCCTTGCAAATCTCTCACTGTATTGATGGGGTCCACCTGAGAGCCTTGTGTATAAGGATTGCCACTCCTCTGTTATGGGTGGAGGCTGATGAGTGGAATTCCTGCCCTTCACATTCCCTGGCTAACTTGGTATTGTCCATTGGGTTCAACTTAGTTTTTTGCAAGAAGGCTAAGTTTGACTTGAGCTTCTTTAAAGCAGCAGTGCAATGAACAGTCTTCAAAAATAAAAGTTTTATGTTTACCAGTGTGTATGATTTATTGAGCCTTCCGATTGATGTTAATTGTAATGATATGCCAGATAAGGCACTTGATAAAACAGTAATTTACTAAAATATATATTTGTTTACACAAAATAAATCTCCTCCCAACATGTTTGTTTTATTCATTTACTTCCCATGATGCATTTGTTTGCATGTAACGTTGTCTTGTGTGAGCATTCATGCGTAGAAGGTGGGAAAATCGAAGTCCTGTTAGTCGGCAGACACTGCTGTAGTCTGAAGGTTTAAATCCCTATCCTCTCAGTACATTAGTGGTGTTACATTATCTGATCAAAAAGCATGGATAGCAGGTATCTTTCAAACAAACTGTAGTGTCGTGGAAAACACTCACAGGAGACCTTCGGTGCTGAAGAAAAAGGGCTCCCGGCCCAAAGCTGCAAATGACAAAGGAATTTGATCATTCACTTCAAACAGCAGTTAATCAAATAGTGAAAATGTTTTATTTGTGGTAAGGAAGCCCAAAAAGCGCCTTACTGCTTGTGACACTTGGACAGCTGCTTCTGATCACTGTATCATTTTTTGTAATATAAAAATGGGTTATGGACTGTCTCTCATGAGAAATGCTGAAACAGCATGTGAGAACACACACACAAACATACACACACACACACACAGGTTTTAGATACAAGGTGTTACCTGGAAGGCAAGAAGCTAATTACAGGCTAGAAGATACCTAACTGCCAAGATAGATCATAAACTTCTATAATGCTTAGAGGAAGAAGAGCAGGGTATGATGTTTTAGTGCAAAGTCATAAAAGATGCTTTGAAGTCCTGGAAAGGGGAAACTGATCATAGGTCAAAGAGAGTCATTTGAAGAACATGAGTTATGCTGAGGTTGCAGAATTTAATACTTGGAAAGACATCCTATTTTTATATAGATATATTTTTTATATATATAGATATATTTTTTATATATATTCTGACAGGGAGGAGCTAGGTGACCTAATGCAAAGAGGTGGGCAAAGCCAGTTGTTAGATAATATTCTGTTTTACTTCAGGGACACTTTTATCTAGACTCTGACCAAGAAAGTTCTGTGAGTACTTTAAGCAGGTATTTAGAGAGAAAGAGAGAGGGAGAGAAATCTAAGTACTGTAGTAGGAATTGCACTGTTAAAACCTGTTTTGTTTAAGTGACTTGTATGTTTTGTGATATAATAGTTCTGTATTTTATGTGTTACATATTTTTTTATCTATTTTAGTAAAACTCTATTTTTAGAGTCTACTTGGTCTGTCTTTGATTTCTTTCCTTTTGCAAGTGGAGTATATAGGTTAAAGCAGACAATGTACATAAGCTTGAATGGTGATACCAAACTGGAAAAAGGTAAGTATTTTAAATCTGAGGTCTTTTATTACAGTTTTTAAGGGTTCATTTCTGTACACCTGGTTAGGTGCCTGTAGGCAAAGATATCTGGCCCACCGAAAACAGAATTATCTGAGCCTGTACATTGGGTACGCTAAGAAGAGGTTCACAGTTTGAATCCCTCCAAGACTTGAGACCAAAGGTTGATTCAAATCCACAAAAACAGACAAGAGGGTTACCTTGTTCTGTTAACTGTTCACAAGACTGCACTCGGAGGTTGGCATTTTGGTAGTAGAGGGCTGACCTGCTGAGTGGGTTTGTGACACTGCTGTTTGGAGTGAGTGCTGGAATTCCTTTGTTATCTTTTGAAGAAAACAGACAACGTGTTTAATGTAATGTAAAACCATGCATCTGACCCTTTTTCCCCAACTGCTACCCGACTGTTCCTCTGCTCATAATAGAAAACATAATATAAAACAGTACTGTGGAACAACTCTATTACCGTTATAAAATTCATTCTCCATGCCACCCTGTGCTGCACTTCTGTCTGGAAGGATTCACTCACTACTGAGACAGCATGGAGAGAGTGAGATCTTACGGCTGTCACAAAAAAAAAGGCTCACTGTGTTCAGATAATGGCTAATGCAGTTCCACACTCACGCGCAAATAAATTGAAAATTCTGACAGTCCTTTTCTATGGCTGATGGTGGTGGGGGGAGGGCTATTTGACAAACTGCACTATGCATGTACATAGTTTTGAAAAAGTGGCTACCCTGTGTTTAGCCCTCCCATTTGCTTGATCTCCCCAATTTGTTGCTTATGACTACCCTGACAAATAAATCAGCAAAACTAAAAGCACTGCACAACTCAGATAATCTGCACACACCAACTGTTAAAACTTGTTCCCTGTCCATTCCTTATGATCTCTCTCTCAGCCACAATAAAAACAGCATAACACTAATAAAGCATTTGTCAATGCCAAGTGTTGCCTCCTGTCATTAGCAGTGAAAGTGCAGGAGTTAGACAAATGCAGTATAGAAATGGCAGTGAAGTATTGAACTGATGCCAACTCCACCCCAACCCTGCAGAGATGGACAGGCATTGGGGTGTGCCTTTGGGTTGTCGCCTATAACGGTCACGACATTTCACCTCACCCTACCCTGCAGACACTTACAAGTGTTGAGGTGTGCTTTGGTGTTGAGGTGTGCTTTGAAGTGTTTGGGCTTAACACTCACCTCATTCCATAAGGAAATACACTGAAATGAGTGCAGTATAGGAGAATGAGGTAAACTCTGGGGCCAAAGGGTCCAAGGTGCACCTCGATGCCTGCCACTGGCTATGGGGGGGTAGAATGGCATAAGCATTACTGTCAAGAGTCCCAAGTCACACCCCTGATGCCTGTCAGTCCCTACAGGGTAGGGCATTATGGTCAAAAACCCTAACACCCTGGGCATTTCTTGATATTTTTACTTTAAGTTTTCAACATGGGCTTTTTGTGATCCCACTGCATGAACAGTGACACTATCACTTTGTTAGCCAAAAAGTGATTTTGCACAGCAACTGAGTCATTTGGTGCCACAGGCATGAAAACACATTTTGAACAGGATGTGAAAAATGACAGCTGTACTGTTCATGAGGAGGTGTAAAAAGTGGTAATGTTGAAAATCTGGTGTGAAAATATAAAAAAACTGGTGACGTCTCGAGTGTGTGTAGAAACTGTGCAATGCACACCCGTAATGTAATTAGTTTGGGGATTTTTTTACAGCAGATTTTCAACATGTGCATTTTGGAACCTCAGCTCATGAACAGTGTCACAGTAATTGCATCAGAAGACATATGAAGAAAAACTAAAGGAACTAAAGATGTATAGCCCTGAGGAAAGGAGGGAGAGGGGGAACGTGATAGAAACTTTCAAATACCTCAAGGGAATCAACAAAGTCCAAGAGGGTAGCATCTTTCAGAAAAAGAGATGTACAAAAACAAGGGGGCACAATTTGAAGATAGAGGGAGGACGGCTCAGAGGTAATGTGAGGAAGTATTTCTTCACAGAGAAGGTTGTGGATACATGGAACAGCCTTCCTGAGGAGGTCATAGAGTCAAAAACAGTGGGGGAATTCAAGAATGCATGGGACAGACATAAGGCAATTCTAGTGAGGGGTAGGAGGAAGTAGGCTGTTGGTTAACTAGGATCTGCAGTTTATGCATTAGATGCTGAAATTGGCATACTAGGTGGGCCAAGTGGTCCTTATCTGCCGTCAAATTCTATGTTTCTATGTTTTAATCTATCCCTAACACTGATTTCCCACAGTGACCGTGCTATTCTGCACTGGAAGTATGAAAACACATTTCGGCCAGGGTGTGAAAAATTACAGTTGTACTGTTCATAAGAAGGTGTGGAAAAATGCCAATGTTGAAAATATGGACTGAAAAGATTACAAATTTGTGAACTTACGAGGGTGCGTGGAAATTGCACAATAAACTCTTGTAACACATTCATTTTATGGACTTTTGTAACCAAATTTTCAACATAGCCAGTTTAAGATCTCTGCTCATGAACAGTATCACAGTGATTTTCTTAATCTGTCCCGAACATTTATTTCGCACACCGACCACACAACTGTGCGCTACATGTCCGAAAACACATTTCAGGTAAGATGTGAAAAATGACAGTTGTATTGTTCATAAGGAGGTGTGGTAAAATGGCAATGCTGAAAATCTGGAGTGAAAATATTAAAAATGCTTGAAGTTACGAGTATGTGTAGGAACTATGCAACGCACACTCGTAAAACAGTCATTTTGGGGAATTTTTTCACCAAATTTTCAACATAGGGATTTTGGAGGCCTACCTCATGAACAGTGTCACTGTGATATTCTTACTCTTTCCTGAATGTTGCTTTTGAACACCGACCATGCCATTGTGTGCTACATGTGCGAAAACACATTTCCGGCGATGTGAAAAATGACAGCTGTACTGTTCATAAGAAGGTGTGGTAAAATGGCAATGTTGAAAATCTGGAGTGAAAATATTAAAAATGCTCAAAGTTATGAGTGTGCGTAGGAACTGTGAAATGCATGCTCATAAAAAAGTAATTTTTGGGAATTTTTTCACCAAATTTTCAACATAGGGTTATTGGGGGCCTACATCATGAACTGTGACACTGTCGTTTCATTAATCAGTCCTGAAAGGTGGTTCCATGCAGTGACCACAAAATCACCTTTCAAGACCGAATAACAAAATGACAGTGACTGAATGGGGTCCCAAGAACCCCAAGTTGAAAATTTGGTGAAATAGATTCCCAAAAATGGCTGAGATATGCACCAAGGTTGAAAAAAAACATTTATGCCATTATACAGCTTACCGGCATTTCTTCAGTTCCTGGTCGGCTTTGAAGAGTGCAGACGTGTTCCTGGTCCACTGCAGATCATCGCACCGGGGCTCCAGAGGTAAGTATGGTGTGAGGGTGTGTGTGGGGAGGTGGGGTACGTACCACTGGAATCAACGAAGGACCGTTTTCTAGTTTACATGTTTATTTAAAAAAAAAAACCTCCTGGGAAGGTTTTCTTTTTTCAGGGACATTTAATTTTGGCATGCTGGGAAGGGCTCCCAGTGTGCCACCTGTGTGTTTTGTGGGGGGTCTGTAGCCAACAGGGGATTGGGCACCCCCATCAGTACATACTGAGTGCTGGGAGGGGGACAAGTGCCGAGGGGGATTAGGCAGCCTCTTCGCCACATAAGAAATTGGGGGGGCAGCATTATGCTGATGGGAGTGGGCTCCTTTGTCAGCAAAATTACCAGGAAGGGGGCATGTTGAAAGGGGGATTGGGCACCCCTCGGAACACAACAAATTTTGGAGGGTGGACATTATGCAGACAGGGAATGGGTTCCCTATCGGCAAATTGAACTGGAAGGGTGCATACTGACATGGGGATTGGGCACCCTGTCAGCTTTTTTTCTTTTTTTTTTATTGAAATGTTTTACCAGGAAGGCACACTGAACTGTGGGTGGCGGCTTTCCATCAGCTTCCTGGGGACTGTGAGTGGCCGACAGGGAAGTCTTCACCATGGGGAAACCAATAAGCTATTTTGGTAGCTTGTAATGCACCAAAACAGCTGATTGTGTAGTGACGTGGCCCGAATTTCCTGATGCATTTTTTCCCTAACTGCTGAAAGCAATGTGTTTCTTGCACATGTGTGCAAGCAACACAAAAAGGAGCTTGCAGCTGATTAGCCCAGGAGCCATAGATGTGGATCTGTGTTTTACTGGGTTCCCAGAATAGCAGTGCAATATTTTTTTTCTCAGTGCATTTTTTTTCTTGAACAGAATAAGGTATGGTTTAATATGATCCTTGCACTGCAATCTGATTCCCGAGCTTCAAACTCCCCCCTCCCGGCACTGTAGGCCACAACTGGCTCACACATTACCATTACTGCAGTGTAGTGTCTAGAGACTTGAAGTCAAGATTCTATACTGCACTAGAGTGTGACCTTTTGTGGGGCAGATGTTAGTACCGGGAGATCAGGAACGGGAGACTGATCGGCTATAGAAGCATTCAGCCACCTCTGCTGTATCCAAACCAAGCATGCCAACCAACTGCCTAGCCATGCTGATTCATCATTCTGGATCCACATAACATTAAGCAAAAGAGCCGTAAGTCCTGTAGGATAGAGACCCACAAGCAGCAGAATGAAAAAAAAAAATGCTCACTCAATCTTTCGGTTTGTTGCAGCATGCAAGCAGTGGGGGTGGGGTCAAACAGGGGGAGGTTTAAGAAAACCTCTGCCAGAACATGAGTCTGGGATTGTTGTTGCCTGCTGCATCATCAGCGCCTAACTGAGTTGGCTGATTAGTGTCTTGTCAGGTGCAGATGCAGATAGCCACCACATTATATACCTACAGTACATCTCTACCATACAAGCTCTGCATTATACACCAGTACAGTACACTGTATTTGACATAAACAAATAGCAACTAGGGTCATGTTCATTAGACATTATTGTTATTTCAGGATTCCTTATTATCAGTTTACACAGAAGTAGCAACTAGGGATCAGTTCACACTATGCAAGTCCTCACGCTAGAGGAGCTGCTGCTTGTAAGTCAAACTTCAGAACTCATACTTTCACTAATCACTATATCCGTAAACGTGCAAGGCTTCAAACCATAACCACCCTAGAGCATTATAGCAAAACAGAGATGCATCATGGTTACAGAATTCACTTGTATAATGACCACGATGCCCTCTGTTTGCCATTGGCCATCCTGGCAAGGGTCTGTGCTGGTCAGCAGGTAAGTAGAGCCTACAGTAGAAAAGAGGAACAAATTATGTTAACCAAAACAACTGCAACTTCTTTTAAAAGGACGAGTAATATTTACTTTATTTCAAATATAAATTGGAAAAAAACCCACTTCATTTCACTGCTGCTTTAAGTGGGAGATCACCTGCTTATGCTTGACTGGGGTGTTAAACCCCTTCACGTTCCAGGTGTAGCAAGTGATCTCACCCATAGTCACATTCAAGGGCCTCAAACATTAAGGATGTGTAAACTCATTTAAAAGAAGCTAAAATCAGACTGATTCATTCTTGTGGTATTAATGAAGTATATGAAACCAAGGCACAGAATGGTGTCGTGCAAAAAATATAACTAACACCTCTGTAGACTATCTTGTATTTGATAAGAGCATGTATCACACTATAACCAACTACAATATCACAAACTGTAACAATTAACTATATACAAAGGCAAATGCTTTTCCTCAATCACTAAATGGATTGGCAAAGGTCCTAATACACCCTGGATCACCCAAGCCCTTCTGGACCTAATGCACCACCAGGATAACCTATGGCATAAGGCCGTCAGTTCTGGTCTACCTGCTGACAGGCAACAATACAGGGTGGTCAGAAATAAATGCACTTGGGAAATTCAAAAAGCTAAGCTGCTCACTACCAGGAAACCCTCTCATCCATGTGGGGCTTGGGGTGAAAATTCTGAAACAACTTAAGTGAACATAATGGCAAACTGTGTCCCCCCAGCTCCTTGCAGCTCATTGTTAATGGAGCCCTTCCCAGGACCCCCTAACAATTAGAGATGGGCGAAGTGACCCCAATTCACTCTGCGAAGTGAATCACGAAGTGAAAGTGGATTTGCTGGAGTGGTCCACAACACGTAAGTGAATACTTCTCGTTATAATGGGCAACGCAAGTCCATTGAAACCAATGACTTCAGACATTCGCCTTTCCAAACCACTACTCCACTATTCTTAAGGTGAAGTACATTGAAAGCAATGTACTTCACCTCACTTCACCTTGTATTTAAGCTCCAAAGACAAATTTTGCAGTTATTCATGGGATTTCAGGTCACATGGGCTCTAGATTATTCTGCACAGCCTCAGTTCATGGTATGTGTGTAGGAAGCTGTAGGAGACATTCTGCTCTGAGAGCTCTCTGTGATTCAAATCTTCTAAAAGCTATTAAAAAAAGCCTTTTTAAGTAATTTTTTTTGCTGAAACTTTAGTTCATCGATTGTAGGAAACCCTCCTGTGCTCATATCACCAAGTGTTTATTGTTTGTGTATGGATTTTGAATGTTAATGTATGACATTCAGTCTGTGTATCTGTGTACTGAGAGACAGTGGAAGTGTGCTTTGGGGGAGGGACGTATCTGTGGTGTAGGTATATAACTTGGAGAAAAAGACAGTTCTTTCTGTTTTGGTGATATTTTTCTTGTATAATTGTGTTAGTGTACACACAGTAATATTTTCAATAATTCTTGTGATTTTTTTGCGGATTGTTTTGTTGCAGCAGTGCACAATTTTAGTTTATTTAAAATATGTGGTTATATTACTGAAGTTTTCAATTTGCTATGCATTACTTAGTGTGTGCGTGAGTATGTGTGTGACGTGTGTCATCAAATCAGACACCTTTTATTGCTCCACATAGTAATTTCAGCAATGTGAACCTGCTATCCATTGCAGCTGTGTGATTTTTGTGCTTCTTTGTGGTATCTTTACTGGTAGTATTACTAGTGACTGTTACTGCAGCAGTGCAGTACACAGCCCTTCCCCCCCCCGCAGCAAGCCCCAACCTGTGAAGGTATTCTTTCCCAGATTTGAATTTCTGATGGTGAGCAATGGTTAGGTGTTGTTCCTTTGTGTCTGCATCTCTTCAGTGTGCAGCGCAATCTTAATCTGTCTGAGCATTTGCATCTCTTTAGGGCCCAATCTCCATCTGTAATTTAAGTCACAGTTGTTTCTTTGGCTTGCCTTCAGAGTACTGGACTGGTGTGGTGCATAATTCTACATGAACTTTGTGTCATTAAAATGTGTTTTTAAGTCAGGACCATCATCATCATGAGTCACCCGTAATACAAATCACGTTCTTCATGATCACGGTCACAAATGCTATCACAAATCATGATTCACGATCATGTCACAAATCACAACATTAATTTTTTTACTAGTTAGTTGGATGTATTGTAAGCCTGTTTTTTAGTATCTCTCCAGGCTTCACCACCCCACCATTGTACTCATTAATGAGTGTTTTTAAGTTGGGAGTTTTGTGCTACAGCTCATCAGGGAAGTAGCATTTCCTATACAGTTTCATATTGATTATCTCACACTGTTGACACCAAATCACGTTCTTCATTATCACAGTCACAAATGCAGTCACAAATCATGATTCACGATCATGTCACGAATCACAACATTAATTTTTTTACTAGTTACTTGGATGTATTGTAAGCCTGTGTTGTAGTATCTCTACAGGCTTCTCCTCCCCACCATTGTACTCATTAATAAGCATTCTTAAGTCAACGAGTTTTGTGCTACAGCTCATCGGGTAAGTAAAGCCATAGGCATTCATGTTCCTTCCTGTACAGCATGTGAGTTACAGTACTGTAAGTAGTGATGGGTGAAGTGGCCCCAATTCACTCTGCGAAGTGATTCACGGAGTAAAGCAGAATACGCGGAGTACTCCACAATGTGAAGCGGAGTACTTCGCTCCATAATGAGGCATGCAAAGTCCATTGAAACCAGCGACTTTGCATTATTCCGCCTTCCTCAAATCACTTCTCCACCAATTTTAAGGCAAACTACATTGAAATCAATGTAATTTGCCTCACTTCACCTTGTAATTGAGCTCCAAATTAAATTCTGCAGTGATTCATGGGATTGCAGGACACATGGGATGTAGATTGTTCTGCACAGCCTCAGTTCTGCAATGGGTAGTGTGTGTGTAGTGGTAGCTGGAGACAGTTTGTTCTCAGAGCGCTGTGATTCAGAACCTCTAAAAGCTGTTTAAAATGCCTTTTTGAGTCATTTGTTTTGCTCAAAATTTAGTACATCGATTGTAGGAAATCCTTCTGTGCTCATATCATCGAGTGTTTATTGTTGTGTGTGGATTTTTAATGTTTAGAACAGTCAGTCTGTGTACTGTGAAGTGTGCTTTGGGGGAGGGGTGTATTTGTGGTGTAGGTACATTAACTGGGAGAAAAGGGCAGTCTTTATGTGAGTATGTATGCGATGCGTGCCATTAAATCAGACACCTTTTATTGTGCCATAAAGTAACTAAAGTAGTGTGAACCTGCTATCCACCGCATCTGCATGATTTTTTTTATTCTGCTTGGTGGTATCTTTACTGGTAGTGTATTGTTACTGCCATGCACTAATCCTCTAACCAGTTAGGTGTTGTTGTGCCTTTTCATATGCATCCCGTGAGTGTGCAGCACAATCTTAACCTCTCTGTGCATTTACAGTGCACCATTAATTCTGGGAGACTGCATTTCTTGTTACACTCTCATTTCACTTTGTCAGCACTGGGGAATTTTCTGGACACAAGACAGTAGCATTTTGTCAGCAATGGGGAATTTTCTGGACACAAGACAGAAGCATTTTGGGGATGCACATTAATTCAGGTGACTCTGTATGTGACCACTGCTTGCATGACTGAGTGCACCATTAATTCTGGGAGACTTTGTATTTCTTGTTATGCTCTCATTTCACTTCATCAGCACTGGTGAGTTTTCTGAACACAAGACAGTAGCACTTTGGGGATGCACATTAATTCTGGTGACTGTGTAGGTGGAGTGCTGCCAATATTGTTGTCACTGCACCTTACTTTATGTTTTAGGTGGAATGAAAATGGGAAGTAAAAATAACAAGGCAAAGTGAGCCTTTCCTATGGGGCACTCTGCATAGCGAAGTGCCAATGCGAAGTGATCACTTCGCCGGTGAATTCTAAATTCGCTGCATCTCTACTAACAATAGCTAACACCCTTAACACCACGTACTCGGACCTCAGTAGTGTACTCCCTGTTAGGTAGGTAGGTAAATAGTTTATTTGATCGGTCATAGACCATTACAATTAGATACAAAAACAAAGTCACACACAACATGCATAGAATGAATCCAAAAATAAATACAACTGATAAAACATCTTAATGCAGCCATTATGGAAAAGTCTTTGGCCCCCAATACAAAAGTGCATGCAGTGCAATACATAAATACAGTTATCAAGACTGGCAAAATATGAAGCAACAGAACAAAATCTTCCTGGTTCATTTAACTGTACAGGCACCCCAGGGTCATTTAATTAGACATATTTCATCCTAATTCTAATAATGGCCTCAAGATAACCCACCAGTTTATGTATTACATGTTCATCACTTGAGATAAAAAATGTATTTAACAGCAAAGTTTGATCCGATGTTGCAATTTCCATCAATAGCAGTTTTAATCATCTCTCTCTGGGTTTGTTGTACCTGGGACTGCTCCTGTGCTTAGAGACTCACTAAACATTTCTGATAATGGCTCTGCTAGTTCCACCCTTAGCTCCTTTAGTACCCTGGAATGTATGCCATCAGGTCCTATTGCCTTGTCCACCCTGAGCATAGCAAGCTCTTGTAGGATCCTTTCTTTTGTGAAGGGACTTGTGCACACCTCCCTTCCCCCTGTATCCATGGTGCTGAGCTGTAGGCTCTGCCCTAGCTTTTCCTCAGTAAATACTGAGCAAAAGAAGTATCTATTTAGGTCACATGTTTTTCCTTGGTCCTCCTCCACACACTCCCCTTATCCCCTTTGATCTTAGCAATACCCCCTCTGGACTTTCTCCTTTTACTAATGTATCTATAGAAAGTCGTGTCCCCTTATTTTACTGTTACATATGGAACTGGGTGAGTATTAGGCTTGAGAACCCCAAGGCAGACACCACTCCTGCTCTCTAGTCTGGTTTGGGAGGATGGGGTTTTAGGAACTCTAACACCTCATTTCCTAACTTTTGTCACTTTGACCCTAACTGTGGCATTAATGATTTTGTTTTCCAAATATATATATATATATATATATATATATATATATATTCTGTCTCTTTAAATACTAACTACCTATGTGTTTTACCCTGAGTGTAGTTTACTTTGACAGTCATGTGACTTGAACACATCAAGTGACATGCACTAGTATGGATATTGGTCTCTTTTTGTTGTCCCATTATAAATCTGTGATAGCAACAGCAATTTTAAATCTACAAGCATCCATCTTTTGGGTTGTGAGTGCCTGATTTGTTTTATGCAAATGTTGTTCTGTTTAATCATGAGCTCCCAGTTTCCATTGCAACTTTTCTTCTTAAGTACAGTGCATTTATTTCTAAAGTCCTGCACGGGCTGTGAATAAAACCTTAGTTATATAGACACACTTTTTGTTTCTATTAAAGTACCACAGCAAGTGCATATTATAGAATAACACTAGCAAGAACTCCAAACCTTGCATTCCAGACACAAGACCTGCTTCTTAATGTTAACCAGCTGCTAACCTCAGAGTGTTAGCCAAATTCTCTTTTGAAAGACTTCGTTGAGATTGTTCAAATTGAAACTAACAGAGTACAAAATAATTTGTTTGAAACCTTCAGAGCTTTGTAAAGGATAGCATTAAAGGCACAGCGAGTACTGTATATTGAAACTACATCAGCCTTGAGGCATATCAACACGTCTCACATATTCTCCAAGGCTTGAGAATCATTAAGAACCCAGTACACGGGACAGAAAGACTGAATTTTCTGATCAGAAGGAAGGCTATACTCCACGAAGTTTCAAAACAATGAATTGCACTTATTTTGGAAAATGACAAGGAGACAAGAAGTCAACTTGAAGCTGAAATTAAAGAGAAAGAAATTCTTGTCAGAAGGTTCAACAACAGTCAAGAATTTGATAGAGTGAATCAACACCTAAAAGACTATGGCCTGGATATTCAAACTGCGCCATTCTGAGGCGCAAGCCCTTGCGCTGCTCAAAATAGTTGCGCAGGGGTGTGGCCGGGGTGATATTCAAAGGAGTTGCACTATTGCTCAACTCCTTTGAATATCACTCCCCAGCCACAGCACTTGCGCATGGCGCAGTGGAACTTGCGCCACCGCAAGTTGCCAGAGATGAGCATTAAACTTGCGGTGGCGCAAGTACCATTGCGCCATGCGCAAATTTCCGATATTCAAAAGGTGACATGCAAATGGGTCCATAATTTATGCAAGGCGCAGAGGGGGCCATTTGCATCTATTTATGTCCCCATTTGCATGCCATTTGCATGTAGGTGCGCCGATCCCCGAGGACTTGCGCCTGGCCAGTCTGCCAGGCAGCAGCCGTTGGGGACCGACGCACAATGCAGCCCGATTGCGGGCATTGCAGAACATGTAACACCCCCACCGCATGGCCCGATCGCTGGCATAACGTATGAACTCCCAGTGCCCGGATCAAGGGCAGAATGATCATTCACAAATCTGGACTGTCATGTACGGTATGGGCTGCAAGCCCATTGGCTGTAGCTCTGCACCAATGGGCGTGCAGCCCTACCGGACAGTCAGTCGGCGGGCGGCGGGGCGGCAGGCGGGTGGGATGCTGTCGCCCGCCGGCTGCGGGGGAGCGGGGTGGAGGGGCTTCGTGGGTGGGGGACACTAGACACCAGGGAGATGTTTGGGGGTTTGTGATGATTCTGCCCGTGATCGGGCTTTACGGTCCACTGGACCACCAGGAAGATATTTGGGTTGGGGGTTACATTCTTGCCCATGATCGGGCACTGGGGAGTTCATGCGTTATGCCCGTGATGGGGCTTCGGGATATGGGGGGTGTTACATGTACCTGTACTGCCCGCGATCGGGCTGTGGGAGATGTGGGTGGGGGAGTCGTGTTACACTCATGCCCGCGATCGGGCTGGTGGGGGCATAGGGAAGAGTTGGGGCCAGCCAGGGTGGCAGCTGCTGTGTTGCGCCTGCAATGCAGCAGCTCACCTGTGGGTGGCCCTCAACTTAAGCACTTTTTGGGGCTCAGGTTGTGCTGGCGCAGGTTGGGGTTGCGCATGCACAACTCTGCACAACCCGACTGAATATCGAGGTGCGCAGGTTATGCATGGATCCTCCCCCTCCTGTTGAGCATGCATTCATTTGCATTGCTCTCTTGCGCAACCTGATGCCAGTGGCGTAACTGCCTCCTGCTGAATATCGCAGAATGGCGCATTTTGGACTTGCGCATGCGCAACCCTGTTGCCCATGGCGCAACCCTTTTGAATATCCAGGCCTATGTTGCCAAATTAGATTCTGTATTTAAAACAGTAAACCAAAAAAAAAGTTTTCTGGGGACAAAAGTGACTATGACAATAATTGTGCCTCTGACTGGAGCAAAAGGTCACATGACTCAGTAAACCCAGAAGAGCAGAGGAGTATCTTAAAGTGTAATCCTAAGGTATCTTTTAGGTACAGTATTGATCAGAGTGACATGAATTCAGATGCTGCATCTAATACTTCTTTTGGTGAATAAAATGGACATGTCTAGGAATAGCCAGCTGTTAATAGGAGCACTGGCACTACCAGACACCAAGGTTTTCACAGGGCCCAAAGAAACCAACAATGAAGAGGAGGAGGAGGAGGAAATAAAGGTGGATATTACAACCAACAGTAACAGCAGCATATCTAAAGCAGGAGTGGAACCAGAAATCAAACTTGAGGGAGGAGACAAAGGTAATAAACCATTCAGATAGAGGTCTTAATCAAAGTTTTAAACAAGAGATTATTCTTCACCCCATACTCCCTGAATAAAATCGAGACTGTTACTGACTTGTATGTAGCTTAAAGTCAAATAATAAGCTACCAATAATATGCGTAGGGTGTGCATTATGGTAGGTCACTGAATGCCTGGGTGCATTGCCTTCAACCACTCTAGAAGTGTGGTGCTCTACCTTAATGCACACCCTGAAGTGTGTTGTTGCACTTATAAGATAGCTATTTTCAAAAATAAGTTTAGTAAGTCAAATAACCATAATTAAATATCTCAAAATAAACAAAGTATGTAAAAGTTGCTTAATAGTCCCTCCACTGACTGGAACTATAGTTAATTTCTGCCTGTGTTATAGACTGCACAAACGAGGTAGGCATAATTGCAGTTCTTAATGCCTTTCAGGTACTCCCTCCTTTCTGTACACACAGACATACTTTACAAGGAAACTGTACAGGCTTTTGTGTTATATTTATGAAGCTATATTTTGAATTATGCATATTAGTGGGATAGTGATTGCAAGTGAAAGTGAAGCAGGATCGCCACTTACGTCTTTCGGTGATTACTGCATCTGTCTTTCAGGGATCATCACTTGCAGGTTTCAAATGGAGACTACAGGAGACATAAAAAATACTGTACTTAAGTGGTCTTCGCTTGTTAGTTGAAAATAGGCGATTTGAGAAAAAAAAGGAGTTAGGTCTGTTATTTTCATGTGTGAGATGCAGTTTTGAATACAACTTGGTGTTCACACAATGCTGCTGCTAGCAAGGGACAAATATGGCTTGCCATAATTTTTTAGAGAAATTCATCTGCATAGGGATATGTCAAGAGGCTAATAGCAGGCCGACCATATGGTGGGCAACATCAATGCATGTCCAACCAATTACATTGCTGGATTTCATCTTGTTGTTTTATAAAAAGAAGCAATGGGATATATTACTACCCAGGATTTGCAGTTACAAGACACCCACTACACCTTTGAGTCAGACACAATCAGTTTACTATGACACAGCACTGAACCATTTAAAAAGAAATCAACGCTCCACCAAGAGCCTACATCAGCAATAGCAATATTTCAGAATTTATATCATTCTGAACTAATGACAGTTTTTCAAAATTTACTAGAGTTAAAATATCAAAATATTTTAAGCATCAAACATGTAGCTCTAGTGAATTTAAAACAGAAAAAAAACTGGTAATAAAAGCCATGGAGTGCAACAAAATGTGAATGATTACAATACAGAAATATTGAGGCAGGTTGCTAATGAATCTTTTTACAGGAAATTGTACTATGATCTGATAAAAGAATTTGAATGGATCATAGATAAACTAATTTACAAGGCCATTCGAATGGGGTTCATTGGTGGGCACACAAAAAACATTTCTTCTTCCACCTTTTCCACTAAAACCCACAATGTACACACTTTCTAAGGCACAAAGAACCTTGACAAATTCACCTGGCTGGCCTCTAGTTAGTAGCACTGAGTCACTAACTGAGTCACAATTTAGGTTTATTGACTGACAGATAAGACCATTTGCTAACCAGCTAAGTTCATACAGCCAACATATTTAAGGTTTTGGGTGACATTCAACTGGAGGATGTGGTGTATTTGGTGGCTCCAGATACAGATTCCCTTTATACCAACATCCCAAATGAGGATACTCTGAATGCCTTAGCATATTATGTAAATCAAAGAGGTGAACAGTTTTCCCCATTCTCCCACTGAGTTTGTTATTAAACCCTCTTAGTATGTCTTGAAAATTTAATTACATCACCTTTCTGGACACCAACTACTTACATACAAAAGGGAGAGCCATTGGGGCTACCTTTGCCCACAGTTTCATTAATTTGCATCTGGGCTAATGGAAGTCCAGATTTGTACAGTATTTAGTTACCAACTGATTTGTTGACAAAGTGGCCTTGTGGATACAATGTATTAATGATATTGTGACCATGCGGTGGGGCAAATGGGAAGAACAAGATAAACTTGTTGTGTATCTACATTCTACAAATCCGAACCTATGATTTTTACTATAAATGCAGATTAGGAGGTGGTGTACTTTCTGGATCTCAGAATTACAAAGAAACAGGATAGTAATGTAGGTAACAATATTTTCCAGAAACAAACTGATAGGACTATCCTTCTCATGGCATTCAGTTGCCACCCCTATCATACAGTTGCAAATATATCAAAGGGACAGTGTTTCAGGCTAAACAAAACTGTAGCAATGAGGTTAAATTTGCTGGTTCCACTATGCCAGTTCAAGAGAAAACCTGCAAACTGACTTTACAGTGATGGTACAATGTCAACCACGATCACAGTCTGTATTTTGCCATCAGGAACACAAGTGTGTTTTCTGTGGGGGGGGGCTGTGCCACATATCCCCCAGATTTTATTATAATCACCTCTATGGTGGAGGTGTTTCAGGGAGGGGCACAAGACCCAGAGAAGCTGTGTCAGGATCCCGAGCGGCCACGACAGCGAATGGCAATGACTGTCATTTTGTCACTGTAAGCAACCTGTCTCTGAAATATTTTCACTGAAGCTACATGCTATGAAATATATTGAGGGGGGTGAAGACCTCAAACTGACCTTTAAAGAAAGAGAATACAGCAATAGGAACACTGACAGGGCAAATAAGTTTGCCCAGTCATGAACCAGAAAGCACATTCTTTATGCAGAACATATAGAGCAAAACAGGCAGCAATGATTTAATCTCACCAGTTTCTCTGCCCATGCGAGCTATGTGGAGCAGATAATTAAAAAAAAGAACTGGCATATTTTTAAAGTGTATAAAGGTCTGGATTAGGTAACTAAAAACCCACTGAGAATAGCATACAGAAAGCCTGATATTATTAATAGCATGTTAGCCCATAGTAGATCACAGCTGAAAAAACAAGCTTGGGCACATGGTAAATAAAATGAATGTTACTAATGCAAGCATTTTTCCTTTAGCACATTTCTCCAGGAGGGTGTGCCTTTCAATAGCCCACATTCTGAAAATGTTTTTGAGTTGAGGTGGTCATTAATTGTGAATCTGTTGTGGTTGTTTAATTAGCTATATGCTCCTGTGGAGCTTTTATTATGTTGGAAAAATTAAAAGGGGGGCATTGTTGGGCTATAGCCAAAGGAAACTTGGCTTATACCAAAGCTGCACATATAGCTAATTCTAAGGATGGAGCACTGCATGAGTTCAGATACATAGGTATTAACAAGGTTTACCCCAATCCAAGAGGGGATAATTTTGATAACCTTGTCCTTTATCATCACATTCCGGCTCTTATTGTGAATTGCCTTGAGCCTCTGGGGAAGGGTGCACTGTAAATAAACTTTTACTTACTTCATTGGGAAGGTTTTTGGATATTCAATCTGAAAGCGAGAGAGAGGGTAGGTTTGACCAGGACATTTAATTTTGTACCATTCTTAATATAAGTAGTGCACTCAGTGTAATATTTGGCATATGTACTACTTTGAGTAATGCCATCTGCATGTAAATTTAATCATATCTTTATTTTGGTTACAAGGAGTCTTTTACCTGCACGACTGCTTGACTTGCAAGGTTGTCTGCATTCAGTGCTATTGTATTTATGGACTTTTACATTACAGTCAATGGATTGTTCAATCTGAATATAATTTCTACGCAGTGGCATTTAGCTGCACAGGATTTATATGGATTTGTATGCAGCTTTTACTGTTGAGGGGTTGATGTACGTATCTACTGTTTCTTTAAATGCTCACTTCCTAAGTGTTTTACCTCTAGTGCAGTGCACCTTTTAGAAAGTGTCATGAGACTTGAAATGCATCA
This sequence comes from Neoceratodus forsteri, assembly GCA_016271365.2. Classification (NCBI taxonomy): domain Eukaryota; kingdom Metazoa; phylum Chordata; order Ceratodontiformes; family Ceratodontidae; genus Neoceratodus; species Neoceratodus forsteri. The sequence continues at coordinate 943,827,249 of CM028129.1, forward strand.
GCTGACATGCACCATCGGGGTCATTTTTATCTTTGTGTAGTTACTTAATAAATCTGCAGTAGCAGCAGCAATTTAAAGTCTACAAGTGTTCATCTTTTGGATGGTGAATGCCTAATTTATTTTGTGCAAGTGGATACAATTTTTTTTCTCTATTTATGCTCCCTCTCCTGGCTTGCCCACTCATACCAACCCCATCACTTATCTTCACCCTGGACTAAACTTGCCCTATTCCCCCATAACCCCCCATTGTGGGATTTCACCCTCGACCTGCTGAACACGAATCAGCTCTTGGACAGAGTTTGGGTTACTGATGTGGGGCCTGTACAGCATTCCAGATGTTTGCTGGCCTCCCACCTTGTTGATCAAGCATTCAGTCTCCCAGACACTGCTAGGGTTCAAGCATTAGTCAGGTGCTGTTCCACCCCTTCCTCAAAGGAGACCAGTCCTGCAGATGCTCAGTTCTCCTCTCCCTGGCTAATCAAGATCAGTCCTATGTTCGCTCCTAAAGCCAGGTCAGAAGCATCTCAAGCAGTAGCACTACCACTGTCTCAGTAAGACAGCAGCAGTAACCAGATTATTATCACAAAAATATGCTACAGAACTGTTCAATCTCTTACAAATGGTTATGTTTCACTGGATTTTTGTTTGATCCAGGGAGAAATATTGAAATTTTCTGTATACATTACTGAGATGTTCCATTAGTGAAAATGAGGTAGACAAATTAGAAATCAATTGCAAAGTAAAGTTCACCATTACAGTTCCTTTCTCAAACCACTTATTTACTTAAAATGAACAGTTTTTCTCTGTTCTTCACAAAAGGACCTTCAGATTATAAATGCCACAAGTGCATGCATATATTTATTATAATTTACCTATAGAGAGAATTGAAGTGTGGATAGTACATACTAATACATTTATGTAAGCAGGACCATTAACACAGTTTCTGTGAAGCCACTTGTCTTGCAAGAGACCTATATCCATGCCCCAAGCCTAAATTTCTGCTTGGGTTGAAGGAGGTAGAGCAAGTACTTGATGGTTGATGAATGGTTGACACTGGAGGCTCAGGTGTCAGCTGTAGTCAGGTGTAGCGTTTACCATTTCAGTAATATTGCACCAGATTGAGTCCTTTATCTCCCCTGAAGATCTGCTAACACTGGTGCATAAGTTTGTGACATCAAGGCTCAGCCACTGTAATGCACTGTACTTCGGAGTTAGCGGAGGTACAAAACCAAGTTGCTGACTGCCCTTTCAAAGTCTAATTACATGACCCTGGTACTGCATGATCTGCACTGGCTGCCTGTGAAGTGGCGAGTCACCTTCAAGGTTGGTCTACTAACCTAAAAAGCCCTACACAGGTGATGCCCTGACTCCTGCTGGAGGTCTTGCATCCATTCCAGTCCCTGTGCCCCCTTTGATCCTCCAAGGAAGGTATCATTTTGGTCCCAAGAGCCTAGGTGAAGTTGTTTGGAGATTGTATGTTTGAAGTGGTGGGCCATCTTTTATGGAATACTTGCCCAAGGGACTGAGGGTGGCCCTCTCCGTGGAGGCCTTTAAAAGTGGGTTAAAAACCTATCTGTTTAGCTAGGCATTTGGTGACTAGAATAACATTTGGTTCCAATGCATCAGCTACTGTTTTACTTGTAATAGCGTTATTTTAAATTATTTATTGTATTTATTCATTATTTATCAATTTTTTAATTGTTTTAATTGTCATTTCCGTATGGTGCCCTGAGCCTTCAGGGAAGTGCTCCTTATAAATAAAGCTACTACTACTACTACGACTACTACTACTACTACTACTATTGTGTAACACAGGGAACCCTAATCCTCCTAATCATTGAAGAGGGGCCTTGAACTGCTGCATGTTTACTCCCTAGCACTCTAGGGGTCAATGTAGTTGACTGGTTGTAGTATCAGCTGGGAACCAGGACTTCACAGTTTCAAACCCCACCAGAGATAAATGTTTACTGTGTTACCCTACATAAGTCACTTAACCTCTTAGTACTCCTGACTACCTAGATGTCAAGATGGGTAGAAGAGGAGCTTAAAGAAAACAAGATTTTGCATCTTAGTTGGGCTATCCTGTGTAAATAAGTTGAAAAATAAAATACAGTACTATTGAGGATCAAGGCCAGGAAGTAGCATTTATAACATACTGTAGGTGTATAGTGTCAAGGAGGTGCTTCTCTGCAAGACCCTCAAGATATGAGGAATGTTGGGAGAGAATTAGGATTACCATACCGGCACCATGGTGTTGATGCACTGACCACCACATGCCCTGATAAATATGGCCTCTTTGGTTTCTTGTTGCACCTCATGGTTCAGAGAAGCTATCTTGATAGGTCTCATATCAGGGAGGAGTATACCAGTCAGTGTCAGGATAGGGATGTAAGTCCCTGATGCACAATAGATGGGCTCTTCATAGAGCCTGCATGACCTACCTAAGAAGGGTTGGGATGGGGAGTAAGGTAGGAACATCCAGATGTATCTCTGAAGATTGGGACTATGTCTTCTCAGGACTTCAAGTGACACAGTATGGGCCCCACCCAGAGCAGGTAACCTCAGTTGATAGGTACAGATGGACCATTGATGGAGGCCCTGGAAGTGACATCAGGGGATTACGTTTAAAATATAGTTAGAGAAATAGGTGCTGTTTACCATTGGTACTGCATTTATACAATACAGACTGCATTTTAACACTATTCAGTGCAATTGAGATTGCCATATGCAGGGAAACACACTTTACATACCTTTATAAATGTTTTTTAAATACCCGGTTCTGTATATATAGTTTAACTATCACTCCTATCAGTCACCCCCTTTTCGAATGACTTCACGTTTGGTTGAGTTTTACTTTGCCATGCTGAGTGATCTGAAAATAACAAAGAATGATAGCAGTATTGTCAGCGTATTGTAACAAAGGAGTTACTAGAATCCCATCAGTGTCATTGCTAGGTAGGGAAGGCAGCTGGTGAAAAACTAGTTAAATGGATTTTCATGTGCTCCCTCTCTGTTTACTTGGTCTCATCTGAGAGGGGAAAGGTGATGTCATTTAGAACTCTCACAGCAGCACAAGCCATAGTAGCTAGCTGTGAGTGGGGAGTTTTAGAATTTTCAGTTAGTCTGTGAGTGGAGTTCAGTGTGAACAGTTGGAAGAGTGAAGAGCTGCAGTGTGGGCTCTGAGGAGAGCCTACTTTTTCTCACCCTAGTGCTGAGAACCATCTGCCTACCTTGAAGAAGTGGTGGACTCCATCTAGCAGGAGTTCCTGATTTTCTTCTCATCCTTAGTGAGATGAGAGGGACTGCAGAATGGATCCGAGGGGCAATCCCCTGATTTGATCCAGGACATTTGAAGCTGCCTTTTCTTTAACAACCATGAGTATTCTGACTTTGGATATCCCAGGAGAAATGTACCTGCCTGTTTTCTTTTGAGGTGTACTCTGACAAAGGGATATCTACACCAAGTTCTATTCTGTTTGAGACTTTTCTCATCTTTTCCTAAAGTTGGATGACAATCGTGGAGTCCCCAGTGAGACCTGGCACATTGTTCAGAACTTTAATTTTATACTGAGAAGTAGTGTATTTCTCATGCTGAATGTGAAAGTCATATCAAGATGCATAGTTCTACTGTTTACTAAAAGTTTGAGGTGTAACTCTGAAAGAATGACTGGGTAGGGACTGAGGAAGCAAAAGATGGGCAATCCCCCATCTGGAGTGACCAATTCAGCACTACAGGTTCCATAAGGGTGTCTGCCCATTCAGGACATGGTGGCCAATGCCTGAAGAGAAAGTTTACCCCCTTGTGTGGGTTATGCTTATTTTTGAGCACCAGTGAGGTCCATCGTGGCCAGTTGCCACATTGCCAAAATGTTTAAATCCTGTGCCATATGGGAAATGTTCTAAGTTGTGGCTATTGCCACTAGAAGAAATAGTGTGCATCATTGTGACCAGTGCCACTAGAAGAAAAGTGTGTTTCAGCTAAGGCTTTACCACTGAAAAGGGTTTGAAGTCTTATGCAATATGGGAAGTTTAGAGTTTCTGTCTGCTACAGATGTTGTTGTTCTGCATTGCCTAGTGCCACAAAGTGTAAACCCTTCCAGGTTCACCTTTGCTTTTGTGTACCATTCTTTGGAATAAAGCCACACTCTATAACCCCAACCTGGTTTGGACATTCTTGTTATGCATCCTGTGTGGAATTACTGGGTACACCTCCAGAGGTTCAGACCTAGCATAGCCCCTAGCAAAAGTTCTCTCCTCAGGACCTGGGTTTAGTGTCTGTAATACTATGTTCTTTACACCACCCATCTCTTTCCCCTCGACAGAAAAATATGGGAGGTGTGCTTTCAAGTTAAACAAGTGTCCACTGGGGGGTTACAAAAATGGGGCTTGTCCAAGGATGTTGTTTAATTTGAGGAGAAAACTAGAGATTTTTGCTGTGGGTATCACTAGTGTTTGACTGTCTGATAGCATGGTAGCCCAAACAGAAAAGGAAGCTTTACACAAAAGGATTTTGCCCAGTAAAGTGCCATTTGTTTGTGCTGTTTGCATGCCTGCTAGTACAGAAACAACAGAGTTCTGCTGTGTGTTTTGTCAACTTGTAATGAAGAGTAAAGCCAGAAAGTGTATGTCCTTGTCACTGCATCCAAAATGTTTACAGAACTTTTTAAATTGCAATTTTTAAATACCAAGAGTAGTGTGGACTATAGGAAACAGAAAGAGAAATGTGCCCTGAAAGTTGCATGTGCTTTGTGTGCAAATTGGGGGAGTTGCTAAAGAAATTATCAAAATCTGTGGAGAAAATGGTCAAAACAGTGTTCCTGCCACTAAAATTGCAGGCAAGAAAAAAAGTTGCAGTTTGCAGTTTAAATTTTCTCTAGCTTGACGATCGCCATTAAGGAAGAGCGAGTGAGAGAGAGAGGCTCATTTGAATGGCATCGAGTGATTGGTGCAACTGCAGTCAGTCCCACTCCTAGCCAGCTCCTGTGTGCAGTTAAGTGTTTGAGGAGGAGTGAGAGAGAGTGGTGTTCTAGCTGATCAAACCAAGATCAACCATTGAGGGGCTTGTGAATGTTCTAATCTGTAAAAAACAGACTTTTTCTATGTAAATTCGGGTTCAACCCATTGTCCAACTGACTGGAAAGTGAACGTGGTGTTCGTGGCTATGATTGGCAGTACCGCCAGCATGTTTCACCCCAGAGGCCTTCCAGGATTGGCACCAGGCTGAAAATGTCCACCATAGAAAGCCAGCTACTGATTTCAGAGAGTAAACCCCAGCTAACTGAGCATCAAACCGTGTGTGATTTTTAAGTCAGCTGAATTTGTATGCAAGCAGTGTGATTGTTTTGTGAAAAAGGACTATGAGTTGTAACAGCAGAAGAACAAATGAAAATTCTGAGCATAGACTGTGAGCATTTATAATGGGTTCAGCAACAGTAAAATATTTCTAAGCAAGAGAGAGACTGTGAGTTGTATATTAGGCTGCAGCAAACCAGCAATCCTGTGCAATACAAATACCATGGCTTGCAAGTGACTTTCAGCATGTATAAATAGTTCTTTGATTTGATGCTGATCACAAAGTCAGATTAAAATCATATGAATGTGCTGAGAGATACAAGCAAAGCAATTGATTACAGTTTGAGCAAAAAATCAGTAGCCAGAAAGGGTCAGACAGACCATTTTGAGTCAGAAACAGATCTGATGCATGAGGAGAGCTGTTGTTGCCATTACAGGGTAAGGTCAGCAAATGTAAACACAGCAGCAGGAAGCCATTTTGCAGACTATAAAGAGACTAGTAAACAATTCAGTAACAACAAATTTTTATGTGTTTAATTTCAGACATGGCTTTGGGAAATCCCTGCTACCTGGATCATGCCCAAGCTATGATTGCAGAGGAGGTTGCAGCACTAAAAGAAATAGAGAGAACTTTCTATGGTGAAGGGTTGCCTCCAGATGTAGCAATATGTAGTTATCCAATTAGAATGTGCATTATGTGCTTCAAGGCTGGAAGGGATGTGTTTCTGATACCCCACTGTTTGGATTGCCTCGTGCAGTGTGGTATGAGCAGGGGTGTACTGCTAGAAAGGGCATCACAAATTTGTTTGGCTCCCATGTGGACCAAAGCAGGAAACTCTGCAAGTTGCAGCATGCAGCGCCAGGTTGAACCTGTTGGGGGAGGCCCCATGGAGTGTGGCACAGAGGGAGGGAGGGAGAGAGCAACATTGATATACTGCAAAGGCAGGAACAAAGAAGGGTTTCTACACTCGTACCCCAGGTCTGCAGTGCACTGGAAGGATCCATGGACCCATGAAAGGAGGGTCCAAGTTCTAGCCTAGTAGGGGAGGACAAACTGCAAGAGACACTGAACTGGGAGATGTCTACCTCTGCACTCATGAGGAGTGAACTGTCTCAGGAGTGAGGACATCTGCTCACTCCTGTGCTCAGATCCTGAGTGAGGAAGAGGAGGATGAAGAAATGTATCTTCATGTTAAGGGTCCCCATGAGTCACCTCAAACTCTTGCCTCAGAGGAGCCAGAGAGAGAAGAAGAAAGCTTCAGTAACCTGCCCACAGAGATGGTCGGGGACAAGTTCTTTCATTCTTTAAGTACGCAGCACTGGCTCAGTGAGGACTGGCCACCCCCAAGCTGGGCCATGGGTCACACACTTGTGAAGAGTAGCAAAGAGGAGAGACTGGTACATAGGAGGGCTGACACCATTTATGGAAAGTCCATTCCTACCTTTCCTCATGCAGTCTGGGAGGACATTGAACAGAACAGGAAGTTCTGGTTGTCGGAAGAGGCAAGCAAGAATTTGTACTCTGGTGCAGCAGAATGTGTCAGAGACAGAGTCATAAATGATCAACTTAAATTCTAGAAATTGGGCAGAACTCTGTTTATGGACACTGTGCAAATTGTGGACAAGGCAGGGAATGAAACATTCCACAACATCAACTTTGAACACCCAGATGGTGTCATAGTTCTTGCACCTCCCCCCGAGTGGTACTACCTTTAATGGTGCTACTCTGTGAATAAGTCCAGTATGCCCAGAAGGAAGCAAGTAGTGGCTGCCTGGTGTCTGTCATCCAGCAGCAGCATTCAAGGAGGAAGATGCAGCTCTACTGGTATTCCAGGATTCTTCAGGTCATCCGGATTCTTCAGCCCAGCAGTGTTTTCCCATTTTCATAGCCTGTCCTTCCAGATGAAATCAACCCAGCTGTTTTCCTGTCTCATTGCCTGGTTTCCCAGAGTACATCAATCCAGCTGTTTTCCTGTTCCATCTTTTAATTTCTAGGTGACATCAGTCCAGCTGTTTTTCTTGTTTTATCACCTGGTTTTCCAGAGCACATCAATCCCAGCTGTATCCAAAGATGCTGGGAGGGAGAGGGTCCTCAGCTTGGAGAAGTAAGATGATCCTTTGTTTTCTGTCTTCAAGGAACTGGTAAGGCCAACTTTTCTATTTTCTAACTGACTTTGCACAATACATTTTACACTGGATGACTGTTCATAAACTGAATTGTCCTCAAAGACTCACCTCATGGATTTCAGTGCTTTTCAGGCCCTGCCATGTTCCAGGACTGTTCTTCAGTGGGCTCAGGCCCAGGAGAGACTCTTTCATGGACTTTGCCCTCAGGCAACAACATTCTGTAACTAATGTGAACATTTTAGGGCATTCCACCCCCCAAAATGTGTTGTATAAATGTCTGTTTTCTTTTTTTACTTTTGTACTTTTATAGAAAAATATTTTGGGGAGTCTCTAGTGTTCAGGTGGAGGTTTAGACACTGTGTGGTATGCAGGATGTTTTGTTTTTCTTATTTTACAGGTGTTCCAGAAAAAGAAAAGAAGAGAAGAAAAGAAAAGGATGTTGGAGCTCAGCCAAATTCCTCTTTTTTCCTAGAGATTTAGGATTGTTTGTGGTTAACAGGGTGTTAATATGCTTCTTCCTTCACAGGTGTGAGACTGTGGGGGAAACATTTTGGGAAATGTAACGCATTGCAATGTGTTGTTTCCTTTTGGTTTTTGTTTGCAGGTACCCTGGGAGTTTGGAGGGAGGTTCTTTGATGGGCAGCCTGGTCAGATAGATTTTTCTTAGAGGGCTAGGGGGGATAGAAAGGCTGTGGTCCTGACCTGCAGTAGGGGCTGCAGTTCTGGTCTATTAGGACATGAATCATGCAGTTTCTTGGAGCCACTGAGTATCCATAGATAGATCATAGGAAAGGGACTGAAGGTTCATCAACCGGCCTCTGGGCCTTTAATGTTGCCTGCCTGTGCCTGCCACATGGTAGGGAAGAAGTAGCACTACCTTCATGTAGGTAACACAGAAGAAAGGATGGCCTGTGCCACATAGAGAAATGACTGCAGACAGTCATTTACCTAGCTAGGGTGAGTGTAACCCCCCCCCCAGTTCCTGGGGGTTACTAGAATCCCATTAGTGTCAGTGGTAGGTAAGGAAGGCAGATGATGAATAACTGGTTAACTGGTTTTAACCTGCTCTCTCTCTCTCTCTGTTTACTTGGTCTCAGCTGAGAGGAGAGAGGTGATGTCATTTAGAACTCTTGCTGCGGCATAAGCCACAGTAGCTAGCTGTGAGTGGGGAGTTTTAGAATTTTTAGTTAGTCTGTGAGTGGAGTTCAGTGTGAGCAGTTGGAGGCATGAAGAGCTGCAGTGTGGGCTCTGAGGAGAGCCTACTTTTTCTCACCCTAGTGCTGAGAACCATCTGCCTACCTTGAAGAAGTGGTGGACTCCATCTAGCAGGAGTTCTTGATTTTCTTCCCATCCCCAGTGAGATGAGAGGGACTGCAGAATGGATCTGAGGGGTAATCCCCTGATTTGATCCAGGACATTTGAAGCTGCCTTTTCTTTGACAACCATGCGTAATCTGACTTTGGGTATCCCAGGAGAAATGTACCTGCCTGTTTTGTTTGGGGTGTACTCTGACAAAGGGATATCTACACCAAGTCCTGTTCTGTTTGCGACTGTTCTCATCTTTTCCTACAGTTGGCTGACAATCGTGGATTCCCTAGTGAGACTTGACACATTGTTCAGGACTTTAATTTTACACGCAGAAGTAGTGAGTTTCTCATGCTGAATGTGAAAATTGTTACAAGATGCATAGTTCTACTGTTTATTAAAAATTTGAGGTGTAACTCTGAAAGAATGGCTGGGTAGGGACTGAGGAAGCAAAAGAAGGGCAATCCCCCACCTAGAGTGACCAGTTCGGCACTACAGGTTCCGTAAGGGTGTCTGCTTATTCAGGATGTGGTGGTCAATTCCTGAAGAGAAAGTTTACCCCCTTGTGTGGGTTGTGCTAACTCTTGAGCACCAGTGTGCTCCGTCATGGCCAGCTGCCACATTGCCAAAATGTTTAAATCCTATACCATATGAGAAATGTTCTAAGTTGTGGCCAGTGCCACTGAAAGAAATTGTGTGCTCCATTGTGGCCAGTGCCACTAGAAGAAATATGTGTTTCAGCTGAGGCTTTGCCACTGAAAATGGTTCAAAGTCCTATACCATATGAGAAGTTTAGAGTTTCTGTCTGCTACAGATGTTGTTCTGCATTGCCTAGTGCCAGGAAGTGTAAACCCTTGGGGGTGCACCTTTGCTTTTGTGTACCATTCTCTGGAATAAAGCCACACTCTAGAACCCCAATGTGGTTTGAACATTCTAGTTACTGCTTCCTGCGTGGAATTACTGGGTACCCCTCCAGAAGTTCAGACCTAGCATAGCCCCTAGCAAAAGTTCTCTCCTCAGGCCCTGGGTTTAGTATGGTCATTTGTGTGTAATTCTATTTCTGTACCCCCACCTCTCTCTTTCCCCCTAGACAGAAAATATGGGAGGTGTGCTTACTAGTTAAACAAGTGGCCGGTGGGGGGTTACAATAGTCTTTCTGACTTCTCACAATCATGGCATTTGAAGGACTCTGGAAGTTAAGTAAGCAGTTTCAAAATGATGCCTATGGCTGACAGACATGTTTATCCTGAGACATGATCTGAAAATCTAGTAAAACATTAAAAATGTGCTGATCTCATTTACCAGAATCATAACATGAAAATAATCTACAAAGTGCCTGCATTAGCTGTACTGCATTTCCTATCAGAAAATATATATCAGTTGACATTTGGCTCCCATTTTCTTGCTGGCAAATGGTGTCAACATTTCATAGATTATCATCTTTCCCAACTCACCAATAGCAAAATATCTACTCCTATTTAATAAATTGCATTAAAAAAGAAAATGTCCCAGTATTTGAAACTGATACATAATGCATCCTTGTAACCTGAGGCTACCTATATATTGCTCGGTCTACTAAACACATCAAAGATGGCACACTTACAGTCATTCATCTGAAAGACTTTTACTGCGGTTCATTGTTAATTCAAACATTCAATCACTAGAACTTTGTACCATTATAAAGTAGTGAACATGATATTGTTATTAATAATATTACAATTGTTATATTACTATTTTTATTACTGCTATTAATTATAAATATAATGTTATTACTGATATCTGCTCTGAATGTTGCATTTTTTATTGCTTTTAAAGTAATTGATTGGGATTTTTTAATCCTCAGTAGTTTGTCTTTTTGACTTTGACTGCTGAACTGATTGTTTCATTAAAATGAAATAGATTTTTCCTATACACTTTATATCTATCATGTATGTGAAGATTTGAATTTCTTCCTGTAAGATTTCTTTCATTCTTCTTATCACCAAAACCCATTAGGTCAGCAATCTGCTAGCTCCAACATCACTGAGCTACTGGCTAGACACATTGCGAAGTTTTACTTAGCGAGCAAAGTTTGTGCAAACTCAGGAACTTCACACTTTGCAAGGACTTTTCAAAGTTTCTGATGTCCACACCCACTTCCCACAACTGTAAACAGAAGTATTAAACAATTGTTAAGCCTCCTACCCACTATGCTGTACAGTAGCTTACCCTCTCCCCTTCCCCCCACCACACAGGCCATATTATAACCTTTCCTGCTGCACTTTGCTAAACAAAAGCTATTATCCCCTCCTGGAGAAGTTCTCAGCCCACCAATATATTGAAGTTGTCATTTTTTTCTGTATTTATTTATTTCAAATACTTGGCCAGGAGGATACACTATACTGATATCAGCTCTGTTCCGGGTGTGTCCCAAGGAAAGCGACATTGTATACATAGTAAATATTCAAATGTTGTATACAGTACACATTTCCAATAGTGCAAATTACTATACTACTAACATACAGTGATGACTCAATGTACCAGATAAGCAGTCAATCAAGGAAAAAATCTTACCCTGAGAGTAATGGGATCCTGTGCTGGTAGTCATAGTGAACAGCATAACCATGAGGACCACATGTAGGGGAGCCTGGGAGGGGTGTGAAAAGAGGCAATATGATGAGATTTTTGAAGATTCTTAGATAGTAGATGGGATGCTGGGTGGATACTGAAGAAAGGCAGAGTTGGTGGAAAGTATTTAGAGTGGTAAATCCTTCCTATTCTTTTGCTCTCCATATTAGAACTGTGCCACATTAGAAATGTAGAAACACAGAAAGTGGTGACATAAAAAGCTCCAGTGGCCCATCCAGTTTGCCCTCTCAACAAAGCCATACTGTGCTTGCCTGAGTAGCCATCCCACCCACTTACTTCTGCCCCATCCCTTTTACTATGGCCATGTGCATGTCCCACCCTACCTATCTTGAACCTCTACACATTGTTTCGGCCTGCACCAGCTGCCTATCCCCCTTGCCCATCACTCTTTCGATGGAAAAGTGCTTGCAGACATTTTTCTTGAGCCTATCACCTGTCTTTTTCAATGAATTTCCCCATGTATCTGTGTTCTTGCTTAAAGTTAAAATGCAATTGAACTCCACCCTGCTTATTCTGTGCAAGTACTTGTAGGTTTCTATCATGTCCCCTCACTCTTTGCCTGTGTTCAGTGTGCATGTGTCGAGGTCTTGCAACTTCTCTGCATACACCATTCCTCACATTACTTGAATCATTTTTAATCACCCTTCTCTTTACTGACGTCACTCTTTTGCAGTCTTTATGGAAGTATGGATTCCAGAATCTTTCGCAGTACTCCAAATATGTACCGGGTCATAATGTCACATGCTTAATAGCATATGGCATTATGGCGAAACCTGGACCTGTGTGTACTCTGAGTTGGACCCCCCCATAGTTGGAATGTTTAGTGGGGGTGTCCAGGAAGTGCAGCCCCCCATAATGGGGGATGTGGGGGGTGGAGCCCCCCACAGAACAATAAATAATAAGAAATTGCGCAACATGTCTTGTGACATTATGACCCCGTGCCCTCCAAATACAGCTCACTGGTGCTAATGTATATTCCTGTATATCATATAATGTGCATAAAGACCTTTTATGAAATCCTTCTGATTCTTTTTTGGATATGGCCACCTACTGTATGCTAATGAGGTTAATACAAAGTATTAACGTTTAGCAAATATTTGTCCCAAGAAACAGGCTCCACTGGCTATTATTAGGGTGGGAAAAATGGATCTTCAGCCAGTCAATTCTGGCAAAATTCTGATTTTACTTCAGTGAAATTTTGTGAAATTTCCACAAACCTTTTGAATAATTTCACCAAAATTCATGTTTTCAGTTATTTCAATCTAATTTAAATAGTTTTCTCTATATTATACCACATTTGGTATGCCAACATTGCCATGGGTCATAGAGATGTCTGCCAAGTTTCAGATGCATACCTTTAAAGGTGATTTAATTCTAAGCCTCCATGCTTTCAGAAATGTTAAAATTATATTTTAACAGTTATGTAAACTGCAGAATTTTAACACCCTATAACTGTAAAACTATGGAACAGAATATCTCCAATTTTGTTAATTTCTTTAACCCTAAATATTTGTCTTTGAATCCACCCACATGTCCCAGCAGCAGAGCATGTTGACAGCCTGGTTTCTGAGGTGAGACTGGGAAGAAACACAGGGACGTAGGCCATGGTTGAGACACTTGCTGTTTGGCAGATAATCTTGGTTTAAGAGGGTTGGCGGTGGGTTCCACCAACTCAACAATCCATGCAGCTGGGCCAGGAAGCTTGCTCCTGCCATAGGGGAAGCTGGAGCCGCACAAGACTGATAGTGCACCACCCCACCAGCAATGATGAGAGGAAGAAATTGTTGGAGAAAAACTATTAGCCAACTGAATGATGGCTGGATTCAGCCTGATCAGGGTTCCAGCAGATTAAGTGTCTTAGGTCTCTACCTGACAGGATCTTTTTGTTAACAGAGTCTGAGTGCTGCTGTAAACCTGTTCATGCAGGGAATCTCTGCACTCCTCATATTGTTTATCCTTTCCCTCATACTGAGGATGCTGTATGGACCCAAACTCCCTCCACAACTTGGCGATTATGGGCTCACTCTTGAATGACTGTTGCTAAATAAGTCTAGCTACAGATTTCTTTGTGTGATTCTCCTTCCTCATCCCAGCTCATCACCAGGGTATTCCATGGGGCTGTACCTGTATCAAACAGTCCTTTCACGCTATCCCTCCTATGCACCTTTGCACCTGTCTTTCCCTGTAATTCTCTGCCAGAGTACTGGTCTCCCTAGCCTTGGGTCAATACACCAATAAGGGAAACATCTGGCATTCAGTTACAGGTAAACCACACAGGTGAACCATGGGTAAAATACTCAGACTAACTATTGCTACCCTTTCCAGGATACTCATACTTCTTCTACTATGCTCTGGTAACATTGAGTTAAATCCTGGTCCTCCTGCAGCCCTGTCATCAGCCTCATGAAAAAGTTTACCTTGATCTATTAGCCATATCTTGCCAGATGTATTGGTGGTCTCTGAATCTCGGCTTAGGCCAGCTACCCTTGATAGTGAGATCAACATCCCTTCTTACGCTCTCTTTAGAGCAAATAGATTGACTAGAGGAAGAGGTGTGCAATCTATGTCAAGGATACACTGCATCCTGCCTTCACTCAGCTACTGACAAAAATGAATTTGAATGTTTGACCATTAAGATTGAGCTAGCCAATTCCCTTGTGCTCCGCGTAATAGGTTGTTATAGACCACTTTCAGCTGGGCTGCAGCTCCTAAGTTATCTTGGATCTTTACTAGAGAAAGGTAACCTCGAAACAATTATTTTAGGGGACTTCAACCTCTACTGGCTATCTAAGATTTCGACTCCACTGAATACCTTTTGTGACTTTCATGGGACGAGACAAATAATTAGTGAGCCTACATGCATGAACAAAAAGAATCTGAATAATAGTACCCTTTTTGATGTCATACTAGTTAATAAGCTCCACCTATTCTCTCATTCTGGCACTTTTTTCTCTGATGTCAGTGACCATTGTTTCATTGCTGGTATTAGATCAGTTCATAACACAGTACCATCAGCTAAATTTAACACAAAAGGTCACGGAAGAACTTCGACCAGTTTGCATACATCAATGACCTGAAACACTATTTACTCTGGCAAGACTTCTTCTTAGCCAACATGGTAAATTTAGCATATCATATACTTCATAAAATTCTGGTTGGGGCACTAATCAGACATGCCCTGGTGGTAACAATTTGTGTAAGGAACAAAGCTTGTTGTTAGTTTTTGGATGAACTGAAGGCTGCATTGCTATCAAGAGACAAACTCTAGAAAAAGGCTCACAGAACCAAGTTGGACGCAGACTGGTGCCAGTTCAGGAAGGCACGGAACTTATGTACAAAAATGATCAGAGAAGCGAAGGCTGCTTTCTACCGTAATGAACTGGACTCTGCCACAAAATCCCCCTCTAAATTCTGGAGTGCTATTAAAGAAATGTTGGGGTACACACCTGGCAACTCCCTACCTACAAGAATCATCTCAGGGAATACTACCATATGTGAGAAAAAGGGAATCCTTGACTCCATTAACAATCATTTTGCTACGGCTGGCCTTGCATTTGATAACTCTCCTGAATACTTGGCACACTCTCAATTAGGAGTACAAGCCGATGACTCTGATGTCCCCGCTCTTGATTTCTCCTTCCAACTTGTATCTCTGAAAGAGGTTGAAGCCCTCCTACTTCAGCTGGACTCAAAGAAAAGTGCTGGTGCTGATTCACTAGATCCCTATGTCATTAAGATTGCATATCATGTTCTAGCTGTGCCAATCAGTCACCTTTTTAGTCTATCTTTGTCTCAAGGGCTTATGCTCTCAATATGGAAAATTGCGCATGTCATACCTTTATTCAAGTCAGGAGACCCTTGTGATCTGAACAATTACAGACCGATATCTCCCTTGCCAGTTCTATCAAAACTTATAGAAAAAATAGTAAGTACCCAGCTCAGAAATTATCTAGAATCAAAAAAAACTATTAAATTCCTTGTAATCTGGTTTCAGAACAAGGCATAGTACTATTTCAGCACTTGCTAAAGTGACCAATGATTGGTACCATGATCTGGATAGTAAAAAATTCATCTGTGCTGTATTTTTAGACCTAAGCAAGGCTTTTGACACTGTGGATCACAGCCTGCTTCTCTCATCATTGAGGAGCATAGGTCTGGACACAGTATCACTGCATTCGTTCACTGATTACCTCTCAGGATGATTCCAGCAGATTAAGACTGAGGGTGAGCTCTCCCTACTAAAACCTCTCCAGAGGGGAGTGCCACAGAGGTCAATACTTGGCCCCCTACTGTTTTCTATCTATATTAATAATATTGATGATAGCAAATCCAAGGCAAATATACACCTGTTCACAGATGACATGGATCTGTACCTTAGTCGCCTGACTCCTGAAGCCACCTGTGCAGACCTCCAGGAGGAATTCAACTGTCTTCAGAATCAGCTTCTCTTCTAAAAACTCCTGTTAAATGCAAAAAAAAAAAAAAAGCAATGCTTTTCTCACCCTAGAGTCATGCTGTGAACCTGGTTAGTACTGGAGCATTACCTCACATCACTACTGTCCTTGGAGAAAATCTGGAGTTTGTCATGAAATTCAAATACCTGGGAGTATGACTGGACCAAAATCTTTCATTTTCGGAGCATATTGAGGACTTGCCTAAGAAACTAAGGCAGAGGCTGGGCCTCTTCTTTAGGATTAACCAGTTCTTGACTACAGATGGTAAAAAGCACCTGGTCTAATCAACATTCCTATCACTGGTTGACTATGCAGACTTCTTATACAGTCAGTGCCCAAAAGCTTCCCTTGCTAAACTGGACACGCTTTATCACAGAGCTATTAGATTTATAACAGGCCTTCCTCTTTCTACCCACCACTGCTTGCTGTATGCTGCTGTAGGGTGGTCCTCCCTTGTGTTTAGATGAAATAGAAATGAGGTATTTTGGACTCTTACAGCTGTCACAAAAAAGCTTCCCCAATATATCTTTGACTGTCTCCCGCTAAGCATGCCAGGAACTTATGCCTTATGAAGTGCCTCATTTTTCATATTTTGTATTCCCAAGGTCTCTTCACACTTTGGTAGAGCAGCATTTAGCTTTGTACTGTCCACCTTATGGAATAAATTGCAAAAAATCTCTGAAATGGAGCATACCCATCAGCTTGCATTCCTTCACAACCATATTTGCCTGAACTGTGAGAGAACACAGTAACTGTTTCCCCTCACTCCATAACCTATCCTGAGTCCTAGGCACCCAGCTCTCAGCTGCCTTCAGTGCAGACTAGAGTACTGCTGTCCCTATAGATCCATCTCATGTTATGAGCAAACCCTTTAATTTCTCTCTGCCCAATTAGGTTGCAACTGCATGCTAGCTACCTGTTTTCCAGCTTAGGTCCTCTACCTCCCTCCCTTATGCTCTCCCATACTCACCATGCCCTCCCAGCTCCCCACCCTCGCTATTCCCTTCTGTTTTATTTTGCCACTGCATTGAGCACCTACCTTGTATTATTTGTGTCATATGATGTACTGTCACTGTTGTATATAAATCTATTGTGTACTGGTATTAACCAGGCCCATCCTGTAAATGAGTTCTGTATTTATTTCTTGCCTTAAAGATACATTGTCACTGTTGTATGTAACTCTGTTTTGACTGGCCTTAACCAGGTACATCTTGTAAATGAGCTTTGCTCGACGATGTTCACCTGGATAAATAAAGATTTTGATTGGTTTGATTGATTGATTGATATCCCAATCAATATGATAAAAAGAGGCTGTGTTTGTGTCAGCTCTCTAGTCTCTTGCTCAAAGTCTGACCAGTTTACAAGCATCCAAATATTATTAAATAACATCACTAATTAAAGTTGAATTTCATGAGATTTTGTGGAATTGTGGAGTGTTGTTGCACTTTTGTTGAAGCCATGTCAACACATTTTTCCTAGTCATACACTTGAGTTGCCATTGCAGAAGAAGGTAAAGGCTGCGGAAAGTGGCAATAAGGTAGCATTCAGAGGCTCCATAATAAAAGTATAGTGGTACTAATTGTAAGGTCACTATATTGAGTGCTGAAGCGTAAAGAATAATCATGGACATCACTGTATACTAGCCTGAATTTCTGCAATATGCTAGATTACCACTAGACCTCGATGACATAATGCCTCTGGAAGCACATGCACATGTAGCATTGTGTCTGTAAAATGCCACCTGCTGAGTGCTGACTCAACCCTGTAGATAACAATGTATATGTTAAAACAATGGCACCAAGTGACATCAAGCTTCAGGCCTTAGAATTAGTTGCAGCGTAGGCCACTGTGACTGAAGTATCTGGATAAATTTAGTTATAATGGAGCATGATGCTGGGCATCACTGTCACAGGAGTGTTGGAGGGTATTGAAAGGCCATTATGCTAGTGCAAGTAAGGTGATTTAGCAGCGATAAGCACTTTGTGTAAGTTAAAATCCACAAGTGGAATTCCTGTGACAGTACCTATTATCAAGGCCACTGATTTACGGTGATTAAAACAATTAAATTCCGTTTTCAAGACTTAAGATTCTGGAATTTCACCGGTGATTCTTACTCTAATTTCCGGATTTTACCGGGATTCTGTTATCATTTTTTTAGTATGTGCATAAATAATCAGAATTAAAGAAGGCTTAATATACAGAGCATTAAATAAAGCAAACTGAAAATAGTATAGAAAGGAATTAAAAGAAAAACACACTTTTTTATAGATTTACTGATCTGATAGAAAATGCCAGATTCCATGAAATCTTCATTTTTACTGGTTTTCAGGCAGCCCTAATTCCAGAATTTTACCGGATTTTCTGGTAAAAACCGAAAAACAGTGGTCTTGCCTATTATGCATCCAAGAATTTTTGATCAAATTTTGAAAATTAGTGATGTACTAAAGTATCCACAATACGTTTTAACCTACTAAACAACATTCATCCATCTCAAAGGAGTAGTACACCCTCTTATATTGTAAATATTATTTGTTTCCTTGTCAACAGACAACTTTTTCTGTATAGCTGTTGGGAACATATTGTATGTCTTTTCCTTAGTTAGTTTTCACTGTTCACATCAGCCCCTGTAACTAGCCTGGGGTCTCCATTTTATGGTTGTTGAAATCTCATTGTATCTGAGACCTGCATTAGCATTTGAGAATATGATGTGTCAGCACCCTTTAGACTCCACAGTATGATTGTCTGTTACTTAAAGTTCAACAAATCAGGTTGCATGAAGGTGTGAAATACCGCATTTACCTTCAATAGCTTTCCAAACTGTCTTAGATATAATGCAGTTTTTCCTTAAATTATATTCAATCTGTGTGTTTCTAGAGATATTTTGCAGGTCAAGTATACTTTCTGCATATAGATACATGGTGTAAATGGGTGCTGTGGCATCATGTTCTCTTATGCTACTGCAGCGCTTAGGGACAATGAAATTTCAACAGCCATAAAATGGAGACCCCCCAGGCTAGTTACATGGGCTGATGTGAACAGTGAAAACTACCTTAGACACACACGTATATCCCCAACAGCATTTACAACATATAAGAGTGTGCTACTCTTTTAATTTCATTCCAGGACATATTTACTTTGGTGTAGATGCCAAATCTTAAGTGTATACCTACACTAGCAGTGGAGCTATGACTATCCAAACATTTTGAAAATTCTCACACAATTTAATAAATAATTTAATTGGGAAATTTCAGACTCCCGTAACTTACCTAATGTGTTCAGCAGTTTCTATGACTCTTCCAAGAAAGTGTGCATATACATTTTCAGTTATCTAGCTCCCATGGTGGCTCAGCTGTAAACATTAAAATACTTTCAGAAATGTTTACATGAATTATACATTTCCAGACTTTGACCCCCTATAACTTCTCTGCTCCTCATTCAAATGTCATGAATCTTGCATTCTTTTAAGGCACCTACCATGCAATACCAATGCCAGACATTGGATTTCTAGCTATCATGCAGACAGAGTTATGACCACTACAAAATGTTAGAATATTCCACAAAATGTAACAGAATTTCACAAAAATACTGGAAAATTGAAATTTGCTAATTTCACCTGGCCCTATTTCTTTTCAATCACGTCTTTTTACACTCTGTCAAAGTTAGTGTGAGAAGCTGCTGCATTTTAGAACATCTTTATCAACAAAAAAGCTGAATGTGATGCAGTCTACCAATGCATTATTGCACTGAATTAGAATAAGTTTTTAGTTTTTTTACAAGCTCATTCAAACATTTAGACTACAGGAACTGAGAAAAATACAGTAAATAAAAACACAATCAGTGCACAAAATCAAGGCCATTGTTTGTCAGTAAAATTTAAAATTGTCTCTACTCATACTAGGCTGTCTCCTTCACAGAATTAAGATCAGATTTTATACAACAGACTTCCAGTAGCATCATGACTCAAGTAGCTGGCTAAGAGTTGGGCTGTGTGTCACTACCCGGTCTAAAACCCCAAAAATACAGCACTAACAGAGACAAAACCAACAGTAGAATAGCCAAAAAGGATAATAATGCCTACCATAATGCCTAGGGAACAGAAAAGCTGTGTTCCAGAACAAGAGGGTTCAGCAGATGGTGACAGATTTGGGACCTGACAGTGAAGGGTCCAATACCTCAGTTTGGCAAGTCATCCCTCATGCAGACACTCCCTGTGCCAAGACTTTGCAATGGAAGATGATACTTGTACTAACTGAATTGAGGAATTTTCACAAGGAAATTAGATTGTCCACCATAGCCCTGAAGATTGACTTAAGTAAGCTTAAAAAACGGCAACAATCAACTGAAGAACAATGCTCTGCAGCTAACTCCCACAGTGGTAACATTGAAAGGCAATAGTCCAGCTACATACAGCCATACAAAACTTACAGGATAGGGTGGAGGATGCAGAAGCACGGAACCACCATAAAAATCTCTGCATATCTGGTATTCCCAAAGGATCAGAGGGGACAGACATCATACCTTTTCTGCAGATGCTTTTTAAAACTGAACTTGACCTTATACCCTGCTGCATGCTGGAAACTGAACATACACTTGGGCCCTAAATAACAACCCCAGAAGCCATACCACATTCAATAGTGTTGAACTTTCTCTATTACCAGAAAAAGAACTAATCCTTCATAAAGCATAGCAAACAGGAACAATCACTTACCAAACCCATAGACTTAATTTAGATACAACTATCCACCGGGAATTGCAGCTCACTGGAGAGCCTGTGTTCCTGTAAGGAAAATCCTTTGGCTCCAACAACTTAAATTCCATACTCCTTACCCCTTGATAATGGTGATTTATTTCCCTGAGAGCCCCCACTCCTTCAATACCATTGAGGATATGTATGCTGAATTGGCTCACAGGAAAATTGAGGTCCCACTCCCTCAGAGATGTACAGTGACTCCAACCATAGCAGCTAAGCTAGACTAGGGGGTACGTACCCAGGCACACCAGAGAGAAAAGTGCAGCCAACAGGGAGCAGTGACCCTCCAACAGATTGTGGCTGGCCTCAAAAGCAGAAGCTCCCAGACCTCACACAAAGACAATCTGTGCAACCAAGCATCTGAAACTGACACTGAATATCCCCAGAAGGTAGGTCCTGAGTGCTCTCTATCTGTGATACCTAGAAAAAGGTTCCTTGGCTTACTGTGTAGGGCCCCTGTTTAACATGACTTGGTCACCCCTTCCCTCCTTCCCCATATTTCCCCTTCCCCTGGTGGTCAGCACCCCTGAAAGTTTACCTTGGTGCTGGCTGGACCACTTTCCCCAGTTCTCCTGATCCATGTTAGGCTCTGGACACAGTGGTCAATGCTTCTGATGCAATTCAACTGAGAGTCAAACCAATGGTGTGCCTTAGCTCCTTTGGGGTACCGGAAGGTCCACACACCTCATAACTTCCAAATTATGTGCAGCTTAACCTGAACTGGAGTCACTAGGCTGCATGCATTGACCATGTGTGCCATGGTCACATGGCTGCTGAGGTGCTGGGAAACCTGGAGGAATCACTAAATAATATAATCAACTCTCAGAGCCAATGTAATTTCTGTTTAACTTGCAGTCCTCAAGTTCCCCATGAAGCACCAAAGCAAATTGGGAGATTTATGTGGACCAGGACATGAAGTCCTGTGTCACCATATATGCAGAACAGGCACCAGAGCAGAGCATGTCACAATACAGTTAGGTCGGGAAGTGAGGTGCAGGAGCTTGCATGCAGCAGGAAATAAAAGGCAAGTACTGTATTCAGTGTGTTGTTTGGTGCTGGCTTGGGGCTAGGTGGTGCTGTGTTGGAGGAGGGGACAGCTGCTGGAGTCCAGAAACTGGAGGCTTGTACCAGGCTTAACAGATGGGGCTCCCATTGTGAAGAGTATATGCCTCCAGGCAATAAGCCTTGTTGTGGGCCTGCAGCCACTAATGGAGCACCTGGAAATACTTCTATGATGTTACAAGTCATCAGGCAATCCAATATGAGAGCATCTTAATGAAGCTAATGAAACTATTAATTTTTGGAATGATTTCTCCCTATTACATAAATAGACAATGATTCTATAACACTGTTTGTTATTTGTTTATAGCCTGTACATGAATAGTTAATGATTCTATAACCCTGTTTGTTATTTGATTATGACCTTTACATGAATTGACAATGATTCTATAACCCTGTTTGCTATTTGTTTGTGGTCTGTACACGAACAGACAGTGATTCTATAACCCTGTTTGCTATATGTTTATGGATTGCTACTACTGGGAATTTTAGCTGCATATTACTTATGGACTGGGACATTTACTGCACACCGATCTTGTGATGCTGACATGGTACTGTAATACTAATTTAACCACTGTGGGGGTTCTGTGTGTGCATGGTATGTGTGTGCGTGTGTTTGTGTGTGGGGGGGGGCAGGCTAAGATGTTACCATTTTGCTACCAAACATATTGTGGCTGATGGAAAGAAGAAATGTGGTGGCCAGTTATAGTCCTGATAAGCTGGACCTTATATCACCTTTCTGTAATGGATGCATACCTTCCTAGACCTTTTCCATGCAACCCATTCTGCCTTCATCTGGCCACCGTTAAGAACAGATGGTGATGTCTGCCTCAAACTCTCACCCTCACCGACAGAAATTAGCTGCAGTGTGGTTAGGGGTGGTACGTCTTTTGAACTAAGCCAACTGAAGGGCCTGGGCTGCCTCTATGATTGGCTACACCCCCCCACACCTTAAAATTCCCTCCTCTTGAAAATATGGCATTGGCAGTGCAATAAACCTCTACATGAACTCTGGAGGGGAGATTGGAGGTGGCAGTACCTAGCCTTTTATTCTGATCTCACACGCACCCCCTCCCTTTCCCCATTTATTAGGAAGAAACAGACCAATCCCCTCATTAAGTTATTATGCCATGGAAATGCCCCTCTCCAATGATTAACACATCCATGCAAAAAAATTCTCGGTTGGAGTCGAAGCATGATGTGCTCCTCCTGTAACCTTCTTCCTGACGTATTGTATGTCTGGAAACCCCTTTTTACGGGACTTCTTCACGAAGCTTGGCACTAGCCATGCCACACAGGTCACAAGTTGGTCCTGAGCAAAAGGAAGCACCCAGTTTCCCTCAATTCCCAGAAACTGCCCAGTTGTCATTCCTGTGGGTAGTTTTTAGCCCATATTTCATGTTATCGCCCCCGATTCTGGTATTAGGACAGAGTCTTGTTTTTAGTTCTCAGAATTTAGACTTCATTAGCTTCTTGTTTAAAATTGTCTATGTACTCCGGCATAATAAAATGTGTAGTCTGGGGTTGGGTGGGGAGTGTGGGGTGGGAGGAGCAAGGGACTAGTGTCTCTACCCCCCCTTAAACAGTTAAAATGTCTTCACCAAAAATAAAGTTATACACATTAAAAGTCAATGGGCTCACTAATCCGATCAAGCAATCTAGAATACTATCCCACCATAGAAAAATTAAGTTGAACTTGGTCTGTGTGCAAAGGACCCATTTTTCACAGCTTGAACATGAGAAACTCCCTTGATTCGGGTTCTCGTCAGTTTCCTCCTCTATCTGTCAGGGGGTCTGAGAGAGGGAGTTGCCATTTTAATTCCAATCAAACTCAGTTCCAAGCCCCAGAAGGAGCAAAAGAACCTGGTCTGATCTGGAGGGTCACTTAATCATTGTTCAAGACATGCAGTCTAACATAGAAGTAATGTTGGAGAAGCTATAATGTACCTCCCTCAGGGACTAATTCCCCGACCATCAGAATGCTCCTAGATAAAACCCTAACCATAACAAAGGGGATCCTTTTGTTAGCTGGAGACTTTACTATCACCCAGATGTTCAGTTGGGATTCCCCCAACCCCACCCTACCAAGACAGCCAGTGTCTCACAAAGTATTCAAAAGATTTACACAGGAGTTGGGATGGATGAACATGCAGTAGCTCCTACACCCACACACCTGCAACTATATTTATTCATAGGAAGTGCATGGCACATACTTTGTGATACATCAATGCTACACCCAAAATGAAAACTTGACACAGTTGGTTGACTGTGTAACAGAAGACGTTCCTACTTGGACCATGCTCCAATTACTAGCTGTTGGGGTCTAGGCCTGGAGAGATACACCAGTAGGTAGCAGTTAAACCAATACTATCTGCATGAACAGCCCTTCAAGGAATTCTTCATAAGTAAAATTGAGGAGATACTCTGGGATAACAATTAGGGCTGGATGGACTGTTCCTCTGGATTGAACCCACAATTCACAGACCCAGATAAATATGGACTTCACCGTAGAAGTCCAGTTTCAGGTCCATGGAAGTGCCATTTGTGCGACTGTGTGTACTTTTGCCATGGGGATGGTGTCGGCATGCTCGCTTCATGTACTGGTGGCCA
This sequence comes from Neoceratodus forsteri, assembly GCA_016271365.2. Lineage (NCBI taxonomy): Eukaryota > Metazoa > Chordata > Ceratodontiformes > Ceratodontidae > Neoceratodus > Neoceratodus forsteri. The sequence goes on from CM028129.1 coordinate 943,851,474, forward strand.
GCTGCATTCAGTCAGGCAACAGATGGTCATATGATTCACTCATGGTATATAATCATGCTGAGTGTGCAACTCAGCCCAGATCAGAGGAGGAATGGTCGGAGGAGCACCTCGCTATCGCTTCAGCAACCTACAGAAAAAGTTGCTAAAAAGCTAAAAAACACAAAAAGAATATATATATATATATGATAGATAGATAGATAGATAGATAGATAGATAGATAGATAGATAGATATACATTTTGAAGGGAAGGGAAGAGAAAAGGAGAGAGGAAAGACTAATTTCACTGGTGCGAGGGGGGATAGGAATTGATCTTCTAGGGAGAGTGACAAGTCGGGACTGGAGAAAGGAGGAATCTAGAGGGACTGGGGAGATAGTGGTGGCCTGGGTGCTGCCAGGGAGGAGGCAAAAGGCAGGCCGTGTGGCAGTGTGACTGTGTACATGAGCAAGAGCAGGCTGGCAAAATCTTTGACTTGTGGCATAAAGGCCCAGAGGAAAGAGAAAGAGTGACTACTGGAGGCCCAAGAGAAATTTTACAGTTACAGAAAATCCCAAATGAAAGTTTGTTTTTTCCTTTTCTTGGCCTCAGATGGTGTAGCTGTTTGTACATGAGCAAGGGAGGGCAGAATGCCAAAATCTTTAACTTGTCCCATTCCAAATCCTGATCCAGAGGAGAGAGGAAGAGACTATGTTTGGGGGGAAAGATAAATTTTATAGTTACAGAAAATCCCAAATTAACTTTTTTTTTCTATTCTTGGCCTCAGACAGTGTAGCTGTGTACATGAGCAAGGGCAGGCTGACAGAATATTTTACTTGTGCCATTCCAGATCCAGAAGAAAGAGGAAGAGACTACTGGGGACCCAAGATAAATTTTAGTTAGAGAAAATCCCAAATGAAAGTTTTCTCCTGGCTTCAGTTTGGCTGTGTGTACAGGGCAAGGGCAGCAGGCTGACAAAATAAATCTTTAACTTGTGCCATCCAGAAGGAGAGAGAGAGAGAGAGAGAGAGACTGCAGGGGGGCACACGAGAAATGTAACAGTCTCAGAAATTCCAAATAAAATATTTTTTCCTGGCTTCAATGTGGCTGTGTGTACAGGGCAAGGGCAGCAAGCTGGCAAAATAAATCTTTGACTTGTGCCATCCAATCATAAATCATGATCACTTGTAAACATTCATTCACAATTTTGCATATTAAAAAAAAATACTGTTCAGACAAATAACATACAGGTTGATGCGCTTGTGCTGCTGGCTGTAGGTGACCCAGAGGATAATCTGAATTTTGTGACTCGTAGCAGGCTGCTTGCACTGCAACACAAGTAAAGTACAACTACTGTACACACAAGTGTCATCATCATCATCACTCATTCCCCATTATTCCTCCTTATTATCATTAGTTTTATAGTATTTTGTATTACATTACGTATAAGCATTAACCAACCCCCAGTGTGGGACTGTGCTGCATATGGCTGTGCACCAGATGTGTCTGCATCTCCAATTCAAATTCTGAGGCACACTTAACAGTTGCTGAATATGGTCACTTAACAGTAACTAACTGTACTGTAGGAGTCAGTCAGGTAATCTTGGTAGGAAGTGGTGGTGGACTGCTTTGCTGTTGGTGTGCTGTGTACAGTCATGAGTCATGACAGTAAATTTGTCCCTGGTCTGTGGGTGGGAGTCATCAGAAGGACATCACATTAGCTATAGGGATCTTTTTTACAGGTTAGAATACTAAGAAAAGTGGATCAAAGTGTTGATGAGGTACATTCTATTTCTCAGGTGGGCAGTGGCACTGCAAAAGATAGCGATCAGCCTGAAAAGGGAAAATAAAATCAAACCCCAAAAATGACTTTTTTCACGTCTAAGGTTTTGTCTTCCAAGTGAATGCTTGAATCCAAAAGAGGTGAATGTCTCGGATCATCAGTTCCAGGTAAAAAAAAAGTTATGTAGTTAATAAAACTGAAGGCTTGGTGGATTTCACCCTTAGGGGCACCCAACGGTATGAAACAACTGCATACTGTGCTACTGCCAGTCCCTCTCCTCCATCAATTTTTTTCTGAGGTTGAACCCGATGTGGTTAATAAAAATAAAGATGAAGAGAATAATCAGGCAGCACAAAGTTTACTGGAAGGTATGGAAATTGCAGATGAGGAAGAAACAGGCAGAAATGTTTTGATTGTGGAGGGGGCAGTGGGAATAAACCACAAGAGGAACAGGCCCAAGAAAAATCTGGGGGGGGGGGCCTGAAAAGGTGACCAAGGTGCCATGCCTTCCTCAGAAAAAACCTAAAAAAATATCATCTTTTGTTTGGTCATACTTCTCCATTATTGCTTCCAATGAGTTGGAGGCAACGTGTGCTATTTGTAAACAGCCAATCAGGAGGGGTAAAAAGAAAGGAGCATTGGGAACTTCAGCACTGAAAAGGCACAAGACAGATGTCATAACATTACTGAGAACTCAAGTTGTGAGTCTCGAAGAGAAAGTGACAGTGATAGGTCACTACAATCAGGGGTAACTCCCATAGATGAAAGCAGTGGCAGCCCCCTCAGCACTATTAAAACACCTCCACCACCACTTATTTCCATCTGAAGGATTCCTCCTACTGTTACTGAAAGTGACCATGTGTTCAAAAGCCCTCCTTCTTCAAGGAGACAGATTACCATCTCAGAAACATATGAGTATAAAGCCAAATATGTCTAGACTCATCCTGTTGCTGTTACAATAACAAAGGAAAAATCAGAAAAGATAGCTGTTGATTTGCTACCATATCACATGGTTGAACATGTAGGGCCCGATTCTCAAAGGGGGCTGTGTTCAGCACAAGCTGCGGAAAATTGCAGCTTGTGCCGAAGCCCCATGTGCCAGGGACCCTGCACCCAGTTCAGGTACAGGAGGGGTCCTGGTGCCCAAGTCCCCACACTTGCGCCACCTCTCCTCCCATGTGTCAAACCCATGGCACATGGGAAGGTATGCCACAAGCCCCATGCAGCAACAGCAGGACATTTCCAAGCAGCCCCCAGTCACATCCTGCCCCCATAGGGACTACAGGGCAGAATCCCCTGCCAGATCCCCAATGTGCCCCTCACAGCAAGTATGTACTGGAAGCCCCCCCTTCATTGGGTGTCCCCATCATTATGACACATGACAAATGCCCGCACTGGAGTCCCTGTACCCCTACCCAAGTAGGTAATGCCCCCACCCATCCTTAGAACACCTCCCCACGGCTGGTCCCTGACAGCCCAGATATGCAACTAGACTGTACAGTGTACATGCTAATAACTATTAGTGCGACACTGTACAATCCACTCACATTCAGTTCAAGTCAGGACCAACTCCTAAAGGTGCGAGGAGGGCTGTGCCAGTCCCCTGCTCTGTCTGGGGATGGGATGGGGCACTACCTGCTTGGGTGGGGGGTACGGGACCTGCAGTGCATGGAATTTGCCATGTGTCATAATGATGGGGACACCCAGGATGGGGGGGTTCCAGTACATATTTACTGTGAGGGGTACATCGGGGATGCAGCAACGAATTCTTCCCTGTAGTCCCTATGGGGGAAGAACATGGCTATGGTGTTGCCCCATATAAGTTACTCGTGGGGAACATCGAGGTTGTGGGGGTGGGACCGGTGGCACCAATGCTACTACATCTCTCCCAGGGGAGATATTTCTAAGGGTACTTAGAATTTATCCCTCTGGGAGAGATTTGTGAATTGCATTATTAGGCTGTGGCAGCTTGCGTCTACCGCTGGGCCCCCTTGCACCTTGTCACAGCTCATTACTGGATGCAAGGGTGATGCAGGACCTGTTTGGGGCAGGCGGCCTGTGGTTGATGAAGGCCACCTTTGTGAATTGCTCTTAGGGCATTTGTGGATGAAAGTTGCACCTTGCACCATATCTGTTTGGCACAGACACCTTGCGTCAGCTGCAGGGCTTTGAGAATTGGAACCATAGTATTCAGGCAGCTGCTTGAGTACCTCAAACCTTGATATAGTATATCATTGTGGAAGTACTTCTCAACAACATGGATTCCAGATCTTTACCATGTCATATGTAAAAAATTAAGATGTATCTTGTGCAATGCGGTTGGGAGGGTGGTGCATCTCACAACAGATATCTGGGACAAGCTGTCAGCCTGAACCCTTTATGTCTGTCATGGCACACTGGGCATGTTTCGATAATTCACATGGGACTGGGGACAGTGAAGCATCGCAGTTTGCTGTTCTAAGAATGTTTTATTTTCCATCTGAACATACCTCATACAACATCAAAAAGAGCTCCAAAAACCAATACAGCAGTGGCTCACGTCACGGGGATTGTCAGTTGGCTTTTTTTTTTGCAGATAATGGATCCTACATAAGGAAGACCTTGGAGGACAGGGGCTTTGTTCACATCCACTGTTTTGCGCATTACTTAAATTTAATAGTTCATGGGTTTCTCGATGACAACAGGCAGATTAAGGCTATAATTAGCACTGCTAAAATAATACGGTCTCATTCCATCCACTCAAGCAAAGCCTGTCACTGTTTAAAAAAATACAGCAGGAGCACAGTTTACCTTTGCACAGACTGATCCAAGACATTTCTACTCGATGGAATTCAGGCTTTATATGTTCCAAAGGCTGCTGGAACGAAAAGAAAGCTGTTAGGCAATACACCGTGGAAAAAAAAATTGTTGATGCAGACATCCATATTATTCCACCACAGTGGGCCATGCTGGAATTTCTAATTTTCCAGCTCCAGCCATTTGAGGAATTCACCCGGGAGGTTAGTGCAAACACAGCAATGCTCAGCCAGGTGATACCCCTAATAAACATTTTTAAGTTCAGATTGAATCTGATTAGGGAAAAGTTAGAGAAATAAGACAGTCCCATGATCACACAGGTTGTCAGTGGAGCTGCTGACACATGCAGGTTGCCCCCCAAGAATACAAGAAGATCTAACGAGACATATGATAAAAAAAAGTTGAAGACGATAAACTATGTAAAATGCTTCATTTTGAGTACTACATTATAGCAACAGCCTTGGACCCATGATACAAATCGAAGCAACTATTGAGTGAGAATGATGACACCTATTTCAGGATAAACAAACAAGAAATGATTGACCAGGTGCGTGCTGTCATGGAACAGAGTACAACAGCAGCAACACATTCAGAATCCTCTTCATGACACAGAACAGCATCAGGCAGCCCATCCTCTACTGTTGTGGCATTTTCTCTCTCTTCTTCCTCAGCCACTGCAGCTGAATCTTCTTCTCCACCACCAGCCAAGCATAGCACTGTCCCACAGTCACTTGGTTCAGCTTCATGTCTCTGGAGTAACTTGGAAAATGTACTTGTAACATCTTCTTCATCTGCCTCTTGTAACAGCCTCATCACATACCATTGTTGAAATGTACCTGGAAGAGCCCAATATCAGCTGGAATGCTGATGTTTTGCAATACTGGAAATCCAAACAAAACATGTGGCCTGCTTTAGTAAACATTGCAATGAAGTACACGAATTGCCCTCCTACTAGCATCTGTTCAGAACGATTGTTAGTTCATCTGGTAATGACATTACTGACACATGGTCCTGTTCGACATCAGAAATTGCTGAGCGTCTCACATTTCTCCAAGTCAGTATTCCTCACTTTAATTTCAAACACGATACCGGAATAAAACATACACTGACTGCTCTGAGCATTCCTTATCTACAAAACACTTTCAAGAATTTGTGCCTGTGGGGAAAATATTTTGTGAATAGGGTCTACTACATGAGATAGCAATTAAATACACGTCAAGTCAGGACAGACTAGGCCAGGCCACTGTTACTTGAATTATCACATGAGCAGCACAGAATAGTAAAAAAATAATAATATAGTGGGTTCAGAGTCCAAATACAAGAAGCAACTGCATTTCATGTCACAAACTTACTTGGTGTTACCTGGTAACACTATCTGATCTGGAAGGTAGGATACTGCTGTCTATCACTTTTTGTCCTCATGAGTCACAACTAATACTTATCACTTTTTGTCCTTACTCCAGTCCTTACTACTACTACTACCTGTCACTTTTTCAGCCCTCAGCAAGTGATCCTGACCGTGCCGTTTTTAATTTTCATACAGTGCATGGTTTAGCAGATGCCTGACACCCAGAAACTGAGTATTCTTTGTATATTTCTCATGTCCCACTCATGTCTAAAGGTGGGCGAAGTGCTCTCACTTCACTACGCAGCGTGCTTCGCATATTAACCCCCAATTTGTGTAGTGCTCCGCAATGCAAAGCAAAGTACTCTGCCTTTGTTTTTTATCACAAAGTGCATTGAAACCAATGGACTTCACACTACTTCACCTTGGTTTACTGCCTTCCCTTAATTTTAACATGAGGTGTCTGATTTTATTGACTTCGCTTTATATTGCTATTTGAGGTGAATTTTGCATTGATTCATGGGATGGCAGATCTCATGGGCTCTATTTTGTCTTACACAGCCTCAGTTCCGCATAGTTTGTTTAGGGGGGAAAGCTGGAGACAGTTTGCTATCAGAGCTCTGAGAATCAAACCATCGAAAAAGCTTTAAAAATCACTTTTAATCCAAATATTTTGGTCCAAATTTAGTACATTGATTGTAGGAAACCCTCCTGTGCTTAGATCATCAAGTGTTGATTATTTTTCTGTGCATTTTAAATGTTAATTTAGAACATTCAGTTTGTGTACTGACAGACACTGTTGAAGTGTACTTCGGGGGAGGGGCATATCTGTGGTGGAGTGAGATGCACATGAAAAAGGCAGTCTTTCTAACTGCTTTGTACTGGTAGTGTGTGTTAGTATTTGTGTGTTTAAGTACACACAGTAATACTTGATGTAATTTTTGATAATAATTTTCTGTTTGTTTTGGTACGGTGCATATTTTCATTCTGTTTAAAAGATTTGTTTATATAGTGTACTGACCTGTTAAATGTTCTGTGCATTACCTGTAGTGTGCGAGTGTGCGTGCGTGCCATCAAGTCAGACACATTTTATTGTGCCACACAGTAATCGCAGCAATCTGAATCTGTTATCCCTCTGTGGCATTTTTTATTGCTTCGTTCTATCTAGGTAGTGGACTGGTACTGCAGCGCCCCCAACCCACAAAAGGTATTATTTTTCCAGTTTTGGATTTGTGTAACCACTGGTTAAAGCAGTGTTGTTCTGTCTCTGTGGCTGCTTCTCTTGAGTGCATAATCTCCATCTGTCTGTGCATTTTCATCTGTTTAGGGCTCAATCTACATCTGTAAGTCACAGTTGTTTTTTGGCTTCACATCCACCCCAAAGTTCAGCAATCTAAATTTGTTGTGAATTTTCTGTGTAATCCAAAATAATGCCTGCAAAGAGACATGGATGCAAAGATATTTCTGCCCATGGCACTGCTGCAACTGGCAAGAGTGCCCATGGTCATGGTAGAATGCAGCACAAGTGCACAGTTGATGCCAGTAAAGGGATTTCTCCGATTATGTTTTTCACAGTGCAATTAGTTGCTTCAATGATGGTTGGAGATTCTGTTGTCCCCGCTGGTGGTGGTAGTGAAGTTGCTGATGGCATGAGTTTTGACCCAAGTTCAACTCGTGATAATGTAACAATGTAAAGTGGGCAAAATTTGAAGATCGAGGGGGGACGGATGAGGGGCAACATCATTAAGTATTTTTTTATGGTGAGTGTGGTGAATGCATGGACAAACAAAAACTAATACTCCACATTATGGTGTGAAAGCAGCAGTTGGAGCATGGCCATAATTTGGAGTTGGTGACCCTTGATGATCTCCAACCACTGCTCCAGGTTTGCAACCCTGTTGTTCAGGTGGTCCAACTCACTCCACATCAAGCCCAAATCTTACATCAGGCATTCTTACAGGGTTGCCAGCATCCCCTGAACATTCTGGAGCAGCCACTTGCTGTATGGCCCAACCACACTTGACACCATGTGCAGGTGGAGGCCGTGCTGCCACCTGTTGCCCAGCAGGGACAGCAGGTGCATTCCATCCCTGTTCAGCAACCTTGGCCTCCCACTGTACATGGTGGTGGTTTGCAAGGTGGGTGCACTGCCCACCTGTCCCCTGATGTCTCCTTTCTCACAAAACCTCTTTCTCCCACACTAGGTAAGGCAAAAGTGAAAGTCTTTCACTGTCTTGCCTGATTAACTTTCAGCCTGAGCCATGTGACTGGCAGACTGCAACACATGTGATCTATGACTCATTTCGCATTCAACAGAAACCAACACAAAGTGAACACAAAGTCACCTTAATGAGACATCATAATGGGGTGAAGTCATTATAAGGCAAAGTAGTGTAATTCTATGAGGACTTTGGGTAGCATTTGACAACACGGAGTGGACAACTCAGATCCAACTACGCTGGTGGAGTTAAACTTTGCTGCATCTCTACTTACGTCCCCCATATTTGCCTGTGATTATTTCACAGAAAAAAATGCTACTAAATTGATCATTCAAATAATTTCTTTATTGTTTATGTGTGAGTGGTATGCTAGCCTAGTTACTTGTCATTTACTGGGCTGAGATTATTATATTTACTATATTTCATTTTTGATACTTAAATTATTTGGCAGTGGCTGGCAGCAATTGTGGAACTAGGAAGGATGTACCTGTGTTGTGTGTTTGTCATCAGGTCTTCAGGGGGCAGTGTCAAACTTTTTATGACTGCACTGCTCTTGACCAATGCATGTGTGACTGGCTGCCTGCCTGGGTGGTGATGATCACTATGTCTTTCATTTTTCTTCTTTAAGGATTTAGCATGTTGATCAGATTCAGTAGAAGTAGTCATAGTACTAGAAAACATTACCACCCCTTGAACCAGGTTGTGTACTGTGTGCCACAGTACACCAGGGAATTCAAAGCAGCTGCATCATTCACATGGGTAGGGAGAGTGGGCTCTCTTAGTGCTGCTCATTTGATCATTCATATCCATTTCTTTAGCCTGTTCGGCTCTGACTGGAACATCCATCAAAATAATACCCCCATGGCACCATTAATAAAAAAAAAATCTTAGCTGCCTCGCAGTGCATGCAGTGTTTGGTGGTGCAATGATACAGATATTTGCATCTGACTGTCTCTCTCTCTCTCTCTCTCTCTCTCTCTCTGTCTCTTTCTGCCTGTCCCAGCACACTCATGCCATGGACCAGAGCAGGATATGCCACCATTATAGGTCAGCCATGAAGGGGCTATTAGTGAGTGATTGCTTTTTTATTTAGCAGTTTTACATAAATATTTGTACAAATAATCCATTAAATTATTTACTTTGGGCCTCTGTGTCAAATGTGACTGATTTTGCTCACTTTTATGCATTTTTTCAAATTTTTTCAAATATTTGTCAATAAATCAGTACTAATCCGAACAAATCAGAACTTCACCATTTTACGGTTCTTATTTTATAAGATTCATAATTTCGCAGAGTTCTCCAGACTAATAATAATAATTCCACAGAAACTCCACAATCAGTGATCTGGGGCACCTTAAAAGCTGCCTTTGAGGACACATAATACAATATACCACCACCCAAACCAAGCTCCATCAGGAGCCTCAGCAGCTGCTTAAAGATACCCTGCACTTTCTGCAGATGGCTGATCAGGAGGGAGACCTCTTGGTTGGCCAACAATTAAATCAGTTAAATGTGAAGTCAGACACCCACTGTCTACAATAAACCAAAATCTCCCTAATGTTTCACTGTGAATGCTATTATGAGGTCGGAGCAAGAGGCACTCATCTGTTGGCATACCAACACTGCTGACAACATTGTGCTGCTACAATCGCTTTGGCGATACATCCCAACATGGGAGTCAGACACACAAAGGTGTATGATATAGCCATGGCCTTTTGTGCATACTATCAGTTCCTTTACACCACAGAATGATCAGTGGCCCAGCTTGTAATTAACAATTTTCTCCATGCACTCACCCTTCCTACCCTCTCAGAAGAACAGATTTCCAGACTCATGGGCCCAATCCAGACATGGAAATTGAAGAAGCAATTTAACATGCTAAAACAATGAAGGTTCTAGGGCTGAATGGTATGGAGTGGAGTTTTACTAAACTACCAAAGACTAAATCCTTCCCCCACTCTTTCAGGCATTTAATGAGGTACTGTCCAGCGATTGCCCACCCCTAAACAGGGCACAAGTGATAATTTCTGTTATCTTGAAGCCTGATAAAAAACAATAATTTTGCTGCTCATACCAGGCCATATCAGAGCTTAATGCTGATTACAAGTACTTCATGTCAGTCATGACCCATACACTTGATGAGATACTTCCCACCCTGATAGGGTTAGATCAGACTGAGTTAGTCCACTCCAGGACAATAATGGATAACACTAGGAGAACTCTAAACCTGATCCATGAAATACAGAAATGCTGAACCCCCTCTGTCCTCACCCTAGATGCTGAGAAAGTGTGATCATGTCTCCTGGCCCTTCTTATATGTGGTCTTAGATAACATGTGTGATTCCTGGAGCCAGTGGTACAATTAATACAAAACTTATGTGAGGTGCCTTGGGCCTGTATTAAGATATCAGTCCATCACTCAGAGGACTTTTCTCTATACCAGGGGACTAGACAGGGTTACCTCCTATCGGCCTTATAATTTGCCCTATATATTGAACCCTTGGCCCAGTCTATCTGGGAGTACACACACACAACAGACATACACTTACGAGAGGAGGAGCACTGCGTAGTTCTGTATGTGGATGATGTACTCCTTTACTTGAATAACCTCAACAGATCACTCCCAGCTGTGCTTCAGATATTAGATAAATATGGCACAGTCTTTGGGATATAAGTTAAATGCAACTGAAACTAAAGCCCTTACCTTTCACTATCAGCCATCCCAAGAGACTAAACAATGACATCCATTTTGTAACTATACTCCCTTCTCCATAAAATTGCCACAGGACCTTGCAAGATGGAACATGTTACCCTTCAGTCTGCCCTGAAGTCAGGAGGTGAGCCATATGGTGATCCTGTCCACAGCATTATACTTACTTCAAAATGTCACACTTCCCATGTCACTATCCACCTTTTGACAATGTAACATAGAAATTCTGAGATTTATTTGGGCTGGACAATGACCCCACATTTAACTCCAAACACTATCCATATCTAAGGCAAAGGAAGGTCTTGCCCACCCATACCTTAAGCTCGATTATTCAGTATTACACCTCCATTCCATTGCACTTCGGCATCTACGGGCCACCAAACCCTTTGGCAAAGGATTGAAACAACACTTTTACCTGATGCAAAATGTGTCAATGTCATGTATCGTTTGGATATGCTGGCTGAAAACCCAACAGATATTAACCCATGGCTTACATTTCTAATCTTGGACTGGATAGCCATCTGCAAGGCATTACATTTAGTGCACTTCCTTAGTCTGCCTTGCCCTACAGCATTATTAGAACACTTCCAACCAGCACAGATAGATCTGGAATACCGGAGAAGGAAACACCTGTCACTACAATATTTTTTTTCAAATCATGTCTGAAGCAACCTTTAAATCCTTTGCCAGTGTCCAAAGGGAGTTCAAACTTAGACAGACTGATCTCTATAGATACCTTCTCTTCAGCTATTACTTCAGTTCCCTCTCAATAGGACTGTGTAACCTTGTGTCTTATCCAGCTACAATTTCTTCACTCATTTCTAAATAGAAACTGATAACACCAATCATAATATCTCTTTTCTTTATATGGCTCTTGTAGACACTGTAAAATACTCTACTGAATATGTACTTCAGAGCTGGTAAGAGAAAACAGTTACCCCAGTCACCATGGAACAGTGATACAAGCCTTGTCAAATAATCTCTAAAATTACTTGCTTCCACCAATGGCAGAAATATGAATGGAAATACCAGATACAGTTTTTCTGGATCCCCTCTATCATGGCACACTAGTTTCTAACAATGCCACCTGCTGGAAGCACTACAGAGAAACTAAAGCCCACCATGCTCACATATTGCAGGTATGTCCCCTAGTATGCCTCTTCTTTCAAGAACTCCAAGGGGAGCTGAAGGAGCTCTATGGTAAGCCAAACCCATTTTCAGTTGAAATGTTCTTTTTAAGCCTATTCCCATGAGGTCAGTGAGATCTCAACTTCCAGTAGCTTTTGAGCATCCTACTTACTGCAGACAGGAACGTGATAACTAGGGTGTGGCTAACACCCCAGATCCCAACCCTGGCAACCTGGAGAACCATAGTTAATCAAATCAACAAGATGGTCAGAATCGTGCATTCTCTGAATGATAAGGTAGAGCTCTGCTCATCCAGATGGAATGGATGAGGCTAAGTTAATGAAAATGGTGTACCAAAATATGTCATGAAGGTCAAATTTTTTAAATCAAAATATATAAAATTTTAAATGTATTTTGAGATACCATGATTGAACCAATAAAACGTGACCAAGTGGTAAGATAACTAGTGTAATGGTTCTCTTGAACAAGACAGCTCACCGTGGTGTATGTACATGGACACTGTGGTGTATGTACATGGACACCAATCAGCTGCTGAAATAGAAAACACATGTTACTAATAAGCAAATGTATACATTTCAATGTGTTTTTGGATAAAATGATCAAATTGGTTAAAAGTGGACATGTGGTAAAGTAACTGCCTTAAGGGATGCCTGGTAACAAGAATGCTCATCGTGGTGTATGTACATTGGACACCAAATATCTGTGTACAAAGGAAGCAAAACAACTGCTGTATGATAGAAAAAGTTTACTAATAATCAAATTCATAAAAATGCATGGCAAACATTGCAAAAAAATGTAATAATGACTATGTACATGAACAACTTTAAGCAATAAATCTAAGTACATGAAAAACTCAAACTATATGAAAAACTTTAAGCAAGAAATCTAAATATGTGAAAAACTAAGCAATACATTTAAGGGGAAAACTATAAACAATAACTCTAACTATGGAAAGAATAGTAAACAATACATTTACATCCTTTATCCCGTTAATATCCAAAATCAGTACTGTCCACTTTATGCCCAAGGTAGCCTACAATCCTTAATTCCACTTTTGTTTCAGTTTGTCATAGTTCTCTTGGATTGTCTGTGCTTCTTCAGGTGTCAGTTTAAAGGGTGGCTACCTACACATGTTCAGTGGCCCATATAAAACTCAACATCTCCGTATATTGTCATGGTCTTCATGACTGGGCAATGTGAATGCTGCACCCCCACACTGATGCAGAAAGCTAAATTCTGCTGTTTGTTCAGTAGCTGATTTCACTTGTCCAATATAAAAACAGTTTGAATAATAAACTGCAAAGAAGTGCTCTATGATTACATCCAGTCTTTGGACTTTTTTCTTTTGTGTGCCACAGGTGGAGCTTGTGGCAGATTGAGCAATGTTGACTGGCATGGGGGTGGGCTCTGTGCTGACAGGGGAACTGTCAGAAAGTATGTTGTCCAGCGTGTTCAGTACATTGGCATCCATGTTATTTGCAATATTGACTGGTGTGGAGGTGGGCTCTTTGCTGACAGGGACACTGTCAGAAAGTATGTTGTTCTATACATTTGCATTCAGGATCTTTTCTGGCATGTGGACAGGAAGTCATTTTGTGGCAAGGGTGCTGTCAATTTGTACAACTGTAGTTGATGGCACCATGTTCTTGTCCCACTTTATATTAACACCAGGGGATTCCCTCACCCTCTTTTCCATCCACAGACCCACATGGCTGGCATTTTCACACACTCCATCAATCCTGCAAGCAGTTCAGAAGCAGCTGTAATTCCTAACTACAACATTACTATTTGCGACTGGCCTGCCACTCTGTATTTTGCATGTTCCCTATACAGTTTTAAGTATGGGTCCTTCTGGCCTGCATATCTCATCACCAGGTGCCCAAAAAATGTTCTTAAGGAATATTTGCATCCATCATCAATAGGTTGCATTGTTAGGGTTTTTTTATAGTACTTGAAGAGTTCTTTTTCTGAGGACATGACTGCTAGCCTTGATGTCACTGGCTTAGTTGCCGTTGATTTGATGACTCCACTCTCACCATCAGAGGGGCCTTTTCCATGATGGAATCCAAAAATGGGACACTCAATAAGGAAGCCATATTTTGTGTGCACTTACAAAATGTCATAGAAGGCAGACTTCAATTTATACTGGGTACCACAGCCATCTGTAAACTGTACCTCTTTAGTAATGGTTATGGCCCGAACTGTTTGAAGGTGAGTGTTTGCCAGTTTGACAAAATGACACATAGCATTGTGGTCATGCTTCAAGTCACTTGAAATGAAAACCAAGCATTCCCTCACAGTGTTTTCACAGTGTTTGCACCAGTAGTAGGAACCACTGGGTGTACAGTGGCCGGTTCGTGATGCCAGTGACATGATTGCATCTCGTCTTGATATTTGCAGGCATAATTTTCAGTGAAGTCCAAAATCATTAGGACCCATCCCTCAGGCATATTTTTGGACAATGTTAAGAACTTGTGTTGCTGCCATGATGCCACATGCAGGTAATGACCCAGAAATATGAAGTCTTCCTTCATGATTCCTACAAAATTAGAAAGTCCTGTTTTCTTTGTTTTCAGTACCTTATGGGACTTAGTTTTCCCATTCTGAAGTGGCACTTTTACAGTATCCCATTGCTGCCACTTCATTGTATCCTGTCCATGCCATTTCAGGAGGTCCGTAAATCTGTCCTCAAGTGCACTGGTGCTACAATTGTCACAAGTTTTTTCAACACATTCTTTTCCATAAAATGTTTGTCCTGATACCCTTCTGAACATGATAATTGCCACTATTTCATAAATATTTGGCACTTGACAGTCCACTCACTTATGTTTTGTTTGGGATAGCTTCCAAAAAGTCAATTTTAAAATGAAAATGTAGATACCTGGTGATGATGTTTTGCAGGAATCCAGTCCAGGAGACTTTCACGGATGTAGTGAGCAAGAATGGTGTAGTTACTCCAAGCAGAAAACCATGTAAAATCTACAAAAACTAAGCTACAGACACAGACAAACACAAGCAGCCACCACACAGACCCAGGAGGCGTGGCCAATGTGTACTCCCGGGGTGTGTGACTCAGACATTGATGATGCACCCCATGGCATCGCACACCCCCTGGCAGTTGATGGGTGGGTATCCCTTTCAGTTAATGTACAGTGCACAATGTGTATCAGTAGCACAGTTCCATGAATGAAGCTTTAATTCTGCATTGGCACAGTATTCACAGAGGCACTGCTCCAGTTTCTGTTCCCTTGCAAGTTTTATGTGTTGTGGCCACAGAGTATTAAACTTACTTCTTCCAGTCAATACTTCTGGATGTTCCATGCAGAACTCTGCATGCAGCACAGATAGGGATTTTGCCAGGAATGACTTTGTTTTGCCTGTTCATTTGGAGAATGCTTTCTTGTGAGGCAGTGGTGTGGTTATCCTTTTGTAGAAGTCCCTCACTTGATGGACAGTTTCAGCAGGCAATGCAAATTTGTGTGTGCCTTTTTGAATGGCCCTTGATATGGTCATCATCCTGTTCCAACTGATGCTGAAGGTATTGCTTGCAGGTCGTAGCAAACAATATTTTTTCAGAATTGACAACAAACATTAATTCACAGTTTAATTGTCTTCCCTGTTTTAGTTGAGCATTTTAGAGTGCTCAGTTTTTCCTTCATCACTCCCACCAATTTTTCCTGTAGGTTTGTATGGCAAGTGAGGTTCAGTTTCACCAATGCTGCCTTCTTTGCTGTGATGCAGAATGGACAAGGTGGGTAACTGTGGCAGCAAAGTGGGATGGGGATCGTGGTAACCATCCACACACCCTTTGCACTGCTTTCCTGATGGCATTTGATGAATGGGGATCAGTTGTGACAGGGTAGCAACTCTGCTGTGGCATCATTGCTGGTGTCTCTGTGGGGGTGCTGGTGGTGATGGCATTCTCAGCATTTTCTGCTGCACATCTCACATTGTACTTTTCATACCTTCTCTCATTTATCTGTCATCTTTTCTGTACTGTGATTGCTGCACAATGCTCTTTTTTCTGCTGCCTCTATTTTTCACGCACTTGATTATTTTTCTCTTCCTCGGCTCTGGTAGTTCTTTTGGCTGCCTCTGGTGACTGAACACTTTCCAAGGCCTTCTTTTTCTTAAGATTCAGTTGGTACTGCCTAAGGTGCTCCTTCTCTTTCTCTCAATGGATAGCATGCTGCTCTTCATTCATGTTCTCCCTGTAGGCGTTTGCATGGAAAATGAATTTCAGTTTATATTCTTTATAACAACTGGTGTCATTCTTCTTCAACTTCTCTCTGTAAAGTTGTGTTCTTTCCTTTACACAGAGAGGGCTTGAAATTACTGCAGCTTTCAGCAGTGTGTTTGCAGATGCACATGGTCTTCTCCTTTGGTTGTTCATGGCTTAAAATAAACGAAAGTTGAAGATAATGTTTTCAGATCAGATGAAACAGCAGAACATGAGTATTCCATGTGCACTAAGTAATAATGCAGCAAATAAGAAGGCTACTGAAAGGGATTCACACAGTAGGACGAGCTGAAGAGGCAAGATGGCGTACTGACAGAGCTGTGCATTCCACTGGATGCAGTATACCTGGGAGTCTGCACATGCTACACAATACGATGGACTGTGCTGAAAAGGTCTCACATGGTACACAGGATGATGAACTGAAGAAAAGAGGCAAGACGGTGTACTGACAGAGCTGAGCATTCCACTGGATAAGGTGTATCTGGGAAGCTGCACATGCTACACAATATGACAGACTGCACCAAAAGGTCTCACATGGTACACAGGATGATGGACTGAAGAAAGGAGGCAAGATGGCATACTAACAGAGCTGCACATTCCACTGGATATGGTGTACCTGGGAGGCTGCACATGCTACACAATATGATGGACTGCACCAAAAAGGTCTCATATGGTGCACAGTGTGATGAACTGAAGAAAAGAGGCAAGTCGGTGTACTGACGGAGCTGCGTAGTCCACTGAATATGGTGTACCTAAGAGGCTGCACATGCGACACAATATGACGGACTGCGCCAAAAATGTCTCATATGGTACACATTGTGACAAATTGAAGGGAAGAGGACAAAGTCTGCATGGTGCACAAAATATGTCAAGTGTCTCTGAGCAAAAACACCTGGACAAACATTGGCAGGGCCACGATATTTCTGTTTTGTTTTGGTCCTGCTGTGCATGCCCAGCCACAGTCAGACATAATGCTGTCAAACAACATTTCAAAATAAACATTTCTGCAAGAAAACAAGAGGCAAACATTACAATTCACCCCCCCCAAGCCTAGGCCACATGGTGCACAAGATGGGCGAGTGTCTATGACCCAACACACTGTGGCAAAGAGTGGCAGGCCCATTTTGTTTTCTTTTTAAATTTAACACAAAACTAAGCTTACATTTGTCCAGCTGTGCTTGGCCATTGACGGTCGGACATCATGCTAGCAAGTAGCATCAAACATTTTGACAACAAAACAACCACGGCAAACAGTGCATCTCCCCCCCTTACAAGCCAAAGTTGCATGGTGCCCAAGATGGCCAAGCATCTATGACCAAACACATGGGGGCAAAGAGTGGCAGGCCCATATTGTTTGTTTTTAAATTTAACACAAAACTAAGCTTATTTTTGCCCAGGTGTGCTTGGCCATTTACGGTCGGACATCATGCTGGCAAGTAACATCAAACATTTTGGCAACAAAACAACCATGGCAAGCAATGCATCTCCCCCCCTCTTACAAGCCAAGGCTGCATGGTGCCCAAGATGGCTAAGCATGTTGGAGCAAACACACCTGGACAAAGAACCAGAATTTGCAGACTGTGCTTTTAAATAAATTTGTCCAGGTTTTCTTGCCCGATCAACAGTCGGACATCCTGCTGGCTGATAACATTCAAAATGAACATTTTTGCAACAAAACCACCATTACAAACAGTGCATCCCCCCATATGCCAATGGTGCCCAAGATGACCGGACATCTCTGAGCAAACACACCTGGAGAAAGATTAGCAGGCACAGGATTCTTCTAGGTTTTGTTTTGGAAACCCAGGTATGTTTTCCCAGCAGTGGTCGGACAACTTGAACACTTGAAAACCACTTATCCCTACCACCACCACAACAACACATGGCAAACAGAAAATTCAAAATTTCATGACACCTGGGTATAATACTGTACCTATCCCAGAAACAAACAGCACATTTTAAACAAACAGCACATTTGTGCACTAAATTCAGGACTTGGATGATGTTCTGGCTGCAGAATTTGGCACAAACCCTACAGAAAGTAGTGTACAAAGACTCACTATGTTTGTGGTACATGTATACAGACACCACCATGCTGGTGTCCAAAATCACCTGCTTCATCATTTAAATAAAAAGATAACCCCAAATGGCCTAAATTGGCCTACCCACTCAATGCTTTCTGTAAGTTTCTGGTTCCTAAATAAGTGGCTAAAGTCATTTTCCATTTACACTCGACTGCCGAACAAAATTCCAGCTGCAACACATGGTGTTTGTACGCTACACTGGTCTTGTGGCATTTGTACTCAGAAGAACTAATCGAACACAAGGGCCTGGATATTCAGACTGCACCAGGCTGTGGCGCAGTGCAACTTGGTTGTGCAGGGGTGTTGACAGGGTGATATTCAACGGAGCTGCGCCATGGCACTGCATCGCTGACTATCACACCCTGGCCACCCGCAGTGTGCATGGTGCAGTAGTACTGCACCAGCGCAAGTGGCCAAAGTAGAGCAGAGGGATGCACTAGCTCAAGTTCTGTTGCGCTAGGCATAACAAACGCGATATTCAAAAGTGCACATGAAAATGGGGCCAGAATGCATGCAAGGCACAAATGGGGCCATTTGCATGTCATTATGGCCCCATTTGCATGCAGGTGCACCGATCCCTGGTGACTTGCACCTGGCACCCTGCCAGGCTGCAGCTGTCGGGGACCGACACCCCCTGAACTTCGCGGAAAAGTGCACCACTGCCCGATCGTGGGGATATGTAGAACACATTAAACATCCAATATCCCTGGTGGTCCAGTGGACAGCTCGCAGCCTGATCACGGGCATATGTAGAACATAATAATCGTCCGATATCCCTGGTGGTCCAGTGGACCGCTTGCGGTCTGATCGCGGGCATATGTAGAACATAATATTCATCTGATATCCCTGGTGGTCCAGTGGACTGCTTGCCGCCTGATCGTGGGCTTCAGTAGAAAATAATGCCACCCCAAAACAACCCTGGTGGACTAGTGGTACCCCCTCCCTACCCGCCCACTCAGCCCCCATCGCCCGCTCCCTCCCGGTCAGTGGCGGGGCAGCAGCTCCCCACCCACTTGCCGCCCCACCACCCACTGACTGACATCATATGTTAGGGCTGTACACCCATTGGTCTACAGTGCAAGCCAATGGGTGTGCAGCCCATACCATACTACACAGTCCAGATATGTGAATGGATCCAATGGATTTTTCTGCAGTGTTGTTCCAGACCAGAGAGACCTACCCTGAATTTTTGAAGTGTCAAAGGTTATCATCTCCTAGCAACCAAGAAATTATAATGAGATGTTACTATGGAGCTTGACAGGCGATATACTACTTCTGAACTCTAGGCTAAAATAAGAATGGTACGAACATATACCACTCTTAAGAAGTACCATTCATTACAATGGGAATGATGAACTTTTATCGAGTGCAAAGGCATAAGGTTCCAATAAGACCAAATTCAAACATTTAATAAAGACTGCAGCTGCTTGTTACAAGAAATGACTTTTTCCAATATTGGATAGAGCAAAGAATGTGGTTTATCTTGGACATTTTGACTGAAAAAATGTTTTAAGTTTCTGCTCAAGCCAATATCCTAAAACCCAATGGAAATGAATTAAAACAGAAAAAGTCACAGATCCAGCTGCAAACCAAAAGACTTTGGCATCCATAAGGAAACCCTTTTCTGCAAACAACTGCAGTTGGGAAGACTCTTATCACTGTTCCTTGAACTGTCAATACTTAACTACTTGATTTTTCCCACCAAATCTTAATAAGTGACTTTTGATGATTCATGATGTCAAACAAGAAGGATCCAGCCTGTGCTGCTTCATTGATGTCAGAAGATTCTAAAGTCCCAGACTCAAGGGTGAACCAGGGAAAGACAGAAGACTACAGCCAAGCCACTAAAAGACTTGCATCATCCAAAATCAGACATTCTCACCACAATTTTGAAAGTTAAGAAGGAAAAGAAGACCAAACCTATAGATAACCAGAAATGTAAGTATTCTTTTAATTCGTTTAATTAATAATATCTTAATATTTCAATTTGGTTATTTGGGGTGGTAACATAGTGAACTTTTACTTACAAATCTAGGTTAAGAAATGTAAACAAAAGGAAATACATTTTGCAAGCTATAAAGTTCTGAAAAAAGTCTTATACAGAAATATAATATGAGACACTGATATGATGAGTTTGTATGCTCTTATACAAGAAGGTTATGCTAAACTAAGTATGCTAAAAGCCTAGTATATAGCTAGTGCCATTTATTGTACTGAATACTGCTTATTCACCTGCATTGTTTGTTTATTGAAATTTGTTTTGCTTATTTGTTTCACTTAATTTTCTGAAACCTTTGTTGTTGTTTGCATTATTTTGTTTATTATGCTTGATATTTATGCTAATTAGGAATATTTGGAATGTGTACATATGTGAATAAAATATATATTTTTCATATTCCTAAGTGTGGCAGAAATGTTTACATCATTATCTTGAACCTGGAGAACAGGGGTACTATCATAT
Source organism: Neoceratodus forsteri (assembly GCA_016271365.2). NCBI lineage: Eukaryota > Metazoa > Chordata > Ceratodontiformes > Ceratodontidae > Neoceratodus > Neoceratodus forsteri. Next base: position 943,872,235 of record CM028129.1, read on the forward strand.
TTGAATGTTATAATTATTTTTGGTCATTTATGAAAATATTTTTTGGTAAGGCCCAAGGTAAATGCAAGTGTTGTATTATAAAAGTGATATTATAACCATTGTTCTGACATATCTGTCCAACAGTTCTATACATTCTAATTACTGCATATTGGAAGTCTAAGGATCAAGGAAGACTTAACTCAGTGACAGTTGTGACTGTGAAGTTGAATTGCTACTATCTCACCCCCCTTCTTTCCAGTGGAACTGGAGTTCTGGTCCCCTTGCTTCTCTGCCCCTCAACTATGGAAACATCTATAATAAAACTGGTCTAAGGGTGGCTTAAGTCACTCTATAATATTTTGCTTTCCCTCCCCCCATTTCTGGAACTAAGGGGGGTGGAGAGAACTGTTAAAATCACAATCCTGTATACCTGAAATGCTTTACAGTACTAGTGGATTGCAATTGCATATAGATTTGTATACATTGCTTAATTGTTATACTTGTGGATGATGCAGACATTGAAAATGTTCAATAAAAATTATATTTACAAAAAAAGTTGATTGCACTTTGATAAATTTCCAAGTTACAGTATTTAGCACGCAAGTTGTTAAGAGTCATAGGCTCAGCTCATTTAGTTTCCCTGTGTTGATGAATATGTACCTTTCATAGTAACTTCCCATTTGATTCCTTTTTGAGTAGAAAAGCTACAGGGTGAAGTCAAGGTCTGTCTCATTCAGTCATTTGTAGAGGTGAGCACTAGGATGGTGGTGCCATTTCCAAAAACAATATTTCAGGACAGTTCAGAACCTCACTCACCACTCTTATCCTTGATAACAGGACAGTCACAACAGGTATCCAGTTAGAATCCTTTATTTTATCCACACTTTTGGAAGTAAGCACATGACAGTATCCTTACACAAGTACTACAGGTAGCAACAAAGCCTTATGTTTTGCCATGCCCACCTCAGGGCTACATCAGAGGTGGTTATGACCAACCAGACTTAATCTTTTAAATCCCTCTCATTCAGGTACAGCACCCATCTTAACCATTTGATTGTAAAGCTAGTTATATGCTGGTCATCCTGAAATGTCAGTTATTCCATCTGGTATATCTCACTTAAAATATTTATCCAGTTGTGGTGTGTCTTGGTGACTGGTGTCAGCCAGCATCTGGTTACGCCTTTTTGTTCCACAACCAGCACCACACGTCACAAATATTTGGCATCCTTTCCCCTCACTCCATCCAGTAAAAGACCCAATATGTCAAGTAGCATTCTCAGCAGGGCATAGAGTGTGATTAATTCTTCTATGGTTTCTCTAATCATCCTCTAGAACACGACCAATTGTTGGCAGTACCAGAATGTAAGCATATGGTGTGCTTTGATCTTTGTGCATGAACTACAGTATCTTTGTGAAGGGGTAGCTAATGAAATACAGGAAGTTGGCCTACTGGATAAAATGCTCAAACATGGAAGATTTCAAACTGACAAAAATATGTCTGCTAGAAAAATAAGCATGGCTATCTTCTGATATGCCCTCTCCCTGACTTAAGAAGGCGAAAGTAATATTTTCATCAGTCCATTTAAATAATTTATGGACTGACAGGCTGAAGGCCATCAGTGTATTTCCAATGTATATGACAGTCATTAAAGCAAGATTACAAAATTTGTCACAAGTAGATGATTTAGCACACATAAGAATCTTAAAAAGTTATAGTTGGTATTCAAAAAATAAACTCACACATAATTTAGAACCATATCTTTTGTTTATGGACCAAGAAGATAGGAGAATATTTTTTATATTTCAGACTTAAGCATTTCTCTCCAAGCTATTGGTCTATAGATACAGAAACAGACACGCTTCCTTTTCTATGGAGTTTAAATGTGATGGTAGTTTAGAAGAATCTCCGTCAATTAGTCATAATGTATGTTCTTGTATTTTGAAAAACTTGATCCGGTTAGTGCAGAATCCCTTTCCCTTTATTGGAATCAGAATCTGGATGAAGGTGATATAGTACTCAAAGCATTAATTAATTAATTAATTAATGGAGATGATGCATCATAGAGACAACTTGTGGCATAAGGCCAAAGCCTCAGGAATAGCTCATGACATGCAACAGTAGCGTGAAGCTAGGAACAAGTGGTCCTATGCCATCAGGGCAGCCAAGGCCAGACACTACAAAGAGCAACTCGATAACACTAACGGTAATGGTAAAAGGTTTTGGGACAACATAAAAGAGTTGCTAGGTAAAGCTGATAAGAAAGTACCCTCTATGCTCAACCTTAATGGTGGCACAATGTTGGACTATCTAGCCTTCGCCAACTCCTTAAATGATGCCTTCATGGATTTGAACTCTGTTCTCCCTCATGATTGCTTGAATGACTCTGTGGCTCTGTGAGATAATACTGTCTCACTTAACAACCACCCAAAATTATATTTCAGGCACGTCTCAGTAAAGGATGCTAAGAAATACATAAAAAGAGTGCTTGGGTAAACAAGAATAGTGATTTAATTGACATGAAGATGATGGGACTTATCCTTGATGAGGTAATTGTCCCAATCACAAAAATCTTCAACAAGTCCCTTTTCTTGGGAAAATTCCCCACCCTATAGAAGCAGGCATTCATCACACCAGTGTACAGAAATGGTAACCAAGCTTCCATGGCAAACTATAGGTCCATATCCATACTGTCACCCCTCTCTAAAGCACTTGAGAGAATAGTGTCAGACCAGCTTACCGAATACCTGTATAAATGCAACCTACAGTGTCCTCAGCAGCACCGCTTCAGGAAAGGCCACAGCACCACCACAGCCCTGGTCGAATTCATGTTCTATATTCAGCAAGCTATGAATGATGGAAGCCTTGTGGGGTCCATTTTTATTGACCTAATGAAGGTATTTGAAGCAGTCAATCATAAAATTCTCCTACAACAACTGGCAGATTTGTGCCTGTCACCAGCCTTTGTGGCTGGTTTAGTGACTATCTAGCCACCAGGAACCGAAGGGTAAAGATTGGAGCAGTGTTATCTACTGCCAGATAAATCTTCCAAGGCATCCCTCAGTGATCCATCCTAGGCCATCTACTGTTTAGTCTTTTCATAAATAGACTTCCCACATCATGCCCCAGTAGAGTCATCCTTTATGCAGATGATGCAGTAATTCTGAGCCAAAGTTAAAATATAAGTGAACTGGCAAGTAAACTGCAAACTACCTTCAGCTTGTTGGAGGACTGGTTTACAAACTACAAACTTCTCAACTATAAAAAAAACAAGGTGATGCTACTCACCAGCCTCCACCTTAGTAAAAAGAATCCTACATTGACCATCACCAACAACAAGAACGCCTCACTTGAGCAGGTACAGGTATTCAAATAACTGAGTATTCACTTTGAAATGCTAAACTTGGAATCCTGTATAGACACAGGAAATACCTTGCATCCAATGCCCTGTGACTATTGGTCACGAGTTCTATACTGTCAGTGGTTCATTATGGCCTAGTTGTGTACAGTGTATACTCTGACACTGCCTTAAAAAGGACCTCCACTGTGCTAAATAAGGCCCACAGGCTTGTCCTAGGGGCTGACAACCAACTGCACACATGCCTGCTATATAATCACACAAATTGGCTCAACCTTAAGGACAGGATAACATTCCAGACCTGCATCCTAGGCAAAAAAAGCACTGCTAGCTCTTGTACCATCTTGCATCCAACAAATGTTCTAGACAACTAGTTCCCAGCACAATACCCAAGGGACTTCACATTGTGCTGTCAAGGTAGCATTCAGAAGAACATCCCTAGGGCAATGCTCCTCTCCTACAAGGCTCCTCAATGATTGAATGATCTCCCAGTCTGCAAAACTGGCTTACAGAGCCTGAGGATCTTTAAAACACAACTTAAACAGCACCTCACCAACTTATACACTTTCAACTGCTTCAAGTAATACCTACTTCTCTGTAGGAGATCCATTCCTTCACTAAGTAGCAGCACTTAGCCTCTCTCTCCCAAGCCACCCCTACCTATAGTAAAAACCCTTACTCACAGCACTTTCCTTGTGAGCCTCTAATCCCCACACCCCCATCCCTTCATGTATTTGAGGACCCCTGCAGTCCAGCCAAGGGCCTCACCACCTATTCTTGTGAGGCTACTCCTTCCACTACCCTCTCCCTCCATTTCACCTGAATTTTCCCTGGACACTTCTCCTCCTGTCACACTGCTGACTCCCCTTCTACCCCCATCCCACTTAGCTATATCACTAACTAAACTCTGACAAAGCCTTCCTCTGGTGGCACAGGGTTTCTCTTTACATCTCTATAATCCTTTCTATTCTTTTCCATTCTCCTTTAATTAAAATCATATAGTAGTCTTAACTCTATATGTATTATGTCTCCACTCTTTACAATAGAATGTATAAACAACTCTAAAATCTGTAACTGAGTGAATTTATTGATTAGAACCTTACCATGTGACCTTGTAGTTGATTCTTATGACATTATTATTTTTCTGTATTATATGTCCTGTCTAGACGTGGAACCTTTGTAAATGAGCTTCCAGCTCAAAGGCTGTTTCCGAATCAATAAACTTAAAACTTAAAACTTAACCCATGCTCTGAAATACTAATAAGGGCTATGAGAAAATATCTACAATGGCTACATGCAGCTATCTCAGTATTATAAAATCCATGGTAACTGATTCATGTGTATTCTTCATCAAGATCTGAACCTTCTCTGGACCTTGTCTATATTTATCATATAGGTACCCAACTTTTACTGTGTAGTTTAACATTTCAACCCCTGATATAAGATATATATGAGATTACAGGCATGTTTAAGCTTATCAAATATCCCTGACCTGAGGTGCCCTGTCTACACTCACTAAAGGAGTGCCACAATAGACTTTTCTAAAGCAGCTCCACTAAGGATAAATAATTAAACAATACAAATAAGTTCTAAAAGAATCAGGATGTATTCCCCTGCTGTTACTGCCTTTATCTTGATGATCCACATGGTGTGGTTTTATTGACTATGACAATTTTTTTTTTATCTTTTGCACATCTATGTATAACAATTGTATTTTATACTTGTTTTTTGTAACTCTATGTTTTTGTTAGTTTTTCTTGTAAAGATTTGTAATGAGTCAATCAATAAACTTACTGAACTGAAATGTAATTTCCCTTGCTTAATGGGGGTATGAAAGAAACAAATCCTAATTTTCCAACTGTGCAGTATTCTTCCCATATTGGCAAACTGGTCATTTTTAAGGTAGACTGGAAAGCCAAGGAGCACTGTTTGGTCATAAACATGACATCATTCTCCCGCTCCCATTTCTGTTTAATATTGTGGTCATAGTCCTTGTTCGGATCTCTGAATGTCTTCTAGAGGGCCAACATGTGTACCTTTTTTAGCACTCCCCACAATATGGCTTCCATCATTGCCAATAGGTGGCCAACTTTGTTGCCTTGCTTGTAGAGCAGAAAGCAGCTAACTAAAAGAAGCTACATTTTCTTAATTTAAAACTTATATCTCAGCAAGAGTCAGTGTCTGTTGAAATTAAGTAGACAGATACTTTATTAGAAGTAGAAGGGGTTTTATTTAGGGTTAAAAAAAGAAAGAAAAGAAAGAAAGTCAGTGTGTGTTCTGTGCTAGGAAGGGTATTGTATCAGCTGACTTTGCTAAACCAGTAGGAGGAGAGAGCGCTTAATTGTGGGTGTGGCTTAGACACTATAAAAGCAGGTGACTCAAATTACAACTTCCTGTTGCTAGCCTTTTTTCTTATTAATTGCCCTCCATCCCACCCCTCTACCCACCCACCCTAAGTCAGTTCTACTTTTATAGCCACTGGATCTGACTGCCAACATAAAATTCCTGTTTGGCAGTAGGAAGGGAAGGATCATAGAGAAACATTGGTTTTTTCAACCCTAAAGGAAAAAAGTAGCTCACTCTCCCACCCTAGCTGCTGGTGGTCTGACATTGAGCAAGGAAGAAGGAGGGTACTAAACAAGATAGGAAGTTGCTGTCCCAGAACAGGAAGGGTGAGAGTTGTAAGGAGAGGAGAGAGAGTAAGCATACAGAGAAACAGGAGAGGGGACACAAAATAAGACATGATAGGAGTGGTGCAGTGCAATGTCTGTGGGGCGGCAGTGTTCTGGGAGACATTCTGGAGGCTACAATGCTGCCTTATTTGCAGGCACCTCTCTGGCCTTAGAGAGGAGGTTGCCCATCTCCAGGCTGACCTGGCTAGGATTCGTGAAACCTCCTCCCCCACCCAGGGACCACCAGGGCCAATGTCACTACCTCAGAGGTTGCCAAGAAAGAGGAGAGGCTGGACGAGGGTGGGCTCAGACAGGGAGAGGGTGGTGGAACAGAACTGCATCCCTCCAGCTGTACCTCTCCACAATTCATTCGCTCTTCTGGTGGATAGTGGTTCCTCTATGGAGGCACCTGCAGTGGAGACCAAGGAGGATGCTGGGAACCTTCACAAAGGAGACCCACAGGAGGGTGGCACGGGACCCCACAGTGGAAGGAAACAACTCCTGGTGGGGACTCAGTCATTAGGGGAAATGGGGGAGGAAGGGGAGGGAGGTAAGGTGCCTTCCTGGCGCCCGGCTTGGAGGACAGGAAGTGGTCCTCAGGATCGTGGGAAGGGGGGGAGCTGCATGAGGGAGGGGAGCTGGATGTCATTGTCCACCTAGGGACAAAGGACCTGGCTAGGAATGGGATCAGAGCAGTACAAGAGGAGTTTGTAGAGTTGGCGAGGGGCCTTAGACAAGTAACGCATACAGTAACCTTCTCAGAGGTGCTGTCTGTCTATAGCAAGGGTGATGCTAGGGCACTCCTCACCAGAGAATTCAATGAGTGGTTGAAAACTGGTGTGGAACTCAGGAGTTTTGGCTTCATTGGGGACTGAGGAGCTACCTGGAGGGATGCAGACCTATACTGGTCGTTGGTCTGCATCTGTCCAGGAGGGAACCAGGATCCTAGGTGAGAGGTTTAAATGCTTCATTGGAAAGCATTTAAACAGCCATGGGGAGGCACTGAAAGGAGCAGGAAATCCCAGCCTCCCCAGAAAAACATGGTGAAGTAGTGGTGAGGTAAACACCACAAGGTAGAGAAGTTATTAGGGCAGAACAGAGGTAAATGTAAAAAGGCAAAGGCACTAAGGACAGAATGGGGCTAAAAGGGGTAAGGCTATCAAAAAGTGGAGGGTGATGAGTACCAATGCCCATAGTCTGTGTAACAAGCTCCTGAACTAGTGGCCTTGATGGAAGAGGGTTGCCTGGATATTGTGGCAGTCACAGAAACATAGTACACAGAGAACCATGACTGGGATGTCAACATACCAGGATCACACAATCTGGGAGGGACAGGGAGGGAAAAAGTGGAGGAAGAGTAGCTCTCTATGTAAAGGAAAGGATCAAAGCAACAGAACTAAAGAGTAAGCAGGGAGCAGATGAGGCACTCTGGATCACCCTGGAGACAGGAAATGGCACCACAATCTGCATGGGGGTTGTATACAGACCCCCATCTCAGGGGAAGGGAATGGACAAGGAAATGATAGAAGGCTTCCTTAGAATGGCAGAAAAAGGGGAGATATTGTTGATGGGGGACCTGAATATGTCAGATGTTAACTGCAGCACCTTTGCTGCAGACACATCCAAGAGCAGGGTCATTCTTGATGCCCTACAGGGGGCATGCCTCAGACAGCTAGCATTGGAACCCACTCAGGAGGGAGCAATCTTAGATGGTACTCTCAAATGGGGACAGAGAAAGAATCTCAGATTTAGAGGTGGGTAGCCATCTGGGAACAAGCGACCACCAAACAGTGTGGTTCACGATAAACACAGCCATACAATCAAGACATACAAAAGCTAGATTAGTGGACTTTAGGAGGGCTGACTTTGGGAAAATGAGAGCGTGCCTTAGAAAAGCACTAGCCAACAGGCAAGAAGGAGGGGTGGAGGAACAATGGGGAGTAATCAAAACAGCCATCACAGAGGCAACAAGTCTTTGTGTAAAGCAAATCAATAAAACACAACAAAGGAAAAAAATGCTATGGTTCTCCAAAGAGGTGGCAGGGAAGGTTAAGGAGAAAAGGATAGCATTCAGGAAATATAAGGAAACACAGAAGGAGCAGGACAGAGAACTTTATCAGTTAAAGCAGAAAGAGGCTGGGAAGACAGTCAGAATAGCAAAGGCCCAGATCGAGGAAAGGATAGCCAATTCTGTTAAGAAGGGGGATAAGACCTTTTATAGGTACATTAGGAGTGAAGCAGAAAGACCAAAGGATGGATAATGGAGGCTTAATAAAGGGGAGGGAATGTGGGTAGAGGGGGACAGTGAAAAAGCAGGGATACTGAACGAATATTTCTGCTCAGTATTCACAAAGGAAGAGGAGAGGGAGGTACCTAAACCAAACAAGAGAAACACTCTCAAGACAGGGGTCGATCCCAGTCCATTTACAGAAGAAAGGGTTCTGAAAGAACTAACAAAATTGAAGGTGGACAAAGCAATGGGGCCTGATGGGATTCACCCAAGAATTCTAAAAGAACTAAGGGTAGAACTAGTGACACTGCTGACTACTCTCTTTAACAAATCATGGGAGGATGGGGTGATACATGAAGACTGGAGGAGGGAAGATGTGATTCCTCTCCACAAAAGTGGGAGCAGGACAGAGGCAGGAAACTACAGACCAGTTAGTTTGACCTCAGTGGTAGGAAAATGATGGAATCACTTCTGAAGGAAAGAATTGTTGAGTACCTAGAGGCCAGTGGGGCATGGGACCCAAGGGGCATGGATTCACGATGGGAAGGTCGTGTCAGATGAATCTAATAGATTTCTTTGACTGGTGACCAAAGTAGACCAGGGAGGGGCTGTGGACATGGCCTACCTAGATTTTAACAAGACATTTGATACAGTCCCTCACAAAAGATTAATACGTTAGCCACCCTTGAGTGGGCCCAAGGTGGTAGCCTGGATAAAAACTGGCTAGACAACAGAACACAAAGGGTAGTAGTAAATGGAGTACACAGTGAAGAAAGGAGGGTTACTAGCGGGAATCTTGTGTTCAGTACTGGGACCGGTCCTTTTTAATGTCTTTATAAGTGACATTGCACAGGAACTGGAAGGAAAAGTATGTCTCTTTGCAGATGACACAAAGATCTGCAACAGAGTTGATACACAAGATGGAGTGGAAAGAATGAGATGGGACTTGGCAAGGTTGGAGGAATGGTCAAATGTATGGCAGCTCAGATTCAATGCAAAGAAGTGCAAGGTAATGCACCTGGGAAACAAAAACCCAGGGGAAGAGTACACAATGGGGGGTGAGATACTGACAACAGTAAAAATGGAAAGGGACCTGGGGTAATTATATCAGATGACCTAAAGGTGGGCAAGCAATGTGAGAAGGCAGTAAGGAAGGCTGGGGATACTGGGATGCATAGGAAGAGGCATCAATAGTAGAAAACAGGAAGTTGTTATCCCTCTGTACAGACAGTTGGTGAGACCCCATCTGGAGTATGTGTGCAGTTCTGAGACCCCATCTCACAAAGACATAGACAGAGTGGAGGCTGTCCAGAGGAGGGCACTAAAATGGTGCAGGGTCTGCACAAGAAGACATGCAAAGAAAGACTAAAGGAGCTTAACATGTATACCCTTGAGGAAAGAAGGGAGAGAGGGGACATGATAGAAACTTTCAAGTACCTCAAGGGAATCAACAAAGTCAAAGAGGGTAGCATCTTTCAGAAAAGAGTGTGCAAGAACAAGGGCACAATTTGAAGATAGAGGGGGACGGTCTGGAGTAATGTGAGAAAGTATTTTTTCACGGAGAGGGTTAGTGGATGATGGAACAGCCTCCCTGAGGAGGTCATGGGTCAAGAACAGTGGGGGAATTCAAGAATGCATGGGACAGACATAAGGCAGTCATAGTGGGGTGTAGGAGGAAGTAAGCTGTTGGTTAACTAGGATCTGCAGCTTATCTGTTAGGTAGGAAAATGGGCAGACTAGGTGGGCCAAGAGGTCCTTATCTGCCATCACATTATATGTTTCTATGTAACTTGCAGTGGCATTTGCTGTTGTCTGCTCTGTGTTTGGATATAAGCTCTAGTCCGGAGATATATAAAGTGGTCCATGTTATTAAGGTTGAATGATTGTGTCTGGTGGTTGGAAGCCAGCTATTTCCAAAACTCCCAGTTGAATGTGGCATGCTTACACATACAATGTAACAAAAATTAGGAAAAGGAGCTGATGAAATAAATGAATAATCTTCTGTAACTAACTAAATACTTGTGTTTATTTCAGCTTATTTACATGATTGCTGATCATGCTGCCAAATCCACAAAGTGATGTGTTACTCAAAATGTCCTTCTTCAACCCAACTGAAGACTTTTTTGTATATGTAAATTTTGAAATTGTTTTGGAGAATCTGCAGTCTAAAGTTAGCAGGACTCCATTTGAGTCACCTGAGATTCAGTAAAGATCTGTATTCTGGGATAGTATAACTAGCAATGTCAATTGCTTCCCCATACTAAAATGATTACTTTTACTAGTTGGATGTTGCAGAGTTATAACATGCAGACATAAAAAAGGTAAATTGTGACTTTTATTAATAATAAAAGAAACTTATGAATAATGTGTGGATGGGGCAGTATTTGTGCTTTAATGACTATGAAACTTTTTAAAAGCATTTTGGATATCCCATGTACAAGGCGACTGAGACTGAACACTTTCAAAAAGAGTGACTCAATCATGGTGCCTGTGCACAGGGCTACTGGCGGGGGGGCGACCGGATAGGGGGTTCAGAAAATATAGTGATGGGATGTCGCTTGCATACATGGGTGTGGGGGGTGGGGAGGGACCATGCAGTATGATGGGAGGAAGGGGAGGGAGGGTTTGTGGGGTGTAGTGCTATGGTGGGCTGCTGAGCTCGCCATGTGGCTTGGTGGGTTTGTGGCAGACTGAGGTTGGGAGGGTGCCGGGTTCAGTTCTGGGTGCACTCATGGTTTTTGCACCAGGTCAGGGTTTTTTTTTATTTTTATTTTGCACCAGCCCAACATATACCCCCCTGGAGTTGAGAATCCTTAAGTAGGGGAGTGCAGGGCATGAAGCCCCCTGGGGGAGTGCGGAGGACACAGCCCCCCCGCATAAAAACATGAAACCTACATCTCAGGTGCCCTCTTGCTGTTTGACATGAGTCTACATCACTAAAATTTATTTTCGGCGATGTAGACTCGCCCAAATGGTGATTGCTATTTCGTGATCGCTGTTATCACACAGAACCGCATTTTGTTATCTGTCTCTGGTTAATGTTTTATGTGTGTTTGTGTATTGAGAGGTGGAAGAGGAGCTGTGACTAACATTGTCAGCTTCTTATTCCAGTGGAAATAATTCACTTCAAATAAATAATGAATGTATAAAAACTCATTTAAAGACACAAAATTAATGCTAATTAAAAATACAGTCAGTCCTATTTATATGCAATTGCAGGGCAATTCTGTCACTATCACACAAATCGAGACTGATTGCAAAAACCACAAAAAGTGATATTTTTAACAAAATTGAATTTTGAACTGTAATGTGACAGAAACAAAATAAAGGTAAGTTGTATCTTTCAAAGGAAATGCAAACTGAATAAACAAATATGTCAGTGGTGTGGGGATGTGATGCACATTAAGATTTTATGACCTCATAACTACTACTGGTTGCTGTTTCATGTGTGTATGCATCGAGGACTGGAGGGGTGTGACTACATGACTGCCATAGTGATAAGTAATTTCTGATAAAGATGGCATGAACTTTAAGACATCAGCATATAAAGACAATAAGTTAATGGGATCTGCAAGATTTATTCTGGCTAATGGATAGTATTATTGTGATATTCCTTAGGGTTCCAGAACCCTAGGAAGTGATGGGATGACACTCTTGATAAACCAAGTGACATTTTGCTGACTCCATCTACTTGTAAGACTAGTAATTAGCAGAACCTCTCATTCCTGTACCATCTAACTAAGCAGTACTGGATATTCAGCACATTGATTTTGTAGTAAGTGATCCACAGTCTAAGAGCCAGAATTGCTTATAGACTGCTACAGATTATTAAAAAGTTACATGCAGTACTATGAGTGGCAAATGTTGGAACCATATCTTATTTAACTGTTCACCTCCTAATTCAATTAGACAGCACATGACAGCATTACACACTCTGTAAAATTCATGTTGGCCAGGGTTGCTTATTATAGAGTAGACAGTTTTTGGAATTTCCTTACTGTTAGTCTCACTATGGAATAATCCTATACCAAGTTTGTACCAGTCCTAAAATCATATTTACTGAACTTGTACCCATGTGCCTGTTTTAAAAGAATTGTTGTACATTTACTTATATAGACTTCTGTTTTTGTTTACTTGTTACACATTGTTCGTTGTATTTTTGACTACAGTGACATATGAAAAACAAGCATTTGTCATTGCCGAATGTTTGCTTGCTGGTATTGGCATTCGTACTGCAAGAGTTAGAGAGCTGCATAATAGAAATGGCAGTGAAGTATTAAACTAATGCTAACCCCCACCCTCACCTTGTAATGACTAATAGGCATTAGGGATGTGGCTTTGAGTCATCAGGCATGAAGCTCACGCCATTCTACCTAACCTCACCCCACCCTGCAGACATAGGCAGGTGTCATGGTGTGCCTTGGGGTCTTTGGTCCTTATGTTCACCCCATTCCATAAAAAAATAAGCTAAGATGGGTGCAGTATAGGAGAAGGGAATGAACGTTAGGGCCAAAGACCCCAAGGCACACCATAATGCCTGCCACTGGCTGCAGGGTGGGGTTGGGGGTGCAATGGCATGAGCATTACCAGACCCTCCAACATTTCACAGATCAAAATAGGTACACTTGTTTGTTGCAGTGAATGCCCCCCCCCCCCACCATCTGCTAAAAGAATGTAGCACAACAAATAGGGTAGGGAGGTCCACACAATAAAACAACCTGTGTAGTGCTCTTTGTGTTGGAGTTAATGGGTTTGTGGCATGCTTAGAAGTTAGTTAACACACAGTTATTAAAATGTTTGGCACACAAATGAAGGCCCAGAATTTCAGGTTGTGAACTAGTCACTCTCCTGGAATATTTATGTTAATGATAAGCACACACAGAGAAGTTTTGTATTTTACACACATTGGGCATAAGATAACCCCCCCCGAGTCAAACAGCAGTGTGCACAAAATCCTGTTGAGGGTTCCCAGCTGCAACAAATACTATAGCACAACAAGCACCAGTGACCACCACCAAAGGATTAAGTTTTATAATTGCATACAGAGTGTTCAAGACTGTCTCTAACTTAAAGTGACTTTTGTTTATAAATCAAGCTATTAGACAGAGAGAACAGACAGTAGGAGCCCACTTCAAAATCTGGGTTGCCTGCACAGTACAGAAAAATGCACTGTCACTTTATCATTTTATTTTATTGTTAATTATCTGTATAAATTTTACTCCCTTGTTCCTACTAAGAAAGCACCTTTTTGGAGAACTGTCTAACCCAGAAGCAAGACCTGAACTGTCTCAACAAGTATCAGGTAACCTACTGTCACCATGACCCGCTTCTTGGGGGGGCAGCCATCCCATCCTACCTTCTGCCTCGGTGAATCAACTGACTGAGTCTCGAAAGGCCTGGCGACCGACAACCCCATGCTGTGTGATGTGGGTTGGGCACTCTCTCAGTAGTCCACTCCTGCTGTCCCGACTCCTGCCTCACCCTGACCATCGCACTACTCACTCCATCCTCCTGCCGTCATGTCTCATGGCCCACCATGGCTTGTAGGACTTCACTTGTCACTTGGAGACTGGCTGGGAGAGTTATCTCTCCAGACTGCTACCTGGTGTCCCACCAAGACTTCAGGCCAGGGAAAAAGGCAAGCCAAGGCTGTGCAGCACTGAGCTGCTTCTGAGGGGGTCCAGTGTCACACAGTGAGCATTGACTTAAACCCTCTGCCGATTGCGCCACAAAATGGCAGGCAGTGAGGCAGTGACCATGGGGACCATTGTCACTGAATCCCTGCCTCAGACTGTCAGTGCAGAGTGTGCCAGCTCATGGCAAAACAAATAAAGAGATTGTGGTGGAAAAATTTTAATTATTTAAAGATGCAGCAATTTGGTAACTCGATTGTTCAGCATCCTTGTTAAACCAGCTTAGCAGGGTTTTCCTAACTCCAGATCTGCACTGGCTATGTGTATGTCCTTCTAAAAGAAATAATAAAACAAACCAAAAATTGCTATTGAAGGGCTCAAGTACTGAGAGTAACCCAAAAAGGTTTCTACGATGGGGAGAGCAACGTGGAATAGAGCAACACCACAGCCATCTTGCTTCTCCGCCACCTAACAAGTGCCTTAGTACAGACATATTTATAAATTAGGCACAGTTTTTGCACTGTGTACTAGACAATGAAATGAGGAAGTAAAAATGTAAGGGATGGGAAGCAACAATGTGTTGCTACCCCCCCTTGCTGGTCTGACGCATGATGTGGCTACGCTCTGCAATGACGGGGCACTCCCTGACCGGTGCAGAGATTTTCTTTCAAGTTGGTGGCACACTTTAAAACTAGTGTCACAGCCAGCATGCTCCTTTATTGGTGCCAAAGACACAAGCCCCAAAATGCAGTGGCAGCATTGGCCACAACAGTGCCACACCTCCAAAATCTGTTTCTTCAGCAAGCTGCTGCAACATGTTTCTTGCGCATGTGCACAAGCAAACATAATGAGCAACTACGTCCATAGACATTTGTTTATTAATTGGTAAATGAATGTACGAATACTGCTATGGGTGACCCATACCCCTCTTAGGAAGGCTTCATTCCCAGAGTGCTGAGGTAAGGGTTATTTGGCCCCAGCAACTTCATTAAACTGAATTTTCCAAGACATTTACATGTGACATTTTCTTTGCTTCTATCTGTGACTGTTATACCATAATGCCTTAGCATAATTTTTGTTTATGCCACACTATTGTTCCTGATATTTGTTTGTGAATGGAAATATAACAGCTGTACTATGTTTCACTTGAAGGTGCACATCCTGGGCATGTCCGGTCAATCCATAAATGGTAGGCTGGACACTGCACTGGTTCTGCACTGTCCCAACTACCACAAGAGATCCCAATGAGCTAAAGTTTAATGGATTGGACTTTATCACATCGTGTGTGTAAGGTGGGAATTGCTTATGTATTTTCATATATAGAGAAATTAGATTTTTAGTTGGAAGATCCTGACCCCAATAGTCATAATAAAGAGCTTAGCCTCATATTTTTTATTCTGTAATAACAGCTTTCTGGCAAGTTTTAGTTCCTTGAGATGCATAGAATCATTTCATGTAAGCTTAGTCTTGTTGAATGTCTTCAGCACTATTATATTAGCCTCGACCCACTCATACTTAAGATCTCTGCCCCAGTCATCACTCATCCCCTGTCCCATCTACTTAGTCTCTCTTTCTCCCTTGGCACAGTACCACAAGTACAGAAAGTAGCCAAAGTGATCCCATTTCACAAATACTGTAATCATTCCCAACCTGGTAACTACCATCCAATCTCTCATCTCCCTCCTCCTTGTCTTATCCAAGCTCCAAGAATCCCAGATTCTCACCAGACTCACTAACTTCCTCACTTCCATAAATTTCCTGTCCCCTCTTCAGCGGGCTTCAGGAAGAACCACTCCACCTTCTCATCCCTACTTAGGGTTACCGATGCCATTATCAATGGTATGGATCAAGGCCACCTTACCTCAGCTATATTTGTAGATCTGGCTAAAACCTTTGCCTCTATCTCCCATCCCATCCTTCTTTCCGAGCTCAAACATGCTGGACTCTCCCCCCTCTCAGTCAAATGGTTTGGTTCTTACCTCTCCAGCCACTCTCAATGCATCCAAACTGGAGATGTACTCCCCTTACTCCCCATCCTAGCAGCAGTACTTTAAGAGTCTACCCTTGGCCCCATCCTCTTTTCTGTATTTCTCAACAACCTCCCCCTCATATGCTCCTCCTCCCACATACACCTCTATGCTGATGATACTATCCTTTATTATTCCATCTCCTCTGCCTCAGAAGTGACCTCCCAGCTGCAGTCTGACTTCTCCCATGTACTGAACTGGTTTGTGGCAACTCAACTAAAGGTTAACACCTCCAAAACAGTCTCCATGAACTTCAGCATCAATCAGAAACTAGCCAAACTCCCTTCCCCCCACTAGCATTCTCCACCCTTGATGTCAAAATACTGGACATATTCCTAGCCTACAAATACCTCGGAGTCTGGATGGACAGTCACCTGGATTTCACAACTCATATCAACCACATTCACTCTGAGCTCCACCCTAAACTTGGGATCCTCTACTGAAACAAAGATGCCCTCTCCTTCTCTATTCACTGGACTCTTCTCACTAAGACTATCCTGCCACTCTTAGATTATGCCGATGTTGTGTACAGGTCTGCCTCTGCATCAGCCCTCTCCAGGCTGCATGTCCTTTTCAATGCCTTTTGCCATTTCACTTTGAATGCCCCCCAAAACCCATCATTGCACCCTTTACTCCTCATTATCACTCACCTCTCTCATTTCCCACCAAATCCTACGTACCTTCATTATCTCCACAAAATACTGGTTCAGCTCTCCCTCCCCTATTTTGCTGCCCTCCTATCCCCCTCTGTCCATGCCTCCTATAGTCTCCACTCCCTTGACCCCTGCTCCTTTGCCCTAACCCTCCCTCACTCAAAGTCTGGCAAGGTCGCCTTGTCTTTCCACTTCCCCAATGAGTGGGACTCCCTGCCTGCCTCACTGTGTGCATTGCCATCCTTAAGTCTTTTTAAACATACCCGTTACCTCTCCCCTACTCCAACTTGCTCGTGCCGGCAACCAGACTAATCATCAACGGGGCTCATCAAATCAAAGCTCCCTCACCACTCTGAGTCATCCCCACCCCCTTATGTTGCATACTGTGTTGTTGTTATCCACAGCGTTTTGTACTATTTCTTTATCTTCCTGACACTATGTGTCCATGTACTACCTGTAACCATACTGACTCTATGCACTTATGAATCATATTTTTGCATATTTTGTATCTCTGTACTGTACTTTTATCTCCAATCTCCCTTCCCCTGGGTCTCACCTGGAAAGGAGTCTCAGCTTAGTGTGCCTCTCCCAGTTACCAGTCTTTAAATAAATAAATAAATAATATTTAATGTGATCTCTAAATCAAGACATTTGTGAAATTGTTATTTTTCCAACCCTTTGGTGTCACCTCTCTTAGCAGAAGTTTTCAGCAGTACTTATAAATTGAAAGATTTTCCCTACAGTTCAGTGGTGGCTGTCAGACTTTTCCTCCCTTCAGAACTTCTTAAACCACGCAATCTATCTGCTCTCTGTTTAGTGAGTTTTCATGTACCTTCCACCCATGTGTTGCTTTTTAGTTTTGTTTCTTCATCCTCATCTCTACTTGTTTGCTCTTTTTGTTTTGTTTTGCTAAGTAAAAGCAGCTCTGCACCCATGGATTCAGTATAAAATGATCTGAAGCAAGTAGCAAGTTCTAAACATTTTATTGTGGTACAAACTGGGGTTCAACATAAACACCCGTTGAAGACCCTGCTGTGGGTCGAAGCACTGGGCGCATAAGGTGTTCGTGTTGTACCTTGGGTTGTACTGCAATAAAATATTTTAGCACTTGATACTTGTCTCAGGAAATTTTGTACTGCATTCATGAGCATAGAGCTGCTTTTCCTTTGTGCTTCTAGGCTGTCAGCATTGCTTTGCATTGCCTCTCATTTCCCGGGAGTTCTCCACCTCTACTGTTTTTGCTTTGATGCCTACAGTACTTCCTTGTTTCTGTTCTTTGTTCCTCCTCCTCTGCTCCCAGCTCTTCCCCTCCTATGTCTGGCTTCTGCTCTCCCCCCGGTCTCTCACCTGTTTCTCCTGCCTTGCCCAGGTTGCAGCTGAACTTCCTCTGCTCTGCCACTCGTTCAGATTGTGATTTCATTACTGCACCCCCCCCCACCTTTCCTGTGCAACTCTATCATGTCTCCCTCTCTCTCAGCCATTTGGCTGCTCTTCCCCCATCAGCCTGGCTCTTTATGTGTTTCCCTGTTCTGGATCGCCTCCTTTCTGCCTCCACCACATTTTGTACTGTTTTGGTGCTGCTTGCCTTCCTGCTCTGCTGCTCCAGCTAGCTGTTCCTGTTATTTGATCTTTGCACAGATGAGGGAAAGTGACGTAATAACGGGTGGGGGTGGGGGTGAATGAAGAAGTGAACTGGGAGTTCATGTAAGCCTCCACACACATGCATCCACCTCATGCTATGACCTTGGGTCCGGTAGAAAAAAACAGTCGAAAATTTATTTCTTTGCTAGGTTATATGATACCCGCACATCACACATTAGCTCACCATGTCTGCAACGATCTGGATTATGCTTCGGGGGGGGGGGGTTCCTTCCCCTGACCCTTTCATGGGGGGAACATCCATGAGGGATTACACCAATACGTAAGCTGGGGAACTGTAGATGGTGGGGGAAGTGGTGGCACTGGGAGAAGAAAGCCCTGCCCCTGCTGTGGCTGAAAATGAGAAATAGAATATGGAAAAAGTCCCCTTTTCTGCTACTTCCAAAAAGCAGGAACTGTTTAACCTTTACCTAGCTTCTATTTCTGCTAATTCTGTTCCTGCCACCACTCCTGTTGTATATTGGACTCCTATTTCTTTGTAATTTTTGGAACTATGGGATTTGCTGCTTCAAATCAGCTCCTCAGTTTGAAGTCTAGATTACAGAGCAGCTGTCTTAGAATTGAGACCATCTAGATCTCAGGAAATGTAACATACTACTGCTCCTGGACGTGCTCCAGGAGCTTCTTCAGTTTGAGGGAAACTGATGTAATAACGGGGGGAATGAGGAAGTGAGTTGGGAGTTCATGTCAGCCTCCACACACATGAATCCACCTCATGCCACAACCAAAACAGTGGAAAATTTACTTCTTGGCTAGGCTATATGATGCCCGCACATTAGCTCACCATGTCTGCAACAATCTGGATTGTGCTTCTGGGGGAGGGGTTCCTTCCCCTGACCCTGTCATGGGGGGGGGAACATCCATGAGGGATTACACCAATTGGTAAGCTGGGGAACTGTAGATGGTGGGGGAAGTGGTGGCACTGGGAGAAGAAAGCCCTGCCCCTGCTGTGGCTGAAAATGAGAAACAGAATATGGAAAAAGTCCCCTTTTCTGCTACTGCCAAAAAGCAGGAACTGTTTAACCTTTACCTAGCTTCTATTTCTGCTAATTCTGTTCCAGCCACCACTCCTGTTGTATATTGGACTCCTGTTTCTTCTTAATTTTTGGAACTATGTGATTTGCTGCTTCAAATCAGCGCCTCAGTTTGAAGTCTAGATTATAGAGCAGCTGTCTTAGAATTGAGACCATCTAGATCTCAGGAAATGTAACATACTACTGCCCCTGGACATGCTCCAGGAGCTTCTTCAGTTTCACTACCAGTCCTTACTGCACTCTTGGTACCTTCATTTCTGACTATAACTCCATCATCACATCCATTAAGGACTTCCCATGACTCCATTGGAATAATGTCTGTATCAAGTATTACTCTCTCTTCTCAGACTCGGTTACTGACTACTGCTTGTCCTTCCCATCTGGTTGTAGATCATATCAGGAAGGACATTACTGAAGGGAAAGACAACAGTCTTGTAGCCCTTTTTAAAAGAGACCATAGAAAACAGGACTGTTTTCAGTGATGATGTACAGTATCTGTAGTATTACAGGATAAAGATCCACGTCTGTTAAAAAAATTAACAATAGTAGAATTAATTGCTGCCATTTCCATTAACCATGAAATTATTTATGAGGCAGTTCAATCCAGGTGTGAAGAACTGGACTCCTACCTTTACCTCGTTTTTTTATCTTGCAGTTCGATATGTGGCACATGTTTTATGACTATCGCAAATCATTTTCAGCTAAGATGGCTGCTTACCTATTAAATTCAATTAGTGCCTTTCTTGGGCTTCTCTTGACATTTTGCTGGGCAATGAGCACTGATGTGCACAATCTGTGGCTCCTTCTGTCATTTGGCTGCTGTGTGTCTTTTAAATGTTTCTGATACTCATCCACCTGCTTCTTCTATATCAGCTTTCCCATCTACTTCACAACATTTCTTCTATGTGCCAACAACAAACAACTTTTCTCAGTGCAGTCAAGCTACTGCGAGGGAATTTTAAATTAAAGATCAAATGTGAAAGGAAACTCTCATCTCGAGAGACTTGAACCCATGCCCCTGGC